>JAXIVH010000148.1:377341-387341 GCA_036785325.1 Urophycis tenuis | reverse complement strand
CTACGTTGGAATCCTCCGACAGACCATCAGTAGTGGCCTGCAGGAGACAGCGTTTCTACCAGAGTATCCTGTTGAATGGCAGGACTCGCTGTAGTAGCCCTTAAGAACCTCCATGGGAACATAAAAACATGCATGCATCGATGTTTTTGAAGCCATACCTATACTTTATAATCCACCACAGCTGCCTTAGTATGAAGGCCCTGCAGTGCAGTCCTGATACGATTGGCTTGACCCCTCCTGGTCCTTCATAAGGTGTTTAAGCGGTCCGGGTCAGTGCAGTGCTGGCGATGTCATCGCTCCACTCATTTGCAAGTCAGTTTTTTTGTTTTTTTTTGTTTTAGTAGAGCTGATTTGCAGAGCAACATGTGTTGAGCCCCTAGCCCTGTGACACAGGATTGAACTATAATTATGGATTAAGCGCAGATCAAAATATGTGTGTGTGCTCATGACTAATTCATGGGGATTGTAGTACATCAACTTGAGCAGATGCCGTGAACCTTGCATGAGGTTTTTGCTCTGGGCTTTTGGAGTGTCTCCAGACCCTCACACAAATTGCTTTGGGGGAATTGGACAGATTAGAGTATTCTGAGGGATATCTTTTTCCTCGTCACTAATGGGTGAGAATAACTAGCTGCTAATGTGTACTTGGAAGAGGATTATTTTGTACTTTTTTTGCAAAAATCTTTTTCTCTTGACTGAGAATATTATCACAGTTATTCACAGTTGACTTTAATGGTGGCGTGATAGTGTGGCTGTTATTGGTGAGCGGCTCTGTCAGACGAAGGACTGACAGTGTTGACGGAGTGGTGTTGGACAACGTGTGGGGCGGCCAGTTTGTGCCGTTCCATCATCTATCATGCTGGCCAGCACTACATTATCATAATACTTAGTGTCAGTGCGGGAACGCTCGCATTGTTCAGACATGCTGAATGTTGGTGGGGGGCAAATCTTTTGCTTGAGTAGCATTATCTATCAATCCGTCTCCGACACAGAGAGCTGGGACTCCACAGCACACCGCCGGCAGGAAGATGCAAAGACTTTTTAAATGTCCTCATTCATTCTCTTCTCCTTGGTGGTCCGTGTTGCATTATCTGGAAACTGGCAGGGGAAAAGAAATCTCTCAGAGGTTTTTTTTTTTTTTTGGTTTGTTTTTTTTGGAGTTAATTTATAGTTTTTGACAGAGCCTTATGTACACGCGCACACACGCACACACACACACAGACACACACACGCACACACAGACACACACACACACACGCACACACAGACACACACAGACACACACACACACACACACACACGCACACACACACACACACACACACACACACACACACACACACACACACACACACACCACACACACACACACACACGCAGCAGCAGCAGGCGGAATACATCCACAGAGGCGTTTGTAATCATTACATACATAGATTTATTTTTGAATCAGGAGATGGAAGACTACCATCCTGCATGTGCAATCATTCTTAGGGATTTTAATTTCACAAAAATACCTATTACAATAAATTCCATCCCCCTTCTTTGTAAAGAACACAATTTTTGGCATGTCATGTTTTCCCAAATGTAGGCAACAGAGAACACATTCTAATTTCCATTTTAAGACACCTTTTCTGAAGAAGTGTTACAGGTTAAAAGTTGTATAATTACTCCAAACATCCCCACCAAATGCAAAATGCAAATAAGACATCTCTCTCTCTCTCTCTCTGAGTCTTTGGTTCTCTGGAGGCTGGCTTATGTTTTCATGTGCCTTAAGTATAATTTGGCGAATTCATTTCCCTCTCTGAAATTATAGCATTGCAAATTGTCTTTGATTAGCAAAGTATTATTTTCACATCGTTTAACCTTCCATCACCGAGGAACACTAATCCTGCCTAGTGCTTCCATCAAAGACCCGGCTGTATCGCTGACTTTGTACCCATGGCAACCGCCTCCTCCGGCTTGATATAGTCTTCGTCAATTAGTTTGAACTCTTAGTTTTTCTGTATGTCTTTCTCAAATGTATCCTTGTATATAATACATACAAGTATACATTTCATATACATACTTCTTTTATTACAGTAAAGTCATGGCTTGTTCTTTATGGAATGACCACCTTGTGGGTGTGAAACTTTGAACATCAGTCGGACTTACTTCGACTTTTTCTGCGGCCGTATTGGTATGTTGCTAAACGTATACACACACACCTTCACGCCGTAGCATTTTGTACCCTCTCTGCCCCTAAGTTGAGCGTGACTCTTCCCATGGCCTCCAAGTTGGATGTTTGCCTGCACCACATCTTGCTCCTAAATCCACTGTCCTCCCCTGGGCTCAAGGTGTCCCCTGAGCCAGCAGTATATTGGATATGATGCTTCCATAAAGTCCTGCCAATTCCCTACGGCCATGGAGGGGCCAGTAAGGGACTGCCTGCAGCAGACATGTTGGTGGGTAGAATATCAAAGACCACCCAATGAGACAAGTCAAGCTATTGTATATTTAGCTGATTTCAAACAATATATCATGTTTTTATTGTTGTATTATTCGATAACTTTTTTTTTCTCCACATTGCTTGCTCTGCTGAAAAACATGAGAACGCATTGAGTTTCTAATGCAGATTCACAGTATATGCCTTGAGAGTATTACTGAAATAAATAGTCTTAAAAAAAAAGAGAATACTTGGGAGATACTAAGATTGGTACGTATTCGTGGGCCAGTCTCAGTTCCACTGCACTACTGAACTCAGTATTCTAAGAAGCTTCGGATGAAATCCTCCACCTAAGGGCATATATTTCAATCGTGCAAAAATGGACATCAAGCATTAAGCTAACCTTGAACACATTTTTACACTTGGTGTATTTTAAACACTTAACGGTTCCATGTATAACACAGCACCCTCCTCCCATCAGGCTTTCAATCTCACCGAGACAAGACTCGGGCCTGCTGACGTCCCCCCCCCCTGAGCACCCTGGGGTGCTGTGTGACTGACTCTGTGTGTGTGTGTGTGTGTGTGTGTGTGTGTGTGTGTGTGTGTGTGTGTGTGTGTGTGTGTGTGTGTGTGTGTGTGTGTGTGGTGTGTGGGGGGGGGGTGGAGACAGGCGGAGGAGTCAGCGAGTGTAGCAGCCTCCCAGCTACCCGGTGCCAGGGCGCGTCCCCCAGCCAGAGGCCCACTTGCTCGTGTCCCACAGTTTTGTAATGTCACTCGCAATGAAAAGCTCCTCCCTGGGGGCACCCCCACCCCCCCCGCCACCCCCCCCACCACACACACACACACACACACACACACACACACAACACACACACACACACACACACACACACACACACCGCCACACACACACACACCACACACACACTTTTCCTTTCCCCCCTCTCCTGTGCATGTGCGGCGTTTCATCAGTGTCATTGCGGGTGATTCTTCCTCCTGAGTAACTGCCCTGGTTGGGGAGGAGGGTGAAGGTTGTCATGAAAGGAAGCGCTGCTGGCCCGGTGCCAGTGAGCAGTCCTCTGTTTCTGATGGGTGCCTGTGTTATACGTGTGTGTGTGTGTGTGTGTGTGTGTGCCTGTGTCTGCCCGCGCTGTGCGTACGCGCACACTCTTCCCACGGGAAGCCTTGGCAGCAGGTGTGACATGTAGTAATGGAAAATTATTCTGCACAGTGCAAAAAAAAAAAAAAAAAAAAAAAAAACTCTTGAGAACGGGGGTCACCCACTGTCAAATCTCACCCAGCGCTCGACAGAACGAGCACTCACCCTTTAATGAAAGCTGTCACATTTTTGTTAGTGCTAGACTTAATAATGCATATTCATACTGTTTTCCTAATTTCCCCCCACTTCAATGGAAGTCTCCCGAGAACTGAGAGGTTGCAGTTCTGGGGGCGAATCACCAGAGGGTTTTAATTACTTGGGCTGCTCTGAAAAGTGCGTGGCGGTTGACTTTTTCCTGTGCGCTGTTCAATAATCATGAAAGGAATCATTTATCAAACCACATTATGCAGATGTTGGCATAATACTAAGGGCATGCCTTTAACCGTGCAGTCAACCTTGGGTCAGCCGTTTCATCCAAGCCTGCTCACCGTGAAGTGGATGGATATCAAATATATGATCAAGATCAATACATATATATACGTTCACTCATTCATCAATTATTGAAGAAACGGTTTATCTACATTTTCTGTTGAAACGGTTCGCCTCAGAGAGGAGAACCTTATCTCTAAGTATCGCGTTGCATAGCTCACACTTTGGGTCAGAACGATTTGCAAGAAAAGTTGTGAGTTAGTGTTAACACAATGTCTTAGTCTTCAGCCACAGAGAGAGCAAAGTTATATTTAGCATTTGTTTATATAACGTTTAATTAACCTTGCGTTCTCACCTCACATTTTTTCTATATTATATGAATATTTAATGGGGATTAATATATCGACAAATAGGTGTATGTATTTTATATATGTATTTTGTTTGTATGATATAGGAAAGTTGAATATGCAGAAAATGCCAAGCTATAATATTCAGACCATATTGAACTCAATTGACGTAAACGGGAGAAAGCATGTGAAATGTTTCCCTCTGTGCCTGCTGCATAATGTGGTGTGTGTAGTAAGCTTGTGTTTCCTCCCTGTCACTGTAGGATGTGCCTTTCTAACATACTGTGCAAGAGAGTCGGCTTTGAAGGCCCAGAGCTGCCCTCCATGAACAGAAGACTCTGCAGGGGTGAGTACCCTGATTACAGCCCCTGGGCTCCCTGCCTGGCGTGGGATCCTGTATTAACATAGGAATAAAACCTGCTACCACACACACACACACACAGACACACAGACACACACACACAGACACACACACACAGACACACACACACACACACACACACACACACACACACACACACACACACACACACACACACACACAGACACACAAATACACACAGACACACAAATACACGCACACACACACACACACACAGACACACACACACAGGACACACACACACACACACACTGACACACACAGACACAAATACACGCACACACACACACACACACACACAGACACACACAGACACAAATACACGCACACACACACACACACCACACACACACACCACACAACACACACACACACACACACAGACACACACACACTGAGGTATACATACGAAGATACACATACATGCACACAAACACACACTCACATGCACACATGGACATACACACACACATACCGCACACACAACCACACCCATATCCCCACCACACACAGGTCTCTCTCTCTCTCTCTCTCTCTCTCTCTCTCTCTCTCTCTCTCTCTCTCTCTCTCGTCTCTCTCTCTCTCTCTCTCTCTCTCTCTCTCTCTCGTCTCTCTCTCTCTCTCTCTCTCTCTCTCTCTCTCCCCCGTCTCTCACTCTCTCTCACATTTCACTGTGTTATTACACTCATCAACTGGGTGAAGATTTTATTTTTTAAATTTTCTTGAAAGCCCTGCTGTCCTTCTGCTGTCCTCTCCCAATATGGCTGTCACACACCATAATTACTTTGAGGAAATCCCTCTCTCATTATCACATGTAATCCAACAAATAAGTAGAAACAATTCTTTTTTTCGCTGTGACCATCTGGTGTTATTGTTTTACCTTCCATTGTTGTGTTACTATCTCGGCCTGCGAGGAATGCGGTCTTTGGATTGAGCCACACCAATTAGTTTCTACACACATCTAACCATCGTGTTGCACGTACAGCTTCACAAATTAATAGTCCATTCCTATTAGTCTGTCCCTATTAAAAGCCGGCAACAACGAAATACTCGATGGCTTTCCTGTCAGGACAGTGTTGACGAGCAGACGTCGTTCCCACTGCCAACTCTGAGGGCAGAGGAGCTCAGCTGTGTGGATACATGAGACAGCGTGGCGAGGGTTCGACTAGGATGGGCCGGATGACACATTCACCAATTCCAGCTCTCTGGAGTGAGTCACACAGAGGCCCTCAGTCCCTGGGCAACAGTGCACTGTCCCTTGTTAACATCTACCTATCTACCTACTGCACATGTGCACCGCAAAGAGAGAGAGAGAGAGATAGAGAGAGAGAGATTCTTATTGAGCTATGCTCTATGGGAGTGGTCCAACCCTTTCTTTGAACAGCTCCCAGCGAGGGGTCATTCCACCCCTCCCAGGTTGAGCAGCACACATGGAGGCCTAATAGAGTGGAGCCCGGTTGTGATTAGGAGCATCGCATGATAGAGGTTTAATCTGAGTGCGTTTCCATATATGGCAGTACAGGGAGAAATACTGCATGGTGAGAGAGAGAGGGAGAGAGGGAGAGAGACTGTCACCATGACCTAATGGTGTGTGTGTGTGTGTGTGAGAGAGCCGTGTGTTTGTGTGTGTGTGTGTGTGTGTGTGAGAGCTATGTGTGTGTTTGTGTGTGTGTGTGTGTGTGTGTGTGTGTGTGTGTTGTGTGTGAGAGAGCCTATCCTGCCTCCTCTACTGAGAGCAGTGAGTTCATTTGGCCCGTGCTGTAGTTGGCTGCCACGCTGAGTGTCAACAGAAATGCATTGACCTGAAAGTAAAGAGTTTAATTTACAACAAGTAATTACCACTCTCGCTCTGAAACAAATGTTTCATTCTTCTTTAGCAAGCTGACAGCTATTTCAAACAAAGTATGACCCCTCAGAAAAAAAAACCAACTAGAACAAGTCCTGGATGATAAAGTAACACGACTCTTTGATTGCTATTCAAATGAACCTGATGGTAGTATCTTTATTCACAAGATGTTGAATATTCAACTTTTTTTTGAAAAAATGAACTCCATGCTCATGAAGACAAGCTGAAGCGACCTGTCGATGTGAGGTGAACCAGGCGCGTAGGGCCGTTGTCAGGACAGCAGCAGGATGCTGGGTGGAAATGACTCGGATGGGGCAGAGTGATGCAGGGAGCAACGCGGTGACTCCACTCCAGCACGGCCTGTTGAGATGTGACTGAAGGTGAACAGGATGGAGTCAGAGAGGAACAGCTAGAGACACAGGGCATGGGAGAGGATGAGTCACAGACAGAGAGAGAGAGAGAGAGAGAGAGAGAAGAGAGAGAGACGAGAGAGAGAGAGAGAGAGAGATGAGAGAGGAGAGAGAGAGGAGAGAGGAGAGGAGAGAGAGATACGGAAATATGGAGATCCGTTCTCCAACGGAGGAAAGCAGTAAGAGAGGAGAGGTAATGAGAAGTTTTTAGAAGAATTAAGAACAAAGGTGCAGTACTACTTCCTGTAGTACTTCTTACAGTAATTCCTGTTGTACTTCCTACAGTACCTCCTACAGTACTTCCTGTTTTACTTCCTACAGTACTTCCTGTAGTACGTCCTACAGCACTTCCTGTAATTCTTCCTACAGTACTTCCTGTTCTACTTCCTACAGTACTTCCTGTTGTACTTCATAAAGTACTTCCTGTAGTACTTCCTACATCACTTCCAGTAGTTCTTCCTACATTACTTCCTGTATTACTTCCTAAAGTACTTCCTGCTGTAATTCCTACGGTACTTCCTGTTGTACTTCCTAAAGTACTTCCTGTAATACTTCCTACAACACTTCCAGTAGTTCTTCCTACATTATTTTCTGTATTACTTCCTGTATTACTTCCTACAGTACTTCCTGCCCTATTCCTACAGTACTTCCTGTTGCACTTCCTACAGTACTTCCTGTTGTACTTCCTACATTACTTCCTGTTGCACTTCCTACAGTACTTCCTGTTGTACTTCCCACAGTACTTCCTGTTGCACTTCCTAAAGTACTTCCTGTTGTACTTCCTACAGTTCTTCCTGTTGTACTTCCTACAGTTCTTCCTGTAGTACTCCCTGCAGTTTGGTGATTCTGTCTCTCTGTCTACAAGCCGTGAGGGAATCCCGCGCCCCGGCAGAAGGGAGACGTTGTGCACAGCGTTTGATTAATTGCAGGAGAAGGTATGATGAGCTCTCCGTGTCCTGAGCCTCCCGCGGTGTGCGTTTGTACTGTAACTGGAAGTAACTGTAACTGTAATCCTCCCCTCTGAGCCAGTGTTTACACACACAGGCGGTGTGGGGTATCACATCTCACACACAGGTTCATGTTACACACCCAGGCCTGGGCCTGGAAGTACATAGCCGCTGTCAGATCGGCTGCCCCTCATTTGATAGGCAAGATATAAGTCTAATATGTTTGCCTTTTTTAAATATATGTCTAGGAAATTATATCTATATTTGTATAGCTATAACATATATATATATATATATATATATATATATATATATATTTATATATATGTTTTCTCTCTCTCCTCCTTCCTCTCTCCCTCTCTCTCCCTCTCCCCTACCTCCCTCCCCCTCTCTCTCTCCTCTTCCCTCCCTTTCTCCCCCCCTCCCCCCTCTCTCTCTCCCTCCCTCTCTCCCCCATCCCCCTCCCTCCTTCTCTCTCTCTCTCTCTCTCTCTCTCCGTCTCTCCCCCTCTCTCCCCCTCCCTCACTCTCTCTCTCTCTCCCTCTCTCCTCCCCATCTCTCCTCCTCCTCCCTCTCTCTCCCTCTCTCCCTCTCCCCCCTACCCCTCCCTCTCTCTCTCCCTCTCCCCCTCCCCCCTCTCTCCTCTCTCTCTCTCTCTCTCTCTCTCTCTTTCTCTCCCTACCTCTCTCCCCCCCTCACCCTCCCTCCTCTCTCTCTCTCTCTCTCTCTCGCCTCTCCCTCTCTCCCTCCCTCCCTCTCTCCCCCTCCCCCTCCCTGGCCTCTCTCTCTCCCTCTCTCCCCCCTCCCCCTCCCTCTCTCTCTCGCTCTCTCTCCCTCTCTCCCCCCTCCCTCTCCCTCTCTCTCCCCCTCCCCTCCCTCTCTCTCTCTCTCCCCTCTCTCCCCCTCTGCCCTCCCTCCCTCTCCCTTTCTCTCCCCCTCCCCTCCCTCCCTCTCTCCCCCCTCCCCTCCCTCTCTCTATGTGTTGAGTGGGGGTGTTGGTGGCTGGGATGGCACTGCAGGATCGCTGCGTTCGTTTCATCACACTTTGAGCAAGTGATTCCGCATTCCTTGTCTCTGTCTCTCGTCTGAGTTTCGGAGGCACCTGGCCTCTTTATTGATAACAAGGCAGCCTAGTGCAACAGCAGAGAGGAGGAGGAGAGGAAAGGGAGAATAAAAGAGAAAGTTCCCTACCCTTAGTTTCAGAAGTGCTTCTCCTCAGATTTGAAAGGCTATGCTTGAAGGCGTCTGGTTCCAATGAAAGGAGTAGCAAAACGCCGCGGTTTGAACTCTGTTTTTTCCCCCCTCTCTCACTCTACCTCAATTTGTCGTCATTTTCTGTCATCTTCTGCAAATGTAAGTCTTGTGGCCAAAGGGGCCTGGGGATGTTCCACGTAGGAATGGGTGTGGGGGGCTCTCCCTGGGTTGGGGTCTCAGTAAGCGAGCTGCTGTGGACCAGATTCCCCCATCAACCCCAGAGTCCATGCATTCTATGGGGTTCAGGTGAAGCCTTACATCAGCCTGCAGTTAATGTCTATGATCGCATCTATGACCACATACACACATGGTGCATTCAGTCATCTTTATCTCTGCAACATGTGAATGGGTAAATTTAAAGTCAGATGTGTGCGTGTGCGTGTGTGTGGTGTGTGTGTGTGCGCGTGTGTGCGTGTGTGCGTGTGCATGCGTGTGTGTGTGTGTCTGTGTGGCGCGTGTATGTGCATGTGTGCCTGTGAGTGCGTGTGTGTGTGTGCGTGTGTGTGTGGTTGTGCGCTTGTGCATGCGTGTCATGTGCATATGTGTGTGTGCGTGTGCGTGTGTGCATGTGCGTGTGTTTGTGCGCGTGTGCATGCGCGTCATGTGCGTGTGCGTGTGTGTGAAGTGCTTGCGTCATGCTGCCTTATCGGAGGACGTGGCGAGGCGCTGCCCCAGGCCGGGCTGGACCGGGTCAACTAATTACCCCGGGCTGCTGGGGGCAGTAGGCCCGCCCCCCCGGTCCAGTCAGGGTGCTGATGGTCAGCTTGTTCCCCGCCAGACCCCCCTAATCTATCTCCACAAAGC
>JAXIVH010000148.1:375051-377141 GCA_036785325.1 Urophycis tenuis | reverse complement strand
AGGAGCAAGATGTGGTGCAGGCAAACATCCAACTTGGAGGCCATGGGAAGAGTCACGCTCAACTTAGGGGCAGAGAGGGTACAAAATGCTATGGCGTGAAGGTGTGTGTGTATACGTTTAGCAACATACCAATACGGCCGCAGAAAAAGTCGAAGTAAGTCCGACTGATGTTCAAAGTTTCACACCCACAAGGTGGTCATTCATAAAGAACAAGCCATGACTTTACTGTAATAAAAGAAGTATGTATATGAAATGTATACTTGTATGTATTATATACAAGGATACATTTGAGAAAGACATACAGAAAAACTAAGAGTTCAAACTAATTGACGAAGACTATATCAAGCCGGAGGAGGCGGTGCCATGGGTACAAAGTCAGCGATACAGCCGGTCTTTGATGGAAGCACTAGGCAGGATTAGTGTTCCTCGGTGATGGGAAGGTTTAAACGATGTGAAAATAATACTTTGCTAATCAAAGACAATTTGCAATGCTATAATTTCAGAGAGGGAAATGAATTCGCCAAATTATACTTAAGGCACATGAAACATAAGCCAGCCTCCAGAGAACCAAAGACTCAGAGAGAGAGAGAGAGAGATGTCTTATTTGCATTTTGCATTTGGTGGGGATGTTTGGAGTAATTATACAACTTTTAACCTGTAACACTTCTTCAGAAAAGGTGTCTTAAAATGGAAATTAGAATGTGTTCTCTGTTGCCTACATTTGGGAAAACATGACATGCAAAAAATTGTGTTCTTTACAAAGAAGGGGGATGGAATTTATTGTAATAGGTATTTTCGTGAAATTTAAAATCCCTAAGAATGATTGCACATGCAGGATGGTAGTCTTCCATCTCCTGATTCAAAAATAAATCTATGTATGTAATGATTACAAACGCCTCTGTGTTCCGCCTGCTGCTGTGTGTGTGTGTGGTGTGTGTGTGTGTGTGTGTGTGTGTGTGTGTGTGTGTGTGTGTGTGTGTGTGTGTGTGTGTGTGTGTGTGTGCGTGTGTGCGCGTGTACATAAGGCTCTGTCAAAAACTATAAATTAACTCCAAAAAAAAACAAACCAAAAAAAAAAAAAAACCTCAGAGAAGATTTCTTTTCCCCTGCCAGTTTCCAGATAATGCAACACGGACCACCAAGGAGAAGAGAATGAATGAGGACATTTAAAAAGTCTTTGCATCTTCCTGCCGGCGGTGTGCTGTGGAGTCCCAGCTCTCTGTGTCGGAGACGGATTGATAGATAATGCTACTCAAGCAAAAGATTTGCCCCCCACCAACATTCAGCATGTCTGAACAATGCGAGCGTTCCCGCACTGACACTAAGTATTATGATTAATGTAGTGCTGGCCAGCGTGATAGATGATGGAACGGCACAAACTGGCCGCCCCACACGTTGTCCAACACCACTCCGTCAACACTGTCAGTCCTTCGTCTGAACAGAGCCGCTCACCAATAACAGCCACACTATCACGCCACCATTAAAGTCAACTGTGAATAACTGTGATAATATTCTCAGTCAAGAGGAAAAAAGATTTTTTGCAAAAAAAGTACAAAATAATCCTCTTCCAAGTACACATTAGCAGCTAGTTATTCTCACCCATTAGTGACGAGGAAAAAAGATATCCCTCAGAATACTCTAATCTGTCCAATTCCCCCAAAGCAATTTGTGTGAGGGTCTGGAGACACTCCAAAAGCCCAGAGCAAAAACCTCACGCAAGGTTCACGGCATCTGCTCAAGTTGATGTACTACAATCCCCATGAATTAGTCATGAGCACACACAACATATTTTGATCTGCGCTTAAATCCATAATTATAGTTCAATCCTGTGTCACAGGGCTAGGGGCTCAACACATGTTGCTCTGCAAATCAGCTCTACTAAAACAAAAAAAACAAAAAAACTGACTTGCAAATGAGTGGAGCGATGACATCGCCAGCACTGCACTGACCCGGACCGCTTAAACACCTTATGAAGGACCAGGAGGGGTCAAGCCAATCGTATCAGGACTGCACTGCAGGGCCTTCATACTAAGGCAGCTGTGGTGGATTATAAAGTGTAGGTATGGCTTCAGAAACATCGATGCATGCAT
>JAXIVH010000148.1:352551-370051 GCA_036785325.1 Urophycis tenuis | reverse complement strand
CTCTCCTCACACTCCTTACCCAACACCACCCTCAGTGAGGGTCTTCTGCTCCACCATGCTCACTCCTTACCCTACACCACCCTCAGTGAGGGTCTTCTGCTCCACCATGCTCACTCCTTACCCTACACCACCCTCAGTGAGGGTCTTCTGCTCCACCATGCTCACTCCTTATCCAACACCACCCTCAGTGAGGGTCTTCTGCTCCACCATGCTCACTCCTTACCCAACACCACCCTCAGTGAGGGTCCTTTGCTCCACCATGCTCACTCCTTACCCAACACCACCCTCAGAGAGGGTCCTCTGTGTACCTTACTCCACCATGCTCACTCCTTACCCAACACCACCCTCAGAGAGGGTCATCTGCATAGTTTACTCCACCAGACCACAGAGGCCAAGCTGATCTCCATGGACGTCTATCCATTTGGCTTTGTGAGGTTTTGCTGCCTTGTTCTCCTCTCATCTCTGCGGGGGAGTTTTTCCTGCACAGCTGTGAAGACTATTGGGAAAAAAACAACTGCTTGGCAGGGAGAAAACACAGGTACCACGTCTGATCTCCTCGATGATAGCAGGGCCGTGAGCATCCTCCTGTTGGAACGCAGGAGACATTAGAGAGTGGCGTGCTCCTCCTGGCCGGGCCGAAGTTGCCAGCACCTGGAGGTCTGAACATGTGGAGCCACCGCCAAGGCTGCCACAAGCATGTTCCAAGCATGTTGCAATGGTTTCCAGCTGCGTGTGCGTGTGTGTGTGCGTGTGTGTGTGTGTGTGTGTGTGTGTGTGTGTGTGTGTGTGTGTGTGTGTGTGTGTGTGTGTGTGTGTGTGTGTGTTATGGGTATGTGAATGTGGGTATGTGCGCATGTGTGTACGTACATGAGCGTGTGTGGATGTGGTCATGTGCATGTGTGTGTGTGTGTGTGTGTGTGTGTGTGTGTGTCTGTGTGTGTGTTTATGGGTATGTGAATGTGGGTATGTGTGCATGTGTGTACGTACATGAGCGTGTGTGGATGTGGTCATGTGCATGTGTGTGCGCATGCATGTGTGTGCTTGTGTGTGCGCATGCATGTGTGTGGGAGAATCTGGTGAGATGCTGTAGCACATGTGAGGATATGAGAACAGCCCCTCTGAGGTCTTGTGTAACGGAGGGCCGCATGTTATTTCTGGATGGGAACTTTATTTAACGGAGGGTTCGTGACTGTTATCTGTCAGACCTGAGCCCGCGTGTATGGTTGCGCTCTCACCTCGCTGTAACTGAGATGGAGGTGGATATAAAAAAGTTAAAGATGCTGTGAGCGGGGTTTGTTTTATAGCCGCCATTGTTCAAGCAGCAGGCCTGGCGAACGGCTGCTAAATCATCTGCAGAGTGTTTGAACGTTGAGGTTGGAAGGTGTCACTACTAAAAGTAGGCAAATCAGCCTCCACAAGGGGTCAAGCAACGTTTGTAAAAAGAAAAGAAACGGCTTGAGTTATCTGTGTGTGTGTGTGTGTGTGTGTGTGTGTGTGTGTGTGTGTGTGTGTGTGTGTGTGTGTGTGTGTGTGTGTGTGTGTGTGTTCATCGCATTATCACATTGCCAGGGCCATGTTGGAAATGATCATTAATTAACTTTTTTATATGTTGGTTATTTAAAACAAGATAAGATTAGAGAAGATCGTGCAGAAAAACAAATTTAGAAATAAACACACACAGCAGTTTCTGAAATATAATCAAAAGAGTATGAATGCTAGAAAAACATTGACTTTACCTTCTGAGCTCGTCATGGTATCAACCCTTTTTGAGCATTCATTCCTACTTCGCTGAAATATAATTGTAAAGTTGAATTGCCTCTGATGTTTGGCACATGTTCGACCACAATTACCCTGTCATGGCACTGTAGGGGATAGTAAAGTCCACCTCCCCCACCTCCACCTTCACCTCCACCTCTGCTTCCACCACCTCCTCCACCTCCACCATCTCCACCTCTACTCCCACCATCTCCACCTCTACTCCCACCACATCCACCTCTACTCCCACCACATCCACCTCTACTCCCACCACATCCACCTCTACTCCCACCACATCCACCTCTACTCCCACCACATTCACCTCCACCTCCAGGGAGAGTGGGACGGGGAGACTGGGAGTGTTGGCCCCCCTGCTGGTCATGTCTGCAGAACCTGGAGTTAGAGGTGGAGCTCTTGTGCAGGAACTAAGACTACCAGTGCATATCTAACATTGACCATCCAACCTCAGTCAATCACAGAAAGGGGGGGGAGTGAAGTGAACAGCATGGAGGTTTTTGTTAGGTTTTAACACTCTTATACATCAGGAAGCAAATGGACCTTTTGTTTAGTTTTTCTAATCCGGTGGTTTACTTTAAAATTAGCCACAGATTACCTGTGGTTGGAGAGCTGTCTGAAGAGCCACTGATCGGGTGGAAGATTGACTTCTCTGAGTGTATTTCATCCCCCTCGCCTCTCTCTCTCTCTCTCTTGTTAAGCCCCCTCCCCGGGGACCGAATTGTCTCCTCACCACTCCCAGTGCTCAATGACTAATCTTTTGTATCTCCTGTCCATAACAAGAGCCTGTTCTGTTCAGCGGTCTCCGTTTTCGTCTAATAAACATTAAAGCCTAATCAAGGCCCGAGGAAGAAACATTTGAAGGAATCTGAGGACACTGAAACAAATGTATGCATGTAACTGGAATTTGGAAGCATTTGTTCCATATTCAGAACTAAATATTAGCTAAACATTAGGTTCTGAAGTAAAGGTAAATGTATATGTTTGTGACATGCAAAGGGAAACCGGGATGTTGCTTTAAGAAGTGGAGGATCAGCAAGCAGAAGAAACATCACAGCAACAAGAAAAGCAACGGTCCCTAGAATGTTGGCCATGGTGTGAACAACAAGGGAACTCTATTAAGCTCCTACCTCTGTGGGTATGCAAAAATAACAAAGTGTAAAACAGGATGTTAATTGAAAAATTGCGACGTGTGGAAAGCCTTATTTCTATTGTTATTCCCATGAGTCTCCTTTAGGAGTTCAGCTGAGCATACAGAATTGCCTATGTTATAATTGACCCATTGTTTGACCCATGTATGTCTTTGTTTTGTTTAAATGTTAAAAAAAAAAATGCATTGGAAACTTGAGGAATAGTTTTCCAACACATACAGGTCATCTGAGTTTGAGGAAGGCTTTTCACTGTACTCCATAATCCATCAAGAATGTTGCATTTACATAAGCAATTCATGAGACTTGCTTTCCATTGCTTTAATAAAGATGATCTTTTTAAATCAAAACGGATTTCAATATGAGTTGCTCTCTTTGCTGGCTTCATTACCACAGATGTTTTTTATATAATCAAATATGCATTATATATTTTCTGTCCTTGGTTCAAAAGCACACAATTGTGGCAACACTACAGCCATCCCAGAGACCCATTAACTCATCACTGAAATAGCTTTTAAGGACCTTCATCTGCTATTTCCCCCAAAAGGGCATTCATCAAAAGAAGAGAATGGCACCGTGCAGACCAATCCAAACAGAGTGTCATCATGTCCCAGAGTCTTCCTGTGTCAAGAGAACATCCTGGTAGGTCACAGTGTCCTCGGCAAATGGTTCTCACACACTCTCTAAACACTTACCTCCAATCTTCTCCAACTCTTATCCTGTTCCTCAGCCCCTAACGTGCTATTTCCTGTAGCACATCAGTTGCTGAAATCTGTAGTTACCGAAGTCAAATGTGAAATAGTTCTCTTGCAATTTCGCAAACAAACTGAAATGTAAAAACGTGTTGATTATTTTTTTCCTCTCCCCAGCCTGATGTAGTCTTGGATGGGCTACAAAACCACAACTCTGTTGACCTAGTTTAGTAAATGCGCACGAATGTTCCTGCATATTTACTAAACGTCCCTGTGCATTCAACACCGAGCTGCATCGCACAAGGAGTGGTTGAAGCAGTATTTAATGAGTGAGGAACATAGGGAACACATTGTAGCATGCGCAGCCTGTATACAAAGAACTCTACAAAAAAGAAAAAAAACAACAAAATCCTGAGAGCAAATGTGTGCACAGGGCCGTTGGTCACAGTCCAAGTTACATTGTGTTGTTGATACCAAACTAAAAGTGTGCCTCTCAACAGACAAGAGAGGGGAATTACCCGGCACTTGGAGGAAGTCGAGTGCTTCATCGGGCTGTTCCTACACAATGTTCCTCTCCAACACCAAGTCAAACAGTGGAAAAGAGACTAACCAGTTAATCCATTCGGCTTCCTGTTTTCAAAGATCACGCATTTATTCATGTTCCTCACATTTCTCTTCTAGTCTAGATTTTTATTTAGCGTCTACATTAAGGAGTGGGTGCAGATCTTTGACCCAAGTGGACCGTGTCCAAGCCTGCGTCTCCTCAAACGCACAAAACGGTGCTAAACGGTTTCTTTTGCGTCAGCTCTGTCACGGGGGTCTGGCTTACTCGTGGTGGAGGTCCCAGCAGGATCTGGCTGTGTGCTGTTTGAAGCCTTGTGGCCGCTGAGTCATAAACAGCCTGGCTTCATGGAGCCCACACAACTCACTCACAAGCTGTTCCCGCGCACATGTTGCGGCACTGTGGAGATACTGCTCAGAGAGGCTGGAAATAAAATGAAAATAAAATGTTCTGTGCGTAAAAAAAAAAAAAAAAATCTATTTTTCATTAGCTTTTAGCACTCTGTTGTGCAAGCTGTTTGATTGCCGCCTTTGGAGTTTGGCTTCATAGAAGCGAGCTCTCAAACAGACTCTAAAACTGCAAAAGCCTTTGGAGGACCCCCGCTCTCTCATGTCTTCCCAGACCAGGAAGAGGGAACATAGTGTTCCCTGTTTATCTCCAAGCACTGCGAGACAGTAAGAATCTAACAGGCTTTTTATGTGTTCATGCCATGTTCTGAGGTGTGCCCTGCTGAAACACAACACAATATGTGTTACCATGACCATCTCTGAATCAGTATTCATGGGTCAGAATACTATCCAATATCTAATATCTAATATCACTTTAGATTATATTTAATTCCCCTGGAAATCCGGCCACGTATATGCAATATGCAACATAGCAATCGAGGTATGCATGAAGGGATTCACACGCTGAAACATGCCCAAACTAGCATCCACATGCAGGCAAGCACATGCACACACAAATCACTATCTCTCAACGCACATTGTGTAATCTCTTAGTGTAGGAGTTTACCATTTGTACTTGTAACCAAGGAAAACCCCACACTAAAACTACTGCAAATCTGATCACAATAACATGAAGCATTGTTAAAATAGATTGGTCCCAGAGACTGGAGCACAAAGACGACGGTAAACAAGTAAACAAGTAAACAAGTAAACATTGAAATATGCTCCTGTTTGAACATATACTCCTGTTTCAGACTGTAAAATAAAAGTGCTAGGCAACTACATTATGTTACTGCCAGGCTCATCGCCAGTAAGAGCACAGTTACCATAGTAACAACTATGCGCTCAAATGATATGTTGTTATTTTTATATTTATTGTTATTTACTATTGAGTCACTCAGCAGATGCTTATCCAAATTGACTTAGCGTGAATTTCAGATAAATGTCATTAATGAGCAGGAAGGGGTTACATGTACACCCTGTCCCCTGAATCAGAGCTGCTAGTCCTTCTTTAACGCCTGACAAATGGCATTTGGTACATAATACCAGTAAAGGATGCTGTGCGATTAGTGCACCTCGTCTGGAGAAACGCAGTTTGCATTTGGTTGATCAGGTGCCAAGTCATGGCATTTGCCATCCAAGTGAACGTCAACTCGCATTACAGGAAACAAATCACTGCTTGTGCTCTGTTCATCTTGGAGGTTTTTATTTCACTTAAGTGTTTTAAAGTGATCACTATGGACATAAACTCTAAAGGGTTGCCATTGTTTTTAGCTGGGGTGTCTTTTATTTTATGCTTCATTATCTCTCATGTTTATTATCCAGGCCTATTTTATTGCAACATGACTGTTGTATTTTGAGTTGCACTCTAATCAGGGCACACTTCCCTGAATGCATTGCGACTTGGATTCCGATGACTGAACTGATGGACTGAACATCTTGTGCCGTTGTTGAATGTTGTACTAGTGTATCCTCGCCGGGGTTGAATGTTGTGTTAGTGTAACATCACCAGGAATGAATGTTGTGTTAGTGTAACATCCTCTGGGTTGAATGTTGTGTTAGTGTTACATCACAGGGGTTGAATGTTGTGTTAGTGTTACATCACAGGGGTTGAATGTTGTGTTAGTGTAACATCACCAGGGTTGAATGTTGTGTTATCACCAGGGTTGAATGTTGTGTTAGTGTAACATCCTCTGGGTTGAATGTTGTGTTAGTGTAACATCACCGGGGTTGAATGTTGTGTTAGTGTAACATCACCAAGAATGAATGTTGTGTTAGTGTAACATCACCAGTGTTGAATGTTGTGTTAGTGTAACATCACCAGGAATAAATGTTGTGTTAGTGTAACATCACCAGTGTTGAATGTTGTGTTAGTGTAACATCACCAGGAATAAATGTTGTGTTAGTGTAACATCACCAGGAATAAATGTTGTGTTAGTGTAACATCACCAGCATCACTCGGTGGTTCTGCTCCACAGACGCGTGTTAATATTAGAGGCCATTTTCATTCCCCACAAACGCTGATTGTCGTATCATGAAACAAAGCCTCTTCACCACAGCAGCAACAGCGTGAGACACAAGCCTGCGAGACGAAGGAGAGACGATGAGTTGGGACGTCGTTACAAATCACTTCACAGAGCAATATCAGCAACGTGGCGCAAACGAGTTCCGCTCCCCGCAGTCCTCCGCGGCCCCGCCCTCCCTCTCAGCGCTAACACACATCTGACTGAAGGGCTGTCAGGGCCCGGCACTTATTTTTATGTTATGAACCCCTCGGTGCTCCACGTGACAATTAGCTTTTTGTTTTACTCATTATGAACTTTCCGAAATAACTGGCTTCATCAGACGAGTGTTGTTCGGGTACCGTTGCGGCATTGGTCCCGACATTTTAAACGACAAATGGTTGAAATGCAGGTCCCGCTTCTGCCACTGATGAATGCAATTTCCAATGAATTGAAAGTATCACGTGAATTTCAATTCTGAAAGACAGTCATGAAAGTCTTGTCAGTCTTGTCATTTTTGCCTTCAAATGAAGTTCAACACCAGAGCCACCAGCTAGGTCGAATGCGTCTATTGTTCTTCTCTGATGGGTTATTTGGAAAGTTCCAGAGATGAATCTTGCTTCTATTTTTGGGGCTGAGGCGGCTTTACCTGTAGCCAGCAGCTTGCTAACCCTCCCAGACAGTGAATGGCCTAATGTCTGGTCCAGTGGCTTCCTTGAAGCGCTCCTGCAAGTTAATAAATTCTGGGCCATCTGTTTCCATGAAGCTCCTTTCCATTACCAGGTGACCCCAACACTCCAGCACACGCACACACACATACACACACACACACCCACACACACACACATACACACACACACACACACACACACACACACACACACACACACACACACACACATATACAGAAACACACATGCATGCAGAAACACACGCGCACACACATGCACACACACCACACACATGCAAGTGTCCCCACACGTTTACACACACACACACACACACACCTCTGTCTAATTAACTTTTACTCTCCCTCTCTTTGTGCACACATAGGAGATGAAAAGAAAAAAGGAGAAAATGAGAGCAGACTGAAGACAGAGAATGAAAGATTGGGGAAATGATACATTTGTTTAAACGGATGCTTTGAGCCAAGTTGATTAATATGCAACCTAGTTATTAACAGTAATTTCAGCTTGAAGCATATTTAAACATGTTCTAAAGATATGGTTTATTAATGTACCTTCATTTAGATAGTGTGTGTGTAAAAATAATATAAGAAAAATAACAAAGACGACAGACATCAGTCTACAAAAACAAGAATGTGGAATAAGAGATTATAGATGACGTGGAATGATTTAAACTATTTGTATTCCAAATAAACACCATGTGAAAGTAATTCAAAACCAAAAAGAAAAGCAATAAAAAAGTTTGAAATGAAAGACGAGGGTTTCTCAGGATAAATGTTGGAGGTACTCAAAAGTATAAGAGGCAAAAAAATATATATTTCAAGAAGATCTCACAGAAAATGTAGAAGTAGGATATAAAGAAAAAAATATAATAATAAATATAAAGAATAATAAATATGATAAATATAAATAAATATCAATAAGAAAATATCCTATCATATGTATGTAATCAGCTGTGTATGTATTTATGTATATATGTATGTATGTATGTATGTATGTATGTATGTATGTATGTATGTATGTATGTATGTTTGCATGTATGTATGTATGTTTGCATGTATGTATGTATGTATGTATGTATGTATGTATGTATGTATGTAGGCATGCATGCATGCATGTATGTATGTATGTATGTATGTATGTATGTATGTATGTATGTATGTATGTATGTATGTATGTATGTATGTATGTAGGCATGTATGTAGGCATGCATGCATGCATGTATGTATGCATGTATGTATGTATGTATATATGTATGTATGTATGTATGTATGTAATCAGCTATCTCACATCAACACGCAGCGTCTGAGAAACGTCCCATAGTATAACAGGAGACTCTGTGCGTTGCACCGCCTCTCAGGTGCCCGCAGCACAGCACCCTGCTTACGACTCCTCTCTGCACTCATGGTGGAAACGGAAAGCATCCACCATCCGAGCCATTAGCGTGCCAGAGTACCCCTTTGGCGTTGCCATTACTCCATGATATATTGGTAACTAGACCCGAGCTCGGCCCAACAGCAGCAACGTGCATTCACCAAAGAACAATTAGGCAGGGGGATAGTGGAGTCCAGGCGAACACAATACTCTGGGTCCCACGTGGGTCCCACGCGGGTTGTACAGCAAGTTATGCTTCCACATTAAGCTCTAATGCTCGGGGTGGAGATGCCAAGTTTTATGGTGAGGGTGTTGACTATGCATGGGGATCATAAAGCCACCCGGGGTGCATTATTTGCTCTTTTCGAGCGTGAAAACCCTCCCCATTCGGCCATTTTCTGATACTTTGCTAAGTGTTATATAGGCTCGTGTAGACGTAGCGAAATCTTGTATCGCCCTCAATCTTCAGGGGAAAAAAAAAACAGGAAAGAAAGTTTTTCAGAGGTGGAAAAGTTTGATGAAATACCTGTGATATTTTGACATGCACTGGAGTGGCTCGTATTTGCATGAATTCTATGCATATTACATTGCTGTGAACTGCCGCTTGCCATGGGAAATTTCATCATTGGTTGCAGGTAATAATACTAAGTTACTGCTGCCTGTCAAACCCCAGCCTGCTTACACCATAATATATGTGCACAGGACTCTTGGCTGCCCACCCAGGGGGTATGCAATGTGCCTCCCATTTCAGCTTTTATGACGCAAGGAAGAAGGTAGCCTTCACAAATACCCAAGAAACCAAGCGTAGCCCGGCACCCTGCCACCTCCAACCCCCCGCCCCTGAATTAATATTTTACCTCAGCTGCTAAATGGATTATTCCTCTCGATGCGGGCAGGAGATGGAGCGCGGCCCTGGCTGCTGGCAGGCGCTGCGGGGGTCGGGGTTTGGCTGAGGAGCAGGCGGTGACTGGTTTGTTTAACTCTGCTGAGCCGCTCGTCAGGAGGGCACAGCGCTCGTTACACCAGACTCACAGAGGGGTCTCTGTGGCTGTGGGGGGGGGGGGGGGGGGGGCTGCTCCGTCCCCGCCCAGCCAGCCTCCGACACGGACACACTCAGCATCGGACACGCCCACACTCAACCTCGGACACGCCCACACTCAACCTTAGACATGCCCACACTCAGCATCAAACACGCCCATATTCAACCTCAGACACCCCCACACACACACTCAGCCTCAGACACGCCCACACACACTCAGCCTCAGACACGCCCACAAACTCAGCCTCAGACACGCCCACACACACTCAGCCTCAGACACGCCCACACACACACTCAGCCTCAGACACGCCCACACACACTCAGCCTCAGACACGCCCACACACACTCAGCCTCAGACACGCCCACATACACTCAGCCTCAGACACGCCCACATACACTCAGCCTCAGACACGCCCTCATATACACTCAGCCTCAGACACACCCTCATATACACTCAGCCTCAGACACGCCCACAAACTCAGCCTCAGACACGCCCACACACACTCAGCCTCAGACACGCCCACACACACACTCAGCCTCAGACACGCCCTCATATACACTCAGCCTCAGACACGCCCACACACACTCAGCCTCAGACACGCCCACACACACTCAGCCTCAGACACGCCCACACACACTCAGCCTCAGACACGCCCACACACACTCAGCCTCAGACACGCCCACATATACACTCAGCCTCAGACACGCCCACATACACTCAGCCTCAGACACGCCCACACACACTCAGCCTCAGACACGCCCACACACACTCAGCCTCAGACACGCCCACACACACTCAGCCTCAGACACGCCCACATACACATTCAGCCTCAGACACGCCCACACACACATTCAGCCTCAGACACGCCCACACATACTCAGCCTCAGACACGCCCACACATACTCAGCCTCAGACACGCCCACACACACTCAGCCTCAGACACGCCCACACACACTCAGCCTCAGACACACTCAAATATACACTCAGCCTCAGACACGCCCTCATATACACTCAGCCTCAGACACGCCCACACACACTCAGCCTCAGACACGCCCACATATACACTCAGCCTCAGACACGCCCACACACACTCAGCCTCAGACACGCCCACACACACTCAGCCTCAGACACGCCCACATACACACTCAGCCTCAGACACGCCCACACACACTCAGCCTCAGACACGCCCACACACACTCAGCCTCAGACACGCCCACATACACTCAGCCTCAGACACGCCCACATACACTCAGCCTCAGACACGCCCACACACACTCAGCCTCAGACACGCCCACACACACTCAGCCTCAGACACGCCCACACACACTCAGCCTCAGACACGCCCACATACACATTCAGCCTCAGACACGCCCACACACACACTCAGCCTCAGACATGCTGGACACGCTGGACTCCCTGCAACCGCGATTAAACCGGATCCAGAACGCTGCAGCATGCCTCGTGTTCTACCAAAACACATTCTCCCATGTGAGCCCTCTCTTCCAAGACCTCCACTGGCTTCCTGTAGAGGCTCACATCAAATTCAAGACGATGCTACTGGCCTACAAAACCGTCAAAGGAAATGCCCCTACCGACCTCCAAGCGTGAAACACCACGCCCCTGATCGAGCACTCCGCTGAACTACCTCAGCTGGTCGACTGGTACCGCCATCACTAAAAGGAGGAAAAGGTCGAATGGCGAAATCTCAACTCTTCTCCGTTTTGGTACCGCAGTGGTGGAACGAGCTCCCTGCCAATGTCAGGACTGCAGAGTCACGCCCCATCTTCCAGAAGAGACTCAAGACCCACTTGTTCAGAGTTCATCTGAACCCTGCATAACCCTACCCTCATGCTCTTATTTGTTGTACGTCTTGGCACTTTAATCGCTCTTTGTTATTTGGCACTTTAATCGCTCTTTGTAACTTGGCACTTAGTCAGAGATGTTGTATACTAGCAATGATTAATCTAGCAATTGAAATGCTTGAAACTTGTTCTGGTGACTTTCTTACTGTATTAGCAGCAATGAAATGTTTCACTTTCTTCTGACAAATGTACTCTTTGTATATCGCTTTGGATAAAAGCGTCCACTAAATGCCCTAAATATAAATGTACACACTCAGCCTCAGACATGCCCAAACTCAACCTCTCAGACACGCCCCCAATTGGCATTAGACACACCCACACTCAGACATGCCCACACTCAGCCCCAGACATCCCCTCATTCAGCCTCAGACACGCCTAAAGTCCGCCTCAGACACGCCTAAAGTCTGCCTCAGACACGCCCACACACACTCTGCCTGAGTCATGCCCCCCCCCCCAATCAGAACAGGAATGGGAGTCGTTGCTGACATTAACTTTGGGGGGCCGCACCATTGTTACAGAGAGGAGACACATGACATGCAGCCTGCATCCGCAGCGTGGAGGACAGGGGTCCATGGTGGGGGGGAAGAGGAAGAGAGAGAATGTAAGGGGGAGAGGGAGAGGAAGCTAGGGAGAAGGAGAGAGAGTTTGTGTCCGGGGTGTAAAGGTCATTACCCCACTCAGGGCTGCTTCTTCATGTAATTAAACACGGACACACTCACCCCGCTCTGCATCACACCTGACCTCCACCGTGACGCAGAGGAGGGGGAGGAGGAGAGGGGAGGGGCGAGGAGGAGATTAAGAGAGGGCGAGAGGGACAGCGAGATGGGGGAGACGGATGGGGTGGGCGTGAAACAGCCGTAGAGGGATGCAGGGTGGAAGAGGACACATCGCGATAACAAGGACATGCTAGCTGGCATGGTAAAGATGACACATGAGGGGCCAGGGAAAGGTAAAGGGGGATAAAACAATATAGATGGAGGCGGATGCGGGAGCCATATGAAATATGGGCCGATCATTTCTATTTTTTTTGCGGCTCAGGAGCAGGACAGACATTACTGTAAAGGAGGAGCTATTCACTGGGGCATCTGAAGAGAGAGAGAGGCAGGGCGAGCGAGGGCAGGCCGGGACCCTTAGGCCCGGGCTCCTGCAAGAGAGGCAAGAGTCTGGCTGGTATTAGACACAGCTCAGTGCTCTGGCTAAACAGCTCCTGTGTAATCTGCAGGGGTTAATAGGACCTTCATTAGCGTGTTTGCATTGCAGCGTGCTCTGCCCATGTTGGAACCATCCAACTGGTCAGAACACATTCTCGTCTTTTCATGCGTTCACTGTTCCGAGTACAACGTCTCCAGTGAATATGAATTAACTTTGGTGTATTAATAATTGATACAGACTCGCTTGCGAGTGAATTTCCTCCTCTGACTCTCGATATAGCAACAGGCAAATGACATCAAATTAACAAACTTTTTATACACTTCAAGCAGAGTGCGAATAGTTTGGAGCAAAAATCATTAAGAAAGAATATTTTCAGTAGTCAGCCTGGTCGGTTAGTGTCCAACAGTTGAGTTAGTTATGCATCTACCTATCGATCTATCTATCTTTCCATCCATTCAAAGACCTGTATTGCCATGGGAAGCAAACCAATTATTTTCTTCCTTCCTTTCTTTCAGACGGCAAAGAAATTGCATCCTCTAAGCGACAGGTATGACTAATTTCCTTAAACGAGCTGCCAAATTGTCTTTGGAACGGCATTAAGCAGCGGCCGTCTCTCGCCTCCCGTCTTATTTCCACTCGGCGAGCAGACCGACATGTAAACACGCGCGCAGACTAGCAACGAGACAGGGCCGGGAGACGGCCCGGGGAGAGAGAGACGTGAGCCGTGGCCGGCGATAGGAGGATCAGCGGCGGTGACGGACCGCTGGAGGAGAACAGACGGGTGACCGCGCAGCCGCCGGTCGGCCGGGCCGGCTGACCGACCGAGGCGAGCGGCGATGAGGTTGCCGGGGATGACGGGCCAAGGAGCCGCTAAACGGAGGCTGGAGGAGATGCTGCGCGCTCCGAGCCCACGCCGCCCGTCACCATCCATACCGGCCGGCTATGCCCGACACGCGTTAGACGCCGCGTCGCAATAATTACATTCCTCTGTATTAATTGACGACTCGTAATGGGAATGCAAGCTGTCGGGGAATGTATCAAAGTACAGCTAGCATAATAGTGGAGGCAATCACCAAACAAATATCATCTGGACGAATACAGAGGGTATTAGGAGTGATTGATGAGCGACGCGGGCCCAGACACACACTGTGATGTGCCTGTCTGTGGGTGTGGGTATGTGTGTGTGTGTGTGTGTGTGTGTGTGTGTGTGTGTGTGTGTGTGTGTGTGTGTGTGTGTGTGTGTGTGTGTGTGTGTGAGAGAGAGGGGGTGGGGGGTATATGAGTGTGAGTATGTGTGTGTATGTGTTTGTGCATGAGCACGTATATGTGGGTTTGTGTGTGTGTGCGTGAGTGTTTGCGTGTGTGTGTGTGCACGTGCATGTGAGGAAAAATGAGATCAAGTGACTCTGCATGTTTATATGCGTGCTCTGTGTGTGTGTGTGTGTGTGCGTGTGTGTATGTGCTACGTGTGTGTCTGCATATTTGCAGAGTGCCGAATGTGTGCTCAAGACACAGTACTCAGGGAAATTACAACCACTAATAGAGCAGGAATGAGGAATTGTAATCCACGTCAGAATTGAATTACCATCCAATAATACTTATTCCAATACGCAAAATGGCATAATCCCATTAATCTGTAAATTCCCCTATTGTCTTTCCTGTTTACATAGCTGAATGTGAACGTGGGAACACAATCACAGCGGTGTAATAGGTTCTGCTTCCTACCATAACTCTGCTTCTATGGACCGCTTTAATGGGGAATATCTATTATTTGAGCTCAAAGTATTTATAGCGGTTGCATAATGAGTACGCGGCGCGGGGAGCGAGTGCGTCAGCCTCCACAACATAACGAGCAGCCCAGCAGCCCGTGATGTTTGCGGCGGCCGTGCGCTGGCCAGACGGCCGTGTGCTGGCCTCGCCGGGCGCCATCGACGGCTGACTGAGAAGGAGGGTCGCTGTGGGTAGCAGAGGTCAACGGCGTCTCAGCCACAGCCCATCCGTCTCCCCGCTATTTACTCGTTCCACCAATTACTTATTCCACCGCGGCAGAGCGGAGCCGCCGCGGCGCGTTGTCAGCCGGCTAGCAGAGCGGGGTGGCCGGTCCCCCCCGGCTTGTCCCCGGACCCCCCAGGGGGACCCCCGGGCCGGCCCTGTCAGCCGCACGCTGCCGCCGGACAGATTGGAATCATGTAGAAGAGGCTTTGAATTCGCCACCGGGGGTAATGGTTCCCCTCGACCAGATGTGTTTTGTTCGTTGACGTTGGAGACTTGTAAGACTTGTGCCCCCTCTGTGAGAGTCTTGTATCCCCCTCCCCCCTCCCCGGGGGACACATCTACTTCACAGGACGTTGTGCGCTCCAGATTGAGGTGTCCTGACCCTTTGAGAACAGGGGGAACCATTTCTCACCACATGGAACCCCTCAGCAGAGTCCCGGCGAGGAGTTAAATGCAGTGCGGCCCCAGGGCCCCCGGCCTCCGCCTGCACGTCAGGAACGTGAGGCGCCGGCCTGTTTATGTTAGAGGGGCGTGTCACGCGCAGAGCAACGAGGTGTGCGGTTGATGCTGGCCTCCTTTTGGATTCAAGTCAGAGAGATGAGTTGATCACATTGAAACCACAATGTCCACATCATCTCGGTGTTAAATAGACTCGCTCCGTTTGCTCAAGAACTCTCAGGGTTCTTTGCGGTGCGATGTCAGTCCCAGGGTGGAGGTTCTCCAGCTCGGCTGGTATTGATATTTGGTAGGTGTTTCAGACAGTAGATGTTGGTTTTATTGGAGCTATTTAAGGTAGAGCAATGGAAACGTTGAGAATAGTCAGTGTTATTAGGTCTTCAGCAACATGTCTAACAATGAGCTCAAGGAATTCACAATGATCAAAGGTCAATCAATTTGTACTTTACGTAGGCTTTGTCTACAAGTTGCATGCACCCGCTATGATTTGCTGGGTTTTTCTTCTGCCATTTAATTCATGTGTGAGCGTGAGCGTGTGTGGGTTGTGTTTGTGTGCGTCTACCAGATAAAGTTTTCATTTCATTTCTGGCGATGCACTGACGCCGTTATCCGGTGGAAGCAGCAGCGGGATAAGCCGAGGGTCACGCCAGGCTCCGGCAGAATCAGCGGCACGCCGGGAGTCCGCCTCGCACACGACTCCATGTAATAATAGAGATGAATGACGGGGAGCCGATATTGGTCATGCGTTTCTCAGAATAAACGGCGGGCCGTCGCGCAAACACTGCGGCGGCGTTGTGGCGCTGCCCGAGGCGAGAGAATCTCTCTCTCATTTGAACGTGATATCTTACATTTATCTCTCATCACATGAGATGTTTCAGGGAGGTTGAGCGGGAAGGTGTGGAGTGGTGAGGAGACAAGGCGAGGAGGACCATTAGTGGAGCGAGAACAAAGGATATGGGCTGAATGGCTCATTTTTAGCCCATTAATAGTTTCAGGAAGTCAGCAGATTGACGTATGGGCAGAGGTCGTGAGCGAGGAAGTGCAATGCGGAGCCATCAACAGGCTGTCATCTTTCTACTTGATGGTGGCTAACTGGTCAGTGCTGCTACACTTTGTTAATATTCCCATTGAGCTCAGAGCCCTGAGTATCTTGATAGCTGACGGCTTAAGGATCTTGGGCACAATCTGAAATAAAATGTGGTAAAAATATCACGGCCATAAAGAGAGGAGTGACCTAGCCAGAAGCCGTTCTATCCGGTGTTGCAACCATCTGTATCCTTGTGAACAAAATATATTGTCTTTTGTTTTTCTGGAAGCAACAGCAATATTTTGAAATCACTGCCAAACATTTTGAAGACAACATGCAGAGGGCACTGAGAGAACTTCACCATGGATCCTGGTCCAGAAAGTCAGAAAGAGTGGTCACACAAAAATATTAGTTGGATACCAGTGGATACAAGGGAGGCACACTGGACCATGAAGGCAAACAATGAAATCCCAGACAGGTTTGAGGTCAAACAAGGTCATTTTACTGAACAACACTGATGGTAAAGGGCAGCGAGGGAATCTGAAATCTTTTTGGATCAGGGTAGGAGTTCTACGTTCTCAAGCTCAGGGGAAGTGGGTGAGACCCTGCAGGAAGACATCGAGCAGTTCACTCCTCTATAGTTTCTCCACTCAACATTCTACGCTATATCGGAGTTTCCTCCTCAGGGCCGCTTACCGTATTCAAATGTTCCAAAGTTTCCTCACTGAGTGAATGGTCCTGGACGCATCCAAGTGGCAGCCATGAGAACAGCTGGCTGGATCCTCTACATGCTAAGGAGCTTCCTGCCTTATCTCCTCTAGCATAGGATGCACTGGACCACCCTGGACAACAGGAGAGCAGATAGTTGCGCCCAACACTTCCATGTGGCAGCAACATCTACAGCAAGGCGCCACTCGGCCGGCTCCACCATTTCGTTGCACTTTTGTGACGGGCAGCCTAAATTTTGTTTCATATTTCAATTCCAATCTTTGTGAAAGTTGCAGGTCCGTGACTGGGAGGTGTTTCCCGCTGTACGTAAGGGAGCTGCTGCGTTGGCCGGCGCTGGTTCTGAAGGACAGGAGCTTGTTTGCTCCTCCTGTGGACGGTGTGCAGTTGGAAATGTTTACAATTGGAAATCAAGCATCCCCATCGGATCCCGTCTGCGTGTCGTCCGCCCAGCCAGAGATTACAAATTCCTTGTCACAGCTCCTTGTTACCCCATCAATACACCGACAGCTTCATGGGATCAATGCCGCATGATCGGTTTGTGTGTTTTCATGAACACCG
>JAXIVH010000148.1:342551-345051 GCA_036785325.1 Urophycis tenuis | reverse complement strand
GTTATGCAGGGTTCAGGTGAACTCTGAACAAGTGGGTCTTGAGTCTCCTTCCGGAAGATGGGGCGTGACTCTGCAGTCCTGACATTGGCAGGGAGCTCGTTCCACCACTGCGGTGCTAAAACGGAGAAGAGTTAAGATTTCGCCATCCAACCCTTTTCCTCCTTTTAGTGATGGAGGTACCAGTCGACCAGCTGAGGTAGTTGAGCGGAGTGCTCAAGCTGGGGCGTGGTGATTTCACTAATGTTTGGAGGTAGGTAGGGGCAGTTCAATTAACAGCTTTGTAGGCAAGTAGCATCATCTTGAATTTGATGTGAGCTGGAGGTCTTGGAAGAGGGGGGTCACGTTGGGGAGAATTTGTGTTGTTTCAAACCACTGAAGACATTTTTGTTTAACCAGTTTCCCAACCATAAGTATCTCATTATAATCATGCACAACAAACCGTCTTTCAAAATGTATGTTGACAAAGAAATGCCCATGCTGACAATGGAGATCTTCTGTACTCCATTGCGTCTGTCCACAGTCTCAAGATGCTGTCTGGCATGTCCATCAAAGTGCTTCATCTCTCCTTACTGGCTGTTCATGTCCCACACAACATTGCGCTTTGTCATTGCTAGCTGAGAGGTCCTGGTAGTACATGTGCTGCCTATGTGCCTGAGATGTGTTATGAGTTTGATTCATAATTCCTTGGACTGGCTCCTCCTTACCGGAGCTCTGATCTGATCAGATCTAAAGGCCTTAAGTAAGTTTCCATCCAGATATGCATGGGCAATTGACAAAGTGATTCATAATTTCATCCTTCAACTGAAGGTTCCTGTAGTCTTGTGTTTGTTTGTTTGTTTTTATCTTTGTAAATGAATAGCTAAACTGAAGCTTTTACACTCTTTGACCAGGTTGCTCTTCACAACGAGATCTCAGAGTCTAATCTGTTTAAATTAAGGTTAAAAAAAATTTAATACAATAAAAAGTTGTGAAACATGTTTTTTGTAAGTGTGGTGTGAACATGCACACACCTGCTATCAAGTACATGATAACCAGACTGCATTTACACCAGTGCTTCTCAGAGACACCAGAGCAACGTACTGTTACTGCCTCACCTTGACTCGGTGCCAGGATACAGACCACGGAGGGGAAGCAGTTGGGTGAGGTGTCTTGCTCAGGGACACCTCGATACCTCGCCTGAACCAGCAAACCGTCCGGTCGCCAGACAATCCACCCTACCTCCTGAGCCACTGCCGACCGGTGCTCTCCAGCCAGACAACAGCTCATCCGACTGCAGTCCTCATGACCTTGCTGGGTATTGAGGGATAGGGTTTTAAAAAAGGGGAGGAGCCAAGGGGACACTCCTCCACAAATGGCTTTTAATTTGTCTACCTCCTCAGTTCCCTCTTCTTGTTGGATACTCAGCCCACGCTCCAACCAAAAAGCAACGGGTTATGCCTGGCGTTGCATCTGCTCCCATAAGATAGGTTATATTTATGTTATGTTCTGGTGATGTTTCCCCTGCTCTGCGTGGGTGTTGATAAAGACTGGAAAGCGTCTCCTCTGCAGAAACGTGTTTTTAAACCTTCACCCGGTTCGGCTGAAGGCTTTTCACAAATCACACGTTCACTGACTAATGAGCGAGACATGCGGTTGTTCCTGCACTGCAGTCGCTCTGTTTTACATGCGTGGAGACACGAGGTTGAGCTTCACAGAGGCAGCTTTACCATAGCAACCCCGGCGTTGATGTACCTTGATGTCTTCCTGTTCTTCGTCTTGTTCTTGGTCTTCCTCATCCTCTGAGGCAGGGCAGCGAGGGGCCTCACAGATGTGGATAGTGACTGGAAATAGTGAACACGGAAACCCTCTCCACCCCTTCCCACACACACACACACAGTCTTGCCCATGACAGATTCTTGGGAGAATGGAGGGTGTTTTGAAGGTAGCCCAGCAAGGGGGATATGATTATGTGCATGTGATGTGTGTGTATGTGGGTAATAGTGTGGAGTCAAATGCAATTAGGTGTGTGTGTGTGTGTGTGTGTGTGTGTGTGTGTGTGTGTGTGTGTGTGTGTGTGTGTGATTGTGCATAGGCTTTTTAATTGTGTTTACAATGTGTTTGAGGCACCTACATATGCACTGTATATGATGAGATGTCTGTATGTGTGTCATTATGTCACTATTTGATTTAATAATGTGTGTTTGTGTATACTGTGTCTGTCATGAGCATGAGAGCACATGCTATTTGTACAGGTGTACGTGTGTGTGTGCATGTGTGCGTGTGTGTGTGTGTGTGTGTGTGTCTGTGTGTGTGTGTGTGGTGTGTGTGTGTGTGTGTGTGGTGTGTGTGTGTGTGTGTGTGTGTGTGTGTGTGTGTGTGTACGTCTATGTGTGTATATATTGCAGGCTTGTAGATCCTTACTCTGAGAGTCAAGATGTGAGGCTCTAGATGGCATCCCTCTCCCTCTCACTCTCTATCTCTCTCTCCTCTCTCCCCCTTTCTCTCTCCATCTCTCCCTCTC
>JAXIVH010000148.1:330538-338038 GCA_036785325.1 Urophycis tenuis | reverse complement strand
AGTTCCCCTCTGTCACACGTCTCCACGTGTGCTCCTCTTTCTGGCAAATAACATCATTCAACAATGTCTTCAAAGTCCTTATTTACACATCCCCTCACCACACACCACTCTGCGGTCTCTGGTCCATGTAAATATCCACAGAGAGGACAAACAGTGGGCAGTGGTGATGTCCATCCGGTCTTCAAGACTTCTGGATCCTTCTGACTCTGACACTCTCCTCGCCATCCACCACTGGTCTGATCTGAGCACGGCCTGGTTCTCCAGGTGTAGCAGATGGTAAATAAGTGCAATGTCTATTATAATTGAGCAAATACATACACACACACAAATGTATACATACGTACACACACACACTACACGGAAGCACGCACATTCACACACACCCACGTGACGCACACACACACATGAGCTGCGGTAACTGTACAAGATAGGCCTTCCTCAAAGTTAGTATAGGACATCATGACTGCCAGCCTCCTTAGTCAAGTGTGTGTGCGAGTCGATCTGAATTCTCTTGATAAATATTAAAGTCAGTTCATATTTCTAATAATACCATCATCTTGTACAAAGATGGGAACCTGCAACTGCAAAAAGGGGACTTTTTCATGACAAATTTAAGCTGAACATGTTGAGAAGCGATGGCTTCAAAGTGCAGCTCAGCAGAGATCTTCTCAACAAAGACCTCAGACAACAAAGGAAACATGAGTGGTTGAATCTACGTCAAACAGGACAGAGTTCTCGTTTCGCTGAGCGCAGGCTTGTGTCACCTATTAGTAACACATTGGAGACAACGTGAGGAATGCTTTGTCCCGCTCGCTTTGAGTTGTCATTTGCAAAAGAATATCAAATAAACGCAACAGAGAAGAAATGCAAACACAACAAGAGAACAAACTTCTATATGCATGTAAATCCATCTATTATTTAGCACACAAAGGGATCCAATTAGCATTTGGAATGATTCCTTTTTTTTCCACTAGATATTCACAAAGAGAAGTGATAAAACGGAAGAGAGTGAGAGCTAGAGAGAAATATAGAGTGAGAGAGCGAGAGAGTGAGAGAGTGAGAGAGACGAAGAGTCAAAGGATCAGTAAAATCACTGCTGCTAAAAATGCCTTGATGACTGGAGATGAAATAGAAAAATAGGTTTGAAAGGAAAGGCTGTTTGTGTGTGTGTGTGTGTGTGTGTGTGTGTGTGTGTGTGTGTGTGTGTGTGTGTGTGTGTGTGTGTGTGTCTGTGTGTGTGTGTGTGTGTGCACATGTTTTTGTGAGGAGGAGACTGACTTTGTGGCCACTGGGTGAATTCTCTTCTCTGTGTGTAACTCAACAGGTATGTTGTAAATCCACATCCCATGTGTTTGCATGTGTGTGTGTGTGTGTGTGTGTGTGTGTGTGTGTGTGTGTGTGTGTGTGTGTGTGTGTGTGTGTGTGTGTGTGTGTGTGTGTGTGTGTGTGTGTGTGTGTGTGTGTGTGTGTGTGTGTGTGTGTGTGTGTGTGTGTGTGTGTGTGTGTGTGTGTGTGTGTGTGTGTGTGTGTAAACTCTGTCCCCCACAAGGCTCACGCTGTCCTGTGAGTGCCCAGCAGCACAACAGTGTATCTGACAGAAGAGGAACGGGGCGGTCAGCCTGAAAGCAGCTGACCACAGGGTGACCGTCCGCTCTGGGAACAGAAGAAGGTAAACAACACAAAGGGAAACCACAAAGAAAAACCCATCTGATGGATTGTTCCTGCGAAAAAAACAAACAAATGAGCTCCGAGCCTCTTGGGCGCGAGGCCGAGCCCGCCACCCAGACGTCCGCTGTCCGCTTGTGTGTTCTGGGGTCCATAAAGTTCTCCTGGCCGGGCCCTAGAGAGAGTGGAGGGGCTTCTGACCAGTGAGAGGAGCTCTCCATTAGCTGGAGTAGATCTGGGTCCCGATCACACGCATGATCTCCTTCTGCACCTTGGGCTCCTGGGTGTTGATGTTGGCGTCCCCCACCTGGCCGTCCTCGTACCTGTGGAGACGAGGGATACAAATGACTTATTAATTATAATATCACTGTTATCCTACTGCTGTTGTTATTACCAATATTACTGCTGTAGTAGGAGTGGAGTCTGACCAGGTTAGCTTATTATAGTAGTGGTTGAAGTACTACCACTACCACTAGTACTAGTACTACTACTACTAGTACTAGTGGAAGTGTAGTAGTAGTACTAGTAGTCATAGTAGTAGTATTATTGCTAACATAATCCGATGATTATCTAAATGTATCGTCAATATTTGTATGAGCCTGAATAGCTTAATGGGGCAAAACTAAATATGGAATAGAACAAAGAAAACCAAAGTGAAGAGACTCACATACTGTAATATGAATATATGAATGTTCAAGTCATTCCTGAACTGAGTTAATCTGAGTTAAAATAATAAAAACAGCATTCAAGGCCAACTGATTGAACAGACGTGAGCGTCTATTTAAGCTGGTAAAGAACAGTACTATTTTATCAGTGGATGGACAATGTGGGCTGGAAGTGGGCTGGAGGTGAGCTGGAGGTGAGCTGGAGGTGAGCTGGAGGTGAGCTGGAGGTGAGCTGGAGGTGAGCTGGAGGTGGGTGCAGATGTGTGCTCAGTATAAAGGATCACTCACACGAAGAAGAAGCGTGTGCAGACATGGTCAGACACTGGGCACACCCAGATGTTGCCGTGCTTCTGCAGGTCTTTCGACGTGATCACTGATTCAGGAGGAGTGGGAGCAGGACACACTCATTAGCACCTACACTAGCTGTGGCTCTTTCTACACAACACATTAGAACGCATCATAGTGATCGCGGTGAAGGGCACCAAAAAAGGATTCAACATGTTCCTTTTGGGAGTGTGTGCTGGTTAAGATGCAGCGAGCCGGTCCTCTGCTTACCTTCACAAAGGGCGATGCAATTCAGATTCCGACTCTGGAGGAATCTTGACTGTATGGGGCGACTCTGTTGACAGGAGGCGTTCTGTCCAAACGGTGTTGGTTAGTCAGCGGTTTGTGTCGCACACAACCATCGCAAACGGAGCACAAACAGAACCAACACAAAGGAAAAGTCCAGAGCCTAATAAATACCCCCTTCTGATAGGCTGAGGACACTGTACACCATGTGTAAATCATGTGGGCCCACTTATCATATTACCATTACAACGCGCTGCGGAATAGCATAGCATCGTGTGGCTGATCGTAGCGTAGCGTGGCACCTGTGCAGGTGTTTTACCTGTGGAATGGTGTTCATGCGGTTGTAGCGCTGCACCAGCTCATCCTTGGTGGGCATGCGGTGCTGTCCTTTCCCCATTCCTTCAGCGCGTACCGGTGGGAAACACAACATCATGACGGCTCTGCCACACTAGCCTCGACCGCGGTACTCTTACACAGAAACTGAATCCGGCCAGGTCGTTCCAGACAGGCTTTCAAGGGTTTCAAGAATGTTTTCATATAAACTGTGGGGGATCTATGCCACATCTATACCAATAGTACATATATATAATATACACTATATATACACTATATAATAGTATAGATATATAGTATAGATACAGATAAGTCACCATGTGGCATTGACACATTTTTTGTCTACTTTGGGGTGTAATTGAGATAAATACAATAAACTCTTTCAACGATGAACTTCACATGAATACAGTAGAGTTGCGGACATTCTGAGTACAGCCAGCTCTGCAACACCTCATCTCGGTTCAACAGGGACAATGGTCTGTCTAGGTACCAAACCCCACAAAAAATCAATTGAGTTGCAATCCAGCGATGACCGCCTTACATGACACATCTGTCCAAATGACATGGAAGGCAACGCAGAAACACAGAGAGAACCCCCCCCCCCCCCCCCCCCACAAGAACGCTTCGACCCCAAATACTGAACACCACTGAACAAGGAGCAGATGCAACACCCACATATGAAAATGGACTTTTCCACGGGACATCCAGGCAGTGTAAAACACACACAGGGCGGACTCAACCAACAGTGGCAGATGGGGTGGGCGGCAGGTAGCGAAGGAAAGAGGAGGTCCTACCTGAATATCCAAAAGATATGCTGGAGATAGGGCTGAGATAGATGCCCTTTCCATAGGCTGCCCCGTGCAGCTTGGGTTAGGAAGGATTAAGAAGGAAGCATGGGTCACTACAGAGTCACTGGGCATGTGGTCGGACGCACGCACACAGAACCAGCCAGAACCAGCCGAGTACTTGGTCATATAGTATGAGTACAGAATTTGCCAACTACTTTGGCAAAGGGTCTTCTTTAAGGGACATGGTCTGCATCACTCAATGTTTCTTTCCTGATATCAGCTGACACTGACATCTACAATAAAACAAACAGGAGCGGCTATGTTTTCCTCCACCTCCTCACAGATATCAAGTCAATTCGTCAAGCCTGTGGCAAGTAGACACTTCCCTTCTGCTGCAGACTTCCATCAGTGTCCAACAGTTAACCATGCTTGCAATTAATTCAACAATCACCATTTGTTAAAGAAGGCAAGGCAGACAGCAAAGTCCTCAACATTGAAGGTTGACGGCCCTGAAAGCAAGTGTCTATTTGCTGCTCGCTGGGCAGACAATACTTTACAGACAATACTTTACAGACAATACTTTCTATCGGGAATAATGGAAACTGCCATTACGGCAAATTGTTCGGAAATGGTCAAAACAAATGGAAAAGCTTACAAACATTGTTTCAGCTTGAGGAAATAATACTAATATTATTTGACCAACACTTACAGCCACACACACACACACATACACACACACACAATCACCAAGAGTCAAACTCCAAAGCAAAAAGATGAAAAAGCCAAGAAGAAATCACACTCTGCCTCGTCAGAGGTTCTTCAGGCCCCTGGTCAGACACAGTGCGGGTGTGACTGTGTGTGATGAGATGAGAGGGGACACGGTGACACGTGGAGGAGAAATGTACGAAGAACAAAGTGATGATGAAGGTCCACACCACAGGCAAGAACATCCGTGATGAAGGTGAAGGAGAGACGACAAACCGCATTGGGAGGAACAAAGGGGAGAAAAGATGATATTTTGAGATGAAACGGATGGAAGGAGTTCAAGGAACGAGCGTGTCTGAGAAGAATCAACAAAAGGTTTGGGGGTTTTGGATGACAGGAGCAGCGCCTGCACCATCACACTGAGGACAGCCAGAGCTTCAAGGTGGAGGAGGGTGGAGGAGGTGGAGGTGGGAGGATGAGGAACAGAAGAGTATCAAAAGGTCACAGGGTACAACGTCTAACACTTGGAGAAGACGAGATATAAATGGCACACCGAGCCATCTGTAAGTCTGAACTTTCAGTTTGTGAAAGTTTAAACATCTCCAAAATACATAGCTCATAATCTATTCTTGAAACATTGAGATTTATCTTGCTCGAGCTGTAACTCAAGTGCATATGACTCATCCTGCTCACTGTGGTGTGACTCTTTTCCTCAGTTTTCTGATTCATCTTCTCTAAAATATTCAAGAGCCATGAGCAAGTTACAACTATCGGGGGAATGTCTGTGGCTTACGAATCTCAAACAATAAGCTCAATGTATAACGTATGTTTGGTATTGTACCCTTATACCGAGAAAGGACACCAAATACTGACCTTCCACTGGGCCTCACCCGTCATCAAGTACTGGAGCTCTAGAAAGCCTCCTAACTCCATACTCACTAGCACGCCCCTTGTCTCCTTGTGTCCTAGGACCTACCTTACACAGTGCTCTGAGTGGTTAACCCTTGGGGCTCTCAAGCAGGGCACACATGTCGCCTCCTCGTACGCTGATGTTCAGGAGCAGTGCAGTCTCCTCCCATGTCAGGAACACAGGAGGAGGTGCACTGCTGCCATTGGCTGCTCATACAGTAAACAGGAAGTAGTCTATAGTTTACAGGTAAGGGAGGGGGGAAGCTTTGTTGGAAGCTGTGTGCCCTGCTTTTTCTGGAGCTCCAATTCCAAAAATGTGCAAAGGGAATCTGGCATCCGTTGACTGTCAAAATGAATCAGCTGGACAGCCTGCTCCGCTGTAGAGCACGCACTATCCAAATGGAGACGCGTCTTAAGATAAACCCAACTGCTAGAGGCTACGTACCTGCAGTTTGGTATAAGAGGCATTGACTAGTCCATTTCTCAGAACGGAGTGCCAGTTCTCTATATGGGAACCACTAGAGCAAGTGTAAAGGAAGAGAAGAGGAAGAGATACAGATTCAGAGGGTTGTGGCATCATGTAAAGACTCTAGGACCTCAAACACACGTTGTGGATTTATTGAGATGACTGTACCTGTGGAACCTTTACAAAAGAAACCCTGTTGTTCATTTAAATCTGAAATGTACCAAGCAAGTAACAACTATGTCCTCAACCCAAGCAGTTATGAGATATTTGGTATTTGTTATGTTACTCATTAAACAAAAAATAAATAAATAAAATACATAAATTCCACTTTATTTAACTAAATATTAGCTTTCGCGTCACGTCCGGTCACTTTATTATCGGCCCAGGCGGAAGGCTTTGGAGGCTTTCACTCCACAGCCATTTAGTGACCAACATACATCTGGACAGACGCAAATAAAGTGAAAAGTGATCAAATGGAGCTTTAAATAAAAGAATAAATATGAGTATTTATAAGTCCTGTCGTCTTATTCTCTTCTCTTTTAAGTATGTTTGGAGGCTATTTTAGTACACACTCCCTTTGTGCTCCATAAAGTCTTGTTTATCTAAAAATGGACGTCTTATGTAAGTACAATGAACACGTGCACTGTCACGCATTCAGCTCCCTGGCCACAGGGCTGCTTTAAAAATAACACCCATAGACGGAGTGTGTGTGTGTGTGTGTGTGTGTGTGTGCCTGCGTGCACGTGTGTGTGCGCGCGTATGTGTGTGTGTGCACGAGCTCTCTCCCCTTGCTGTTCAACCAGAGCCAGGACCACAAAGATGGCTTTGTAATGGCAATGATGTTTCTTCACCCATGTAGAGAGGGACGTCACCGGTCAACATTAGGAGTTCAGCGACCCTCAAACTCTCCGAACCTTTAGGTTCCCTTTTAGGTTCACAGACCACTGACCTCATGACCTTGGACCGCTGTCCAAAATCATCACTAGAACCATTATACAAATGTGTATTGGTACCTGATGAATGCTACTTCTCAGGAGGGAAACAGAACAGCAGAGCCTAGGGGAAAGCCAGGAGGAGGAGGAAGAGGAGGACTCACTGGAAGGCGAAGGTGCTACCGTACAGTTTCTTGGCGGTGCGGAAGCGGGCCTCCTTGGCGGGGGGGCTGCTGAGGAGCAGGAACTGGTGGGAGGTGTGCATGAACTTGAGTTGCTGGGAGCCGGGTGAGACAAAGGGAGGGAGAGAGAGAGGGAGAGAGAGAGAGAGAGAGAGGGGCCGACCGTCCCAATGTTAATCACACGCCAGTGGCTTCATGCTATCAGCCCAAATGTCCCGATGGGGATCAGCGAGTTAATAACCCTGACATGACGTTATCATACGTTGCCTTCATCATGACTGAGGT
>JAXIVH010000148.1:290538-328038 GCA_036785325.1 Urophycis tenuis | reverse complement strand
CCACATTTACATTTACATTTACATTTAGGGCATTTAGCAGACGCTTTTATCCAAAGCGACTTACAAAAAGTAAGAAGGTGAAACATTTCATTGCTGGATGGACAGTCCACATCATGTGTACTGTCCATCTTTGTTTGGTTGTTGAAAAGGTTTCCGTTTTATAATTTATGTTTGTCTGCACTAAAGGCAGATAGAAAATATACTTGACTAAAAAGAAGACTGATAAGTCACACATACAACACGTGTGAATTAACACAAGTCTAACTGTCTTACAGCATAACAAAGTACAGCCTAATCACGATGACAGCATTGTGAGTGACAGGTAAAATCAGTCACAGATCATATTTACATACCCGACTTATCTGATATCAGCATAACAGATCCTAAATCTATCGGTTTTAAAAGGAACATTTTAATTTTAGATGGAATATGATGTAGTGGGTTACATCGTGGTTGTGGAGAGATTGATCCAGGCCTAAATCTCAACACAAATGCACATGTCAGGATAAGATGTAAATATGGACTCACATGGTCCTCCTCGGGTTAAACCATGTCCGTTTTGGGCTCCAAGTTAACATCAACCAAATGTTTGGGCTCCGCCCCCGAAATGAATTTGTACTGAGCGGAGACAGCAACGTAGCCCCGCCCCCCAATGTTAAAACAGGCGTGAGAACGCGCTAAATAAGTCACAGCGGGCGGAGACAGGCTCGGAGGTTTGGTTCAAACACAACACACCTGCCACACTGCGCCCACCACTGGCGGCTCGGAGGCGTTACCTGCACTAAGAAGCCGTACTCCAGGGTGGGGATGTTCTTGCAGTGGCCGCCGGCCTGGGATGAGAAAAACAGTTCAATCAGCTGCCGGGTGGTGATCTGCGCTGGGGCTCTGGCCGCCGGGACAGCCACAGTCTGATGGGTCAAGTGGAGACAAGGCATTATGGGAAACCGCTCCACTGAGTCACGCCAGGGGGGAGGGGGGGGGAGGGGGGGAGGGGAGGACTGGGGGGGGGGGGGGGGGGGAGGGAGGCGGGAGGCCAGTGGAGGAAGAGAGGACGACATGTCACGCCACGGGTTAAAGGCACAGTGCGTAGGATTTGGTGGCATCTAGCCGGGCTGAAGTGGTGTACAATATTCATTGGAGTTAGCGTAGAACCCTGAGAAGATAAGAATCGTCGTGTTATTGCTACCATAGAAAGAGCCCTCTATATCGACCTGGAGAGCACCTGGAGATGGAACTAAACCGTACACACTGCAGCTTTAACCACGGCACAGCTGGGAGGGGGAGGGGGCACAGGACAAAGCACATGGATGGCCTCTATGAGGAGGACAAGCTGGTCTGCTCTTTCTGTTGCTTCATGGATGATGTTTGGAGTGTTTTCAACGTCTATGTGACGGACGGAGATATCAGCGTTTTGGAAGAGATGTTTGGAGGTCTGAGAAAGAGTTCTCATTGGGTCTTAAACAATCTGAGTGTACATTTCTGTGCTCTTTTGTTACTACAATGAATACAGCTGTTAAACAGTGGAATTCGCTGTGAGGGGTCTAAAAGGCTTTTCCAGAGTGCTTGATTTCTACTAGCTGCACAGTCCTTACTCGGGTGAACGAGATGTTTGAGAAGGCCTCACAGCTGCTTGTTGTAGACAAGGACTCCTCATAGGGTGTTTGTGAATAACTTATATATGAAATATTAGTGAAGCCGACAGTGGAGTACATCATATTATGAGTACACATTATAAGAACAAACAAAAAAAATACACCACAAAAACAACAACAAAATATCTGCATAAAGTCGCTATCCAAATGGTATAACATTCAGAACATTGGGGGGAATAATTCCTACTTGCATTTCACAATAAAGACCTAAAAAGTCAGAGGTAAAAAAAAGTAACAAAATAATAACACTTGTTTGCATAAAAATGTGGCATAAGTATCTTCATTTAATGAAGTCTTCTTTCAACTGTATTGTTTTGGTTGTTCTCAGCCTATACTTGTAAGTCACTTAAATAACTAAATAGAAATGCATATTCCTTCAGACTCCGGCGGTAGCAGTGGGCTACACCACCAGGAGCCCACAGAGGACGTTTGGGTGGAGCTGTTGCGGGTTCTGAGGTGGTTCTGACCTGGCTGCTGGGCGGGTAGCTGAACAGCTCCCCTTTAGGGTTCTTCATGGTGCAGGAGATGGAGCGGTTCATCAGCCGGGTCACCCTGAGCTCCGGGACGCTCAGCTTGCCCTTCAGAACGGTGTCCTGGATCAGAGGGAAGCTGGGAGACCTGCCAGGGTCAGGGTGAGGGTTAGAGAGGGCCGCCCAGTGAGGGGCTGGTGGGGGAACACTTAGAACACTTACACTTACAAACGGTTCTAATTGGGCAAAGACACAAAGTCTTGTGGACATTCCTGTGTTCTTTTAAACTGAAATACACACAGTTGTCAGACGGGGGAAATGCTCTGCTGAACACAAGAGTCTGCTGCCTCGTGTGAAAACGCCTCGCCAGCGTGTTGGAGTGAGCCTGGGGTGTCGTCACCCTCCAACCTACTCTGTTAGAGTCGATGCACTAAACACACTGTTGTGTTCATGAAGACTGTTGCTATGACATGTAAACGTGAACTGACTATTTCAATCTGCACAAGTTATTTGACCCGTTACTTTTCCTGAGAATTATTTAAAATTATGCATTATGCTAAATCTATCTAGAGCTTCAAATTGCTTGGCTACTTCCTCTCAACTTCCTCTCTACTTCTTTAATGTAACAGTGTCTGCGACCCAGCTCTCATTGAGATGTCCCCATCAGGGACATCTATTGGGCAAATTTGATTTAGAGAGGAAAAAATCCCAGGATTTCTTTAGCCACGGTTGGATGGGTTTTATCTTCAAACATTCAAGATTTCAAATAAGGCTGAACCAAAGTGATGTTTCCTTGGTGAAAATGCCCTTAAACCTACAATAGATAAGATTGACTTTATTTTTCATCTTTTATCTTATGTAAGTACATCTGATCTAATATTGTATAGCCTTAAGGACAAAGCGAGAGAGAGAGAGAGAGAGAGAGAGAGAGAGAGAGAGAGAGAGAGAGAGAGAGAGAGAGAGAGAGAGAGAGAGAGAGCATCAGAGTGAAAGCAAGGCAGCCCTACTTGGGGATGGGCGAGAAGATGCTGAGGCCAGCTCTGAACTTCTTGATGGTTCCTCCAGCTTTGAACCAGCTGTGTCTCTTCTCCTGCTGGGCCTTCAGGAACTCATTACTGAGGTGTTTCCACTGCTGGGAGGTGAACGTGCTCAGGATCCTGGGAAGCAACCGCACCGCAAAATGATCAAGAAGAAGACTAGAAGAATACATTCATCAAAAATGCAGGCATTTGTTATATGTTCTGTGTCATATACTGTTTATATCATAATGACGTGGTTATATTGTTCTCTTTGCAGCTGGGGTAGAATGTATGGAGCTGCGGGTAAGGGAGAGGCTGTTGAACACATCCTGTATGGTTGAGCTTCAAACCTAACAGCAGAAATATCAAAGGCAAGAGATGAGGGCTCACTTCTTCAGCTGGAGGCCCAGGCTGAAGCCCTCTTTGTTGGAGGGCTGGAACACCTCCACGGATGGTTCTGAGAGGAAATGTGCAGAGTTAATATAGAATATTTACATATTCATGTGTAATATTCACATACATTCATGCACACGCACAAGGCAAGTACCTATTTAGGCACTTTTAATTTTGCTTTGTTTTTTTTCTTCATCTATTACTTTCACTCTATCACACTATTTAATATTATCGCAATAATTATATACCATTTCTTAGTCACTTAGCTTTTATTCAAAGCGACCAACATTAAATGACATTGAGGAACATGTAACTTGCTACATGATGCCTACAGGCAGACTGGAAGTCAAACAGCAAAACTACAGCATCCAGACTCCTATCTGTCCATCTCTGAAGGTTCTGATCCAGAGGATGGACACAGAGTGCTCTAGTCACCTGGTCCATCGAGATACTGAGACAGAGAGAAACGCAGTCTCAGGATAATGGGCTCTGTCCTGATGACCTTCCAGGCTGTAGCGACCTCCTCCTGAGTGGGATGGAGACACACACACACACACACGCACACACACACACACACATCTTAATTACGCAGTAAAAAGTATATCTAAAAATGTAAGTACATGAATTCCTCCGGCATTTTAAAAATACACGTACAAATAATGTGTGTTCGACGGTCAAGAACAGACCAATAACTCTAAACTACAAGTAGAGGTTTGAGAGCTAAAACATTAGTTCCAGTGATTACATTTCATAAACGATGTGCATATTCGATGTTCTAATTATAAACTACAGTCAGCATCACACAGACACCTGCCACTGAATATTGCAACACAAGGTAAACATGATCATGGACATCACAAATATCCACTCACATCTAAGAAACTGATGTTGATCTGAAGATCAATGTCCACATCGTCGATGGTGCCATACTCCCTGTTAGGACAGTGGAAACACATCGATCATACACAACAACATAGTGCAGATCACACCACACCCTGCTGCTTGGGAATTCAATGATCGCCACTCCAGAGAGAGAGAGATGGAGTAGATCCTCTACAGCCTTTTCTTTCAGTTTTCTCTGGATGTGTGTCTGATTCGGTTTAGATCTGGAAGCCTTTATATACCATGTTAAATGTAACACATTTTGTCAATAATTAGTTTTCCTCACAATGCAGGTGTGTTTTCTTGGTGCGTGTTCTGTCACGCTGAGAGACTTGAACACCATCTCTATTGTGTGCGTGTGCGTGCGTGCGTGTGTGTGTGTGTGTGCCTCTACCTCACGGAGACGGCGCTGTCAGTGTAGATGTCTTTGACGGCCTCGATGTCGGCGTCCAGCTGAGGGTGGCGGTACAGGTCAGCCGCGCAGCTCCCCTGGAAACACGCCGCCAAGTGAGTCAGTCACGAGCACAGTCAACGTCCCAATCCAACGTGTCAGCCGCAGCTGAAAGGCATGCCATGCGTGCCTTTCCTGATTGCACAAACGCATGCAGGTGTACACTGTCTGTCCATCTCCCCGATCTGTATGTCGTATACGTGCCAAAGACAGACAGCCGTTTTAGTCCTGGCTGCAGATGTGTATCAGAGAGTCTCTGATAAGGTGATCTCATGGTGTTCTGTTCTCATGGAGATGAGGTTTAGGAAACGGGATTTACAGCCCTGCTTGCCAGAAGACTTGGAGGAGGAGTGTTTGAAACGAGATGAGAAGAGATTAGCATCTTGTGTGGCATGTTGTACAGCACTGGGGCATGAGGCTTTCACCTGATAAGACACGGTGATTTGAGTGCTGCGTGACAGCGCTACTGCTGCCTGCAGTGATGGAACAGAAAAGGCTCCGTCACAAAAGACGAGGTCGGAATATGTAATATCAGACATTCCTGCTCCCTTAAGAGCCATGTTGGAAATCTAAGTGCAATTAAGAGAAAAAAAAGGATTTTCACATTGTAGAAATACTGTAATAGTAATATAAATATGAATGTGTCATAAGCAAGACACTCCATTTGTAGAAAGGTATTATTTTGTGAGGAAGTGTGAAGTGTGGAAGCTGTTATTACCAGCTGCTATTACCTACTGATTTACCTGTTCTATGCTCCTTCTACGTGTGTGATATATGTGTGTGTATATATGTAAATGCTACTGGATGCCAAAAATATCCCTATGGGGATTAATAAAGTATCTATCTATCTAACTACCTATTAAATCCATGATTCACAATGCTTGAATTAAAGACTGGAGGGTATGTGGGTGATGGCTGGTTTAAGACATAAAATACAGAACAACACAATGGGGTGTGTAAGCAGGAAGTAGAGGGGGAGATGGGAAGGGCAAACAGGAAGAAGAGGAGGATTCATTGTGTTACCTGGATTCCGTACAGGAACTGCTCTGACTCGTTCTCCCCATCAGACTCCTCGTCTGTCCAGCACTGGCCTTTGATATCCTGCCAGTCCACACATACACATACACGCATGCACACACACACACACAGACACACACGCACATGCACACGCGCGCACACACACACACATATTGTGGACACACTCATTATGGTGAGGAAGGATGCGGGACTCATTTTTTGTCTGTTCTCTTTTCATCCTGGTCCCTTTCTTTCCTCCATCTGTCCATTTGGCGTCCCTTTCATGGCTTCACAACTCCGCTTTTTATAGCTTCAAAAGCACCTTGATGGGGCCGAGGGGATAAATACCTGAATCATTTCCAAAGGACGGTATGCTGTTCAAATTCAACCATGAAGAGGTTTGAAAAATATATATAAACTGAGTGTTTAAAAAAGAATTCTGAAACGAAAACAGCCATTGAGCTAGCATGATTTAAGGCTTTAGAGCTTTTGTTGAAAGAATTATTTTTCGATTGATCCAGACATCATACAGCTCTACAAATGCTGTATATCTTATATATATTTGGATTATTTTCCATATAATCATCGATGCTACAACTACATTATGGAAAATGATAGCCTGTAGCTAGCAAAATAGATTCCCATCTGAAAGCTTCTGCCATCAATGAGAAAATAGGCAATAGACCACTGAGTGGGCCACATGAGTAATCATAAATGAATGATGATTTCACAATTGCACAGAATATAATTTTTTTTTCCTACCATGGGGTCTGCAGTTCATAAGGCTTGCTTAGAATGGGTTGGGCCTCTTCCCACTGCTGTCCATGGTAGCCGAGAGTCGAGTGAAAGGGAAACGCAGACAGAAAGACACGGCTCTCTCACACAGTCGTCAGCATCACACAGCCTTGGGTCGGACCTGGAGTCTGTATTTTTATATATACATTTAAAAAAATATATATTGTGAAGGACATTTCAATAAAAAAGGGAGAACATTCTCCAACAGTGTGTGTGTGTGTGTGTGCGTGTGTGTTCGTGCGTGTGTGTGTTTTGTCTTTCGTCATTTAATCGCCTGCTCTCCACCTTGCCATGTATCCTAGCAACAGCGCTCTATGCCTTCTGTCAGAGTGGCATTAATCACTGAGGAGAGAAAGTGTGTGGGAGAGAGGCTTTATGTGCAGTGCACTGGGTAAGCAGTAGCCCTGTCTGAATGGTTAGTGAACATTTCAGCACAGATCTGCTCATCTGCTTCATCAGAGGTTAGAAGAGGACCGTGCGGCCAGTGTTTTGGATCAGGCTCTCAAAGGTCCAAGCAGGCGTCACTGAACTGCCTCACAACGAGGCTATGCTCCAAATGTTAGAATTGAAGATTTTAAAGCAATATAACATGTAATTCATAACAGAATCAAGTATATATATATATATATATTCAGATTGTGTATAAAATGGCCAGCCACGTCTACATACATTAGATAATGTTCATTTCACTGTTTGTCGTGAAGGTAAACAAAGTAGCAAGCATCATCTGATTGTTTATGATGACAATTCATTTTATGCAATGCATTTTATGCATTCCTCATCAACCGATATCACGGAAGCCCATTTGCAGTCAGAACATTAATATCACACATCAATGCATTCACCAGGTTACGGCTCGGAAAACACAAAGCAACGGGAGAGCCACCCTACGTGTGCTTGATATAGGTCAACTAAATGATTACGGTTATCCATTATTCATTTCCTTCCTCTGCGCCACGGAGACTGCCAAGTTAGTTTCTGCCTAAATCTGAGCCATTTTTCTGGAACCATATCAGGCAACCCGGCTTCTGCTGCATCAAACCCCTGCTATCCTGACAACGAATGGATATTATTCAGGTCAACACACACCAATGGCTGCATTAACACTCAGCACATAAATAATGATATTCTAACCACGACCTGCTCCGCTCTCCCTTGTTCTCCCAAGGTTGATGCTCGACCACCAGAGCACCCACACCCCATCATCCCTCCTCCTTTCCCCCGGTCCGTATCCACACTCCACTTGGTTCACATACCATGAGAGAGGGCGGAAGCCCCCTGCCTCTACATATTAACCACGTAGCACAGGGATGCTAGCTAGATTCTGCCCCCCGCCCACCCAGCCATGCACTCGTCAGACCTACCGTCACAAGGGATGGAGGATGCTGTCCTTGCCTCGCTCCTTCTCCTCCTAAAGGGCACACCTGCTACACTACCGATGGATGCTCACTGAAATAACCCAATCAAACAAAAGCGGTCCTTTGGAAATCCCTATCAAAAACGCTGTATCTAGACTCTTCCCATGAGCTTCAGTCGTTTGCTGTGTGTGTGTCAGCCAGCTGGTGTGTGTTTATCTATTGCAGATCTCCGTTCCGACTGCTGCCTTGTATTTTGCCTGACAACACTGAAGGGCCTGCGCATGCTCAGTGAGAGCAGCCGGTCATGTGACCCGCAGCTGACTGCTGCCGCTGACAGGGATGAGAGGGAACATGGAGGACAGTGTGTGTGTGTGTGTGTGTGTGTGTGTGTGTGTGTGTGTGTGTGTGTGTGTGTGTGTGTGTGTGTGTGTGTGTGTGGAAACATGGAGGACAATGAGTGTGTGTCTACCTGGAGATGAGCATGCATGCTTGTGTGTGCACTGCTGATGTCTAGTAGCAATTATGCTTCAAAAGCAAATTAAGCTCATTTGTCTTGCTTTGTTAGAAAACATGCATCATCTGTGTACTGTGTCGTCATATTTTCTTTCGACGTACCTGTCAAATCATATAATAATTAAATTATGTAATAAAATGCTTATAGCACATATACACATGTTGGTGAAACTTAGTTATGCTGTCTTTCAAAAAATAACATAAGAAAACATTTGTACATATGGGCACTTAATTCAAGATTCAAGATTCAAGTAAACTTTATTGTCAGTTTTCATGAATGTACAGGACATACACAAAAACCGAAATGCCGTTTCCCTCGATCCCCGGTGCTAGACAGCATGCAAATATAAATATAAATACATAAAAATATTAATGAGGATCAATTAATGTGAAACCAATAGAGTGATTAGGCCAATTGACTGAATCTTTCTCCATTGTTTCAACATTTCAATGATGATTAAACAAATTATCGACAAAGCAAAAATGTAAGAACTCTAGAAACATGAAATTGCTAATGAAAATGGCATCACTTCTTTCTTCATCACTTGTCTTTGACACTTGACCATAATGTGTAACCACCTGCTGGGCCAATCAGAGGGATGCATGCCCGAGGCCTCCCCAGCATGGTGCTCTGATGTCATGTACAGTTCCATAACATAACTGGAAGCACACGCGTTATTGTCTCATGACATTATTACAGGTGAGGTTGGCTCACGGAGACCTGTACAGCAGGACTAATCTGATGATTTGCTGGGAGCTCATAAGAACCTTAATGCTGATGGACACCCCAGACAACTGATTAGTGATGGAGAAGGATTGGACTGTAGACGTGTCCCTCACTTGGACGGCGCTGTGAATTGCCCTGGGGGGTAGTGTAGAGGACACAGAGAGAGGATCCAGACCAACAGTGGCCATCAACCTCTAGTTGAACAGCAGTATGGGCAGTGGCAGCAGTAGTGCTAACACCACCACTGTTGGATTAAGGTGAGCACTAGCTGGGGATTTAGGGGAGAGATAGCCACTGAGCTAACAACACCACCACTGTTGCATTAAGGTGAGCACTAGCTGGGGACTTAGGGGAGAGATAGCCACTGAGCTAACACCACCACCACTGTTGTAACAAGGTCAGTGCTAGTAGGGGAGGAACATGCACCCACTGAAAAGAAGGCAAAATGGAGACAAAAGCGGGCATGTGGGAACAGAGGATAAGAGAATGAGAAGTGACAGGTAGGATTATGCCTCTCTTTTGTCTGCACTGCAGGGGCTCAGGCCTCATTGAGTCATGGAAAGACTGATTTATCTTTCCAAGGTAGATTTGTTATCTAATCATTTAGAAATGTGGTAATATTTACATTTGAATGGACTGAAGTAGGCCTTTGTCTATATGTATGAAGGGCTCTTTGTCAGTGACAGAGCTAATAAGAAGATATTTAATCCCCCAGCAGGATTTACAGCACCATGTTTCCTCACACTGCACAACACACATGTGTTGTGTGATCAGACACTTGATGTACCACATGGTTTGAACCAGTCTTCTACATAATGTTATGTGGTGCAGAGCTATAATAATGAGAAATTATTGTCTGTGTTTGCATGTTTTGTTGTATGAAAAGATGCCAGAGTTCAGGGTTCTGGATAAAAAACATACATTTATTTTAAGTATAAATCAACTGAACTTAGCTATCTATATATTGTGGTCACAAATGTCCCTAGCTCCAAATCAGTTCATCATTTAAACGCTAGGGTGAGCTGTTGTTTCGTCACAAATCCAACTGCGCATCAGAAACTGTAACAGGAAGGACTACTTTCAGCTTGACGAGTAAACCATGTGCTCTGTGACGTTGGACCATCATGACATTGCTACAAAGTTGCCTTAATGGCAATCAATATCGAATGATTAAATTAACTTAATTTACCAAGCATGACAATAAGTCATAGTTAAAGAAATCAAACCCTGGTCGTCCAGTCACATGTGAACCAACCTGAAACAGTCCTAGTTATAGAAATCAAACCCTGGTCGTCCAGTCACATGTGAACCAACCTGAAACAATCATAGTTAAATAAATCAAACCCTGGTCATCCAGTCACATGTGAATCAACCTGAAACAGTCCTAGCTATAGAAATCAAACCCTGGTCATCCAGTCACATGTGAACCAACCTGAAACAGTCCTAGTTATAGAAATCAAACCCTGGTCATCCAGTCACATGTGAACCAACCTGAAACAATCCTAGTTATAGAAATCAAACCCTGGTCGTCCAGTCACATGTGAACCAACCTGAACAGTCATACCGGTAGTTGAAGAAATCAAACTCTGGTCATCCAGTCACTTGTGAAGTGATGACTCTGGCTCCCTATTGGTCCTCCCGGCCGAGGCACCACCACACCATTAATTTAAGCTTCCGCGTTAGTTTAAATCAATAGGTTTTAATTCAATCTGTGCTCAAAAAAGAAAACAGCCTCGGTTATATAGTTATAAGTTAGTTATAATAATTATTATAAAACCAAAGGTTCTTGCGTTTTTCCGGGCGACCTACATCATCTCGGATGGATATCATCCACATCTCATAAAGTAGTCCCGGGGAGTGGGGCAGATCACCTTGAGCCGCAGAGCAACGGAGCATCAGTCTGGCGGTCAGAGAGACACTGGGAGCACGACACACAGCATCAGTCTAGACACGGTGAGCACGACACACAGCATCACTCTATCTCTAGCATCACTCTAGGTCAGTGAGAGACGGTGAGTAGTTCAGCACCGGCAGGCCTGCCGAACACCCAGTGCGGCGGTAGTCTCGACGACATTAGCCTACTACTGCGTTAGTCCCACGGCACCGTGAACGTTTGACTTTGTACATGGTGATTTACTGGGTGCCGTAGCCTTTCCGGGCGTCTTAGCTACAACTTTAGCAACACTGAATCAAATGACATAAGGTGTATGTAATTTCGTAAATTACAGTTATTAAAAGTGAGGTGGCTGTTGAAGCAACGGTTGAACGTCGCTTCCTGCCGTCTCGCGGGGTGGGTGTGGTCGAGCGCAGCCTGACAGCCCATTGGCTGAACGCTCTTCGTGACGTTAGAGGACGAGAATATGTGACGCACGTGACCTCTGGCGCATCTATTTCCTCCTCTTCCTATGCTTTTTATTTTGACGTACAACAAATGATGTAGTCTTTCGTTAAGCCCTACGATGTGCTTAGTAAACCATGCTATCTCGTCTGCTGAGGGCAATGTGTTATTAATGCGTAGTTGTGGGGAATGTGTGTCGTCACGTTCAGACTGCAGTGTCGAGCTGCGCGAATAAAACCCTGCAGTTTTAGTCATAAGGGCATGGAGGTGATGACTATATGCTCCTTCCTGATCGCTAAATGTAGCATGGTTTGAGCCTAGTTCAAATTTCAAATGCGTATCTATAGACATTAGGCCAACGAGTACCTTCTCGTTTAATCCACAATATATATTTTTTTAAGTTAAATCTAACTTCATAGGCATACAAATCCTTGATTGTCCTGAAACAGGAACATGATGAAATACTGTACAACGCCGGCCTTCCAGTTTAGGAAGTCCTCTCATGTCCAACTGAAACGGAAGGCAAAAGGCTGTGCTGCAATAGTTATGTAACAACCTGTCATCCTTCAAAATGGCCAAAATGGAGGCTCCGCAGTTTATCTGAGAGCTGCACAGTGGTATTTGCTTAGAATTAGGCATTTGATTTTATTTTGTCTTAACTATATGGACTTATTCTATGTCGCCATCCTCAGTACCATTTTCTTACTCTTCTTGTTGATGTCCTTCTTCAATCAAATGAAGATATCTAATTGCATAGTTCCATAGATCCAAGGAAAGTGTTAAGTCCGCATTCCTCACCATTTGCTATACTGCTAAATTGTGGTTATGGCTGTTATATCCGCAGACTGGCTTGGCATGCGTTGGCCTGCGCAGCATGGCATGACTCACCAGTTAATATGGAGGCCCACCTGCTGCTGGGGTGGAGGACAATGACTTCAGTCTTGGTGTGTTCCTGGTCTAGCTGTACCTGCAGAGGTGGCACCTCTCAGCTGGTGCGAGTGTACCTGGCTCTGCTCCCATGCAGTGCCTCTGCAGCACAGAGCTCTGCACTGTAGTTTGCTGACTAATGCTAGCAGTATTTGGAACCGGGATGCCTCAACAGACAGACTATTACTGTGAGTGGCAGACATTGGTTGCCTTAATAGCATAGTATTAATACCAGTTTCTCATGTATTAAAATGTGTGCCCTTCTACTGGTGTTTTTGGTGTGCAGACTATACTGGCCCGTCAATGCCTTGACAAATGCTGAGCCGAGGCCATGACGTAGCTCAAAACAGGCATGCGAGTTATGTTGTTGCTATACATTGCACGTGTACTCTTACTACCAGTGTGGATGACGATGGTTATTAATAGCTGTGGCTCTGCGTGAGCCGGGGGGGGGCTGAGCTGGCGTGCAGTGGCAGAACATGGCTGCGTTGCAATGCACACCGGATCTCCAGTCCTGCATGTTCTCCTGCGTGTCCGTGGTGTCGGCGTGCGGCGGTGGTCAGGAGAACTCGCCGAGCGCTCCTCGTCCCTTTTGTCCTCGGGGAGAAGATTAAATCCTGAGTCCTCGTGCGTCTACGCACTCACCGCAGCAGCCCACTCCTCTGCTGGTGTGAGGGCTGCGGTCGGCGCTCCCAGAGAGAGCTGTCTTCCCTGCCGCGGCACGCTGGGCTTTCTGTGGAGGGCCGTGACCGCCACATGCCGCTTTGTTCCAAGAAGGAACCGGAAGGTCTACTGGGGGTGAGTGTGGGACATGGTTTCTCGATCATCTCGCGCAGATTAGCTGTCAAGCTACCCTGCCAGGACGCAGCGTCCTCAAACTGACCTCTAAGCATGCTAGCGATAATGCGTTAATGCAAAGAAATGCGTTGCGTTCATGCTGCTTGGTTATGTAAACCATGCTTCACGAAGGGTACCTTCTTCAGGAGTCTGGAAGGCATGGAGGATGTTGATCCAGAGTGTGTGATCAGTGTGTGTTAAAGTAGTAAAGGGATTGTGGGGGGATTACTGGCCGCAGGTACTAAAGTTAGCATGCTCCTACGTCAGGGTGCTGAGGCTGCTGATCACTGACTGACCTGTGACCAGTTCTCACGTCTCTGGAGCTCTGTGGTCAGACCCCACTGGCCATGTGTGTATGGTGCAACTGCAAAACACACACTTCCTGTTCCTTGACGATGCTTACTGGTACATACTAGATTGTGACAATAAATATTACCACCCAGCTGTAAATGGGAGACTTGGCTTCGATGCTTACGTTGAGTCAGAACTAGCGTTGTGTGTGAGATTGTACCAGAGGGGATTTCAAGGGTCAGCAATTGTCTTTTCCAGGCAACTGCCAGTGGCAGCAATGCGTTTACATAGTTCCTATCTCACGATAGGCTCCGAGAGATAAGTTGGTTGCTTGTGTCAACAGAACCATTACGGGATACTGTCCCACAGCTAATACAATGAGTGACCTGTGTTAAATGATGATTAAACCTGAGAAAGACTGTTGAGGTTTGGCAGGTAATTTGACTGATGATAAAGGGGAGATTTAGTTGATTAAGCATTGCATAGCAGGCTATAAGCCTAGTACTTCCTGAAATGAATTGTCTAATGAATGCCACATGTTTGGCTAGTATTGATGTAAAGCTATGCCTACAATCAGGTATTTCCGATGGCTCATAGTTTTGTGGTTTTCCTTTTAGGCCTTTTCAAATAAATGCAAATATGTGAGGCTGACTCAAATGGTCTTGGGGAAAGAACTGAGCAGCCGGGGGGGGGGGGGGGTGCAGCCACGCTGCTACGATGTGACTGTGCTCACGTACAGCCCACGGCTCTCCTGTTGCACTAGGCTGTTGGTGGCACTGATGATGAATGGAGAAATGTGGTCAGAGAGGCACGGCTTTCTCTGCACGTACGCGATGTGGACCCAGGATGTCGTGAGCAATAGGAAGCTAGTGCTATGGATGCTGAAGGCAACAAGCAAAGTACTTGCATCATTCAATCATCAGTACATTGTGTTCAATGTTAATTACATAATTGTGTAATGTCTTGCCTGGCCACGTGAGCATCAGAAGAATAGGATGACTAAAGCTGTAGACTGTCAAGGCTGCCACTGCATGGGCTGCTTCAGTCTGTGCTTGTACTTGCATGTGATTTCACTGCTCAAGTCATTTTGGGGTCATTGGTGGTATCTACTAAAAGGCGGCATGGCAGACATGATTCCAGCAGCAGAGAGGTGTCTCTTTTGATCATTCAGTCAATGTTCAGGCCTGGGAAGAGTTCTCTGATCACTTATGGAATCATAATTCATTAACAATGAGAGTAAACAATCAAAAGAGTAAAAAGAGTAATTCTTCTTCTTCATGAGGGAATCCAATCTCCTAGGGGGCATGATGCTTCCTCTGAAACAGGTTGAAACTTTCCATTTGTCTTTGTATATTTTATTTAGATGGTCTATTCACAATATGTTTGCTCTCCTTTGTTCAAAGTGCAACCTTATCCTAATCCTTTTTTGTATTGGACCACTTTCTCCTTTCCTAATTTCCTGAAGTCACCCTGGAATCCAGGCCAGGTTTTGGAAAAGGTCACGTCTCACAGCTATTGCTCTCTCCTGGCGTCTGGCCAGCTCTGTCATGTGACGTGGTCATGGAACCGGAGCTCTGCCTATCAGAACGTGCTGAAGATGCCACAGTAGCCCTCACAAAGGACCCTGCCTCACTCACTTGTTGTGTTGGCCTGCCTTGGTATCATGTGACGGGCCCCTACTGCTCTGCTGCAGAGGGACAGGCTGTGGGCATGGAGAGACAAAGATTTAATTTGTTGTAATATTAGGAAAATACCCTTTCCTTTGTTCTTTTTTTTGTAATTATATTGAGCAACACCTTCATTCAGGATCCGGTGCAAGAATCATTTTGAACTAGTCAAGATGTAACAATGCATCTTGTTTGTCCATACAAAATGTTGGTGCTAAAAAAACAAGCGTCATCTGAGGAGAGCTGAAAGGTGGGCACAGCCCTGGCTGTGTGCAGGTGGGGGTTGCCATGGGTGACGGTAGGAGGGGAACATGATGTTCACTGACTGCTGACAGCTCAACAAGCCATGGCCTCAGTCTGAGTACGTAGGAAAGGAGCAGCATTTGTGTTGATGTGAGCGCTCATTGTTCAATATATTATCATGCTTAAGATTACTGATTGGCTGGCTTTACTTGCATCTATAAATGATTGCTTATATTTAGTTCTAAATGATCTTGCAAAGATATCCCATTTCCAAATATGACCCAATGTTTTCAGGATGTGGGAATGACATGTGATACACTAGGTGGTGACTGGACTCTTGGCCTGTTGTATAAACTCTTATAGAATTGAGTTAAACCTCCCAAACCATTTTGTGTTGCTGCTGAGGTTATATTGTCAAGGCTCTCCATTATGCAGGTAACAAAAGCTTGTTTGTTGTCATGAGTTGATTTATTCAAACGCATGGTGGAAGGTACTGTGCTACATTGTTCCCAACTCACAGAGTCACAGGTTGCTTCATTTTGAATGACCCGTTTGTTTTGTCTTTTCAGAAAGTGACTCGGTAATTCTGACACACATTGCCATTAAAATGAAGACGATGTGTAAAGCCTGCATTGGTAGACCGTTGACCTTCTACTTCACTAATGCACCATTTACTAAGCAACCTGCTCCCTCTTCTGGGGGCTTGTCTCCTGCAGAACAGCACCAGGAATCACCATGCCTCAGCAGAAGAACTTGGACATGGGCTCCGCCTTCATCCAGACGCAGCAGCTCAACGCCGCCATGGCCGACACCTTCCTGGAGCACCTGTGCCTGCTCGACATCGACTCTGAGCCCACCACCGCCCGCAATACCGGCATCATCTGCACCATCGGTTGGTTGCCACGACGATGCCGTCGATGACATGACGCACACACAATGGGCCTCAACTGTCTTCAGAGGCGGCGAGGGCTGTGCCCTCAGTGACTCACAGCATGGGTATCCAGAGTTATCTTTACAGCTCTGGTGATTGGTGGAAGACAAGTGCCAGAGCTGTAAAGATAAATCTGGATACCCATGCTGGTTCACCATCTAAATGCTCTTGCCGCTCCAAGCTATCACATGCGATGGTGCCATTCATCCACGATTCAGAAAGGACACTGATGCTAAGACGCTATGCTGAAAAGCTATTGTAGACAGCTGAATCAATCAGTACGTTTACATGCAGCAAGAAATTTGAATTTCTGATCGGATCAGATAATGACATACGTAAGACCGGATCACTTGTCCGAGTATACATGCCGTTCAGAGAATCGGATTAACAGCCGGAGCATAGGCTGACTCTGGACGCTATGTGGCGCTGCGCATGTGCAGAATGGCACTGCGCATGCGCAGAATGCAAAATTTGATTCAGATCCGATTGCAGAGTATACATGACGTTAAAAGTCCAACTATGAACGAATTATCCAGGTGTTATCCGATTTTGAGATGTCCGAAGTAGGTCGGATTAAGGTGTTTACATGCACTTAAAAAGTCTGAACGATGTCTTATACGATTAGAAATTCGAATTTCTTGCTGCATGTAAACGTACTGAATGAGTCATGCAAGTTGGAACCTGTATGTCAAACGGGGGAATCAAGCCCTCAATACTTTGCTCTTTGTTCCTTGACTAGGGCCAGCCTCCCGCACTGTGGACATGCTGAAGGAGATGATCAAGTCAGGAATGAACGTTGCACGCCTGAACTTCTCCCACGGCTCGCATGAGGTAAACCAGCACAGATATGTGTGTTTGCTATACAGATATGTATCAATGTACACGATACAATGGACAGGGCACGCGCATTGTCTCAGACACGCTTCGGGTTCAGGTGTATTGAACAAAATGTCGCTGAAGCACGACTGACTTTTGCTTGAATAGACTTAATCTGGCTGTGATACCTTTTATGACCTCCCTGGTCTCCTGGAAATATACCCGCTTCACCCCCTCAACATTGTTCCCATGTGGTGTATTAAGTAGTAAGAACACTACTCCTAGCACTGAGGATAGCATGCATGTGTTGTAAATGGCGACACACAAACCCTCTTTTTATATCGATTTCTTCAGTAAACCTGATTGGTGCACAAAGTGTGTTCAAAAGGATGGAATCAGGCAAATGTATTGCACCAAAACCCTGAGTTGTTTTTTTTTGTTGTTTTTTTTTGTTCTTTTCTATGTCAAATGTAAGGATTGACATATACAAATACTTTGGTTCGAGAGACCAAGGCACACCCAAAGATGACTCTATTATGAAGACTCATTTCAGTGCTAGTACCCGTCTGTTTCATTCAAATCGGCTCTGCTTCCTGTGCGTTTCTTCGAACCTTGTGAACAAGATCAAAGAGTTGGCTGCTGCCTGTGAGATGAGCTGTGGAACCTAATCCCCGGTGGCCTGTGGCACTATAAATACTTAATTGGTCTGCAGCACAACCCTTTTTCATCTCTGCATCGACCTAGTGTTGGTCAACGTGCACGACGACATCTCTCAAATTCTTTTACTAAACAATCTTGAATTCAACAATGAAGTCTGAATGCTCTGCCATTGGTCCACTAGACTTCTGTCAACGTGCATCCACTCCCTCTTGCTACAGCAAGGCTGTTAAACATGTTTTAAACCTAGCTAACCTTCTCTGTAGTCCCAAGTCCAATCAAAGGTTTAATTCCCATTAGGATAGCTACTTAAGGGTAATGGGGCATTTAGCAGACACTTTTGTCCAAAGCAATTTACAATCAGTATGTTTGTGAGGTTCAACATGCAGACTGTTGGACCAGGGGGATCAAGGGGATCGAACCGCCGACCCTACGGTTAGTGGACGACCCGCTCTGTCCACCCGCTCTACCCACTAAGCTACTACTCTCGTTTTACAGAAATGAATGAAAAAAACCAAGAAAAACCTGTTGCCATAACATACAAAACCACATCCTACTTGAACGTTCAGTCACCAGGCTCAGTTTGGGGCTGCAGCGGTGTAGATGCACCATTATTGCTTGGTCTTCCCTCTTGGCCAACCTAACGAGGAAGAAAGGACCAAAACACGCCTATATTGGCACCGTCCCCATGGACAGGGAAGTTGGGTCAATTACCAAGGTGACTCCCTTTCTTCCCTTTCCTGTCTTTCAACCAAGCTGCCCTTGCACAACAATCCAGTGAGTGCTTTTGATGCCTGTACAAGAGGGGCATTTAATCATGCCATGATGAATAATGACTTGTATAGAAAACAAATACAGACAATTAAATAAAATGTCTGCCCAACTCTGCAGCGCCTCCAGACTGATGCTATTCAGGAGTTTTGCTGATACCATTTTATTTTATTTTTTTCCTGCAGTGTGTGGACCCAGGTCAACAACTTGAGGCTGTGTAGGGCTCATTTCTGGATCCAGTTCAACTATTTTGTTTTGTTTTGTTTACTACATGTCATGTCATGCTTTCCATCTCCATTGGTTCCAAACAGACCAACAATGAAGAGTTTACAAAGACTTTTCCAATAGCATCATTATCTAAAGGTCTGTGATCCTTAAGATTTTGTGATCTGTGATCCTTTAAGATTAGATTGGTTTATTTTTAATTGGATTTATTAGTTATTCTTGTACCTCAAGCCTATCCAGAACTAGAGGCCTGCAGATATGTGTTGTTCCTACATGTTCATGCAACGTATGTGCACCATAGCTGTGAATGGTTGCCATAATGATTTTATTTTTTCCCTCAACATGATTAAAGTTGAGTCATATTTCTTAAGACTGTTTGTTTAAATGAGAGATGACTTGTTGGACAGAGGGGATAATTGAATATCAGGCCAACGTACAAATAAATAATGAATACTGTGTTTAGTGATGAGGACGGAGGACCCTACCCTGGGAACGAGGAGAGTCTGACCATGTTTTATTTGCTCTGCATATCGATGTGAACTTGGAGCCTCCTGACTAATACACACTTGACACTTGGGTTGTCAGGCTCGGTGGGCCCCACTCCCAACTACTGTGTGCTCTTCACTAGGCCGATATCATACCATGGTTACAATCTGTAAAGTAATTATTTAACTTGACAGACTGGTTGGTTGGTGTCGTTTTCCTAATATACGTGTGATGGTTTGCGTGTACTGTTTTTATGTTCAACAAATGTTCCTTTTCCCATAACGTATCATCACGTCTCCCGGTGTGTCCCCACCTGCAGTACCACGCACAGACCATCAAGAACGTGCGTGAGGCCTGCGAGAGCTTTGAGCCCGGCAGCATCCACTACAGACCGGTGGCCATCGCTCTGGACACAAAGGGCCCGGAGATCCGCACCGGCCTGATCCGGGGGGTGAGTTCAGTGGTCCAACATTCACACCTTGAGCACCTTGATCTCAAGGTTGACACCTTGAGATCTTGAGGAAAGAATAAACTAACATAGTAGAATGTCTAAACTATTTTCACTGTAGTAATGCAATACAGAGGAACAATACAAAGGCCTCCAAACGACCTCTTGCTCAATCCTTGTGGCGTTTGTGGTCATGCTGGTCCAACCCTTCAGCACTACTGTAGTGTAAACAAACATACGTGCAACACACATGCACTTTGTATTCACACATTCCCACGCAATGGTGTTTTTAGACGCATGTTTGTGTTTTTGTTGAGTGGAGTAAACCTGACTGTTGTGGAAACCGAAGGCTAAGCCCCTCATGTGTCTGACAGAGTGGAGAGGCGGAGGTGGAGCTGAAGAAGGGTAACATGATCAAGCTGACCCTGGACGACAGCTACAAGGAGAACTGTGACGAAGAGGTGCTCTGGCTGGACTACCAGAACATCACCAACGTGGTGGAGATCGGCAGCAAGATCTACATCGACGACGGACTCATGTCCCTGCAGGTCAAGGAGATCGGTGGGTACAGGAACCAGCTCGTCCCGGAGACTCCGCTAAGACACGAAGGCCTTTCGGATACTTGGGTACCTTGGGTACCAAGGGTATCATGGAGGTTTTAATGATGTAAAACGTACTGTCCATGTCAACTCGTGTGATTTGGATGTTTTGTCATTAATGAGCGACAGCAGCCTCTACTGTCGGCCCTTAACATGGTCCCATCTCAGTGACCAGCAGCCTCTACTGTTGGCCCTTAACATGGTCCCATCTCAGTGACCAGCAGCCTCTACTGTCGGCCCTTAACATGGTCCCATCTCAGTGACCAGCAGCCTCTACTGTCGGCCCTTAACATGGTCCCATCTCAGTGACCAGCAGCCTCTACTGTCGGCCCTTAACATGGTCCCATCTCAGTGACCAGCAGCCTCTACTGTCAGGCCCTTAACATGGTCCCATCTCAGTGACCAGCAGCCTCTACTGTCAGGCCCTTAACATGGTCCCATCTCAGTGACCAGCAGCCTCTACTGTTGGCCCTTAACATGGTCCCATCTCAGTGACCAGCAGCCTCTACTGTCGGCCCTTAACATGGTCCCATCTCAGTGACCAGCAGCCTCTACTGTTGGCCCTTAACATGGTCCCATCTAAGTGACCAGCAGCCTCTACTGTCAGGCCCTTAACATGGTCCCATCTCAGTGACCAGCAGCCTCTACTGTTGGCCCTTAACATGGTCCCATCTCAGTGACCAGCAGCCTCTACTGTTGGCCCTTAACATGGTCCCATCTCAGTGACCAGCAGCCTCTACTGTTGGCCCTTAACATGGTCCCATCTCAGTGACCAGCAGCCTCTACTGTCGGCCCTTAACATGGTCCCATCTCAGTGACCAGCAGCCTCTACTGTTGGCCCTTAACATGGTCCCATCTCAGTGACCAGCAGCCTCTACTGTCAGGCCCTTAACATGGTCCCATCTCAGTGACCAGCAGCCTCTACTGTTGGCCCTTAACATGGTCCCATCTAAGTGACCAGCAGCCTCTACTGTCAGGCCCTTAACATGGTCCCATCTCAGTGACCAGCAGCCTCTACTGTTGGCCCTTAACATGGTCCCATCTCAGTGACCAGCAGCCTCTACTGTTGGCCCTTAACATGGTCCCATCTCAGTGACCAGCAGCCTCTACTGTTGGCCCTTAACATGGTCCCATCTCAGTGACCAGCAGCCTCTACTGTCGGCCCTTAACATGGTCCCATCTCAGTGACCAGCAGCCTCTATTGTTGGCCCTTAACATGGTCCCATCTCAGTGACCAGCAGCCTCTACTGTCAGGCCCTTAACATGGTCCCATCTCAGTGACCAGCAGCCTCTACTGTCAGCCCCTTAACATGGTCCCATCTCAGTGACCAGCAGCCTCTACTGGTGGCCCTTAACATGGTCCCATCTCAGTGACCAGCAGCCTCTACTGTTGGCCCTTAACATGGTCCCATCTCAGTGAGCAGCAGCCTCACGTCTCCCCCCTCCCCCTTCAGGCTCCAACTTCCTGATGTGTGAGATCGAGAACGGCGGCACGCTGGGCAGCAAGAAGGGCGTGAACCTGCCCGGCGCCGCCGTGGACCTGCCGGCCGTGTCTGAGAAGGACATCCAGGACCTGCAGTTCGGCCTGGACCAGGACGTGGACATGGTGTTCGCCTCCTTCATCCGCAAGGCGGCGGACGTCAACGCCGTGCGCGCCGTGCTGGGCGAGAGGGGCAAGAACATCAAGATCATCAGCAAGCTGGAGAACCACGAGGGAGTCCGCAGGTGCGCCCACACAGACATGCCCACGTTACCGTTTCCACGCGTAGTACCTCTCCCCACGTGACGCGTTGGTTCCTCCTCAGGTTTGATGAAATCATGGAGGCCAGCGACGGCATCATGGTGGCCCGCGGAGACCTGGGCATCGAGATCCCCACGGAGAAGGTCTTCCTGGCCCAGAAGATGATGATTGGTCGCTGCAACAGAGCCGGGAAGCCAATCACGTGCGCTACACAGGTTGGCAATATTGGATTGTTTTTAACACTGGCTATGGAGCACTGGCTGGCTCTGGAAGAAATGTGTGCCATACCCTCAAGGCAAACCCTCAGGTCGTGCTGCATACGGCCTGAGGGCACTGACACTGATTGACACTGATTCCATCCATATTTATTTGCATACCAATTGTTACAGATTAGATTAGATTAGATTCAACTTTATTGTCATTGTGCAGAGTACAAGTACAGGCACAACGAAATGCAGTTGGCGTTCTAACCAGAATGCCAACTGCATTCTGCATTCTGAAATACTAATATTGGAATAAGATACTTCCAAATGCATTTGTCTCAATGAGTATGTCTCTTCATTCACAAGTGAGCACATGCACCCTCGCTGTAGCGTTGGCCAACAACGTGACAGTCAGGCCCGCCTCCTGACCACCTAAAACCATGACCACCCCGTCTGCAGATGTTGGAGAGCATGATCAAGAAGCCCCGCCCCACCCGCGCCGAGGGCAGCGACGTGGCCAACGCCGTGCTGGACGGAGCCGACTGCATCATGCTGAGTGGGGAGACCGCCAAGGGAGACTACCCCCTGGAGGCCGTCCGCACACAGCACATGGTGAGCCGCCTGGGAGCCTCGGGGGAGCCTCGGGGGAGCCCCCTGCTGGGCAGGACAGGGATGACCACGTCTCAGGCTCTACTTTACCTGGAGATCAGTGTTTTTGCATTTGATATTTTTCTGGTTTTGGGGTCAAAATCTGCTGGGCTCAGTCTCCCTGAAACCTCCTTTACTACTGTACCTGTACTGTACTTGTACTGTACTTTAACCCTCTTGACCAGACCTAATTGTAAGGTTTGCTAGTTCAAAGCAAGGGTCTGGTCAACTGTCAGCTCTGATTCCTATTCATCTCACTCTTCCATCTCTTTGCTTTTTTGAATAGCAAGTATGAATAGAAAGTATGAATAGCACCATCAAGCTTGTCGTCTAGAGAGTCAACCATAAGTACCTCGACTCTCCATAAGGATTGGGAAGTACATTCAGGCTAAGGGGTTCTACTCCAAGGCAGAAGGTCCTGGGTTTGATTCCCCCATGCATGCCCGCAGTGGGCTTACCATTGGACCACCTTGAGCGAGAGGCGTCCCTCCTCCCTGCTCCTCGATGTGTCTTCAGCATCTACAAGATGAGGACATGGTAGATCTCCATTTGGTCAACCGTAGAAGGATGTATAGATAAGATGAGGACGTAGCATTAAACAGGAACACCTGCTAGCTTCATGACAACAGCCATACCTGGCCTCCTCCACACCCGCTGGGGCCCCCATAGCCCCCCACGGCCCCTCATCACTGCAGCTCTGAGGCAGCAGTCCTACAACACCTGCCAGTGGTCCTGGCTACACACGGCCCAGTAAACCCATCCCTGTAATCACTCTGAAAGGCGTCCTCAATAACATGGATGCTTTATCGTTGCATCAAGGCATACTAACAGTGGCTGCAGCAGGCTGGCTTAACCTTCATCTTGCATCTACCTGGGTTTACTCTTTTCCAACTAAGTCTCCTGTGCACTGGTCTGGTAACGGTCCCACCACTGAACATACCCTGTGAGTTGATTTGCGTAGCGTGGCATGTCCCTGCACACGACACGGTGAGAGGGTGGTTGTCTGGGGTGTGCTCTAACATGTTTTGTTGTTGTTTACTCACTGCACTGCTCACTCTTCTGTCACCCTCCCCCTCTTCTCCTTGTTCCCTCCCCCCTTTTCCTCCAATCATTTGCACTCCCCCCTCACTCTTTCACCCCCCACCCCCCGACTACCCTTCCTTCATTTTCTGCCGCATGGCATGCCTGGCATGGCTTTGCCCTTTGACCTTTTGGCCGCCTTGCCACCGCGGTGCGGCAGATTGCCCGCGAGGCGGAGGCGGCCATGTTCCACAGGCAGGTGTTTGAGGACCTGCGCCGCAGCACGCCACCCTCCACCGACCCGGCCGAGGCCATCGCCATCGGCTCCGTCGAGGCCTCCTTTAAGATCTTGGCCTCGGCGTTCATTGTGCTCACAAACTCTGGAAGGTAGGACCGCCCCGCGCCCCGGTGGGGACGCAGGCTGGGGGGGCGACCAGCGTGGACAGTGTAGGGAGGGCAGGGCCAGGCAGGGACCCCGCGCCTCAAGGAGCCTGGCAAACCACCTGTGGTCTACCGGGTGAAGGGTCACTGAGGGTCAACCGGTCAACATGGTCGCCCATTCTCAACTCTTGGCTTTCTGCTGGCCTTACATGAGTTAATACTGTCCAGCGTCTTTCAGCTGACAGCAAATCATACAACAACGTTCCTGTAATAAATCTAAAGCAGGTCATCATCTGGATGACCCTCAGACCCTCCAGGACGCCACGGGTTTGCCAGTGCTTCTGGGGTGCACATAGCTGTGTGTGTGTGTGTGTGTGTGGCCTGAGTGTAACCCCTCCCCCCCCCCCACTGGGTCTGGTGCGCCGGGTCAGATTGCGCGGGAGGCCGAAGCCGCCACCTTCCACAGGCAGCTGTTTGAGGAGCTGCGGAGACACAGCGACCTCACGAGGGACCCCTCTGAGGCGGTGGCCGTGGGCGCCGTGGAGTCCTCCTTCAAGTGCTGCGCCAGCGCCATCATAGTGCTCACCAAGACGGGCAGGTGAGACCAGGTGGAGGGGCTGCTCTAGAAGGTAAGGTTGCTTTGGTACGGCCGGGCGATGCTGTTGAGGGCTCAACGTCAAACCATGTAAAGTATTCACCAATTAACACCCCCTCCCCGCACCACCAAACAATGGTTCATTCCCCGTTCTCGCTGTGAGAAATAATGACGTAGCTTCTTATCCCAAACACAATGTTTACTCAATGCAATGATCTCAATGATCAGCCAGCTCGAACCCATAACCCATACCCCGTACCCCGTACCCCCCCCCCCTAGCGCTGTACTCCTTCTGGACAGTGTGTGTGCGTGTGTGCGGAGAACAAATGGCAGCTAAGGGTGTGTGTGTGTGTGCCGAGAACTGATGGCTGCTAAGGGTGTGTGTGTGTGTTAGTGGTTCAATGTCATGCATTAGAAAGGGCTACTTTCAAGCTAACTGGCTAACTAACGGCATCCAACATGTGCCAGTTACCAAATTGTTTTAGTTAGTGAAATATGTGCTGTTATGGGAACTAGTGGAGACATTGTGTATACCGGTCTCAGTGAAACCCATTTAAAAGACAAATGTATTTCCTTATCCTGGGCGGCTTGGCTGTAATTCTAACTGTGATCAATATTGATGGCGATGGCTAATGACGCCCTCACCAAAATGGCTCCCTTGGGTTCCGCCCGGCAGGTCCGCCCACCTGATCTCCCGGTACAGGCCCCGCGCCCCCATCATCGCCGTGACGCGCAACGCCCAGACGGCCCGCCAGGCCCATCTGTACCGCGGCATCTTCCCCGTGCTGTTCACCAAGCCCGCCCACAACGTGTGGGCCGAGGACGTGGACCTGCGCGTCAACTTCGCCATGGAGATGGGTGAGACGGCCGGCACGAGTCAGGGTGGTGGCGCGGCGGGCCCGGCCCAAAGGCACAGGGCTCGAGTCCCGAGCGCCTCATGAACGACCTGTATCTGGGTGTGCTGGCGGCCAGGGGCTACGCTGCAGTAGATTGGTGACGGTGTTTGTTTGCGGGGGTAAAATGACAACTGTACATTGGCGCCTTTGACGACCGAATGACGCTATGTGTGTGTGTCCCCAGGTAAGGCCAGAGGCTTCTTCAAGGACGGAGACGTGGTGATCGTGTTGACCGGCTGGCGCCCCGGCTCCGGCTACACCAACACCATGAGGGTCGTCATCGTGCCCTAGAGGGGCCACCCCGCCCTCAGCTTCCCCGCACACCTTCATCTTCCTCCTCTGTCTTCACTAATAGCCTTCCTCTCCCAGCGTCTGGACTAACAGAACCTCCCACTTACCAATTTAGACCAACATCAGACAGAATATATGGTTCCCATTCTCACCGCAGCGGTTTGTCAGGGCGTCAAACTCTATATACACTCCATTCCTTCTCACGGCAAGTCTCAATGAATCTCCCGTCTCCCCGGACCACAGCTTGGTACACCTGACCCAGATCTCTGTATTTATTCCCTCGTAGTGACGAAGGTCAGACATGAGCTGCTGAGGTGGGCTTCATGGCGTGGAGGCTCACTTTTAAGGAAAACAAAAAGGGGAGTGCATTGAGAATGCACTCCTCTGCCTTTAACCCAAAAAAAGAACAAAGGTATCTCGTATCAAAATGGCTGCCCTCGCAGGCCCCCTTCCACCACAGTCACACCCACATGGCCCTCCCCGTGCGTCTGTGTGTTCGCTCTTAAGCCAGCAGTGACTGTTCTGAGTCTCTTATGTGTTGCACTTCTAATCTACTGTCAGCAATTCCACATTCTGTATTATACTTGAGTGTTGTGAGATTGTGAATCATTGTCTTTGGGGCATCCATGACTACTATATTTTGTTACTATAACCATGGAGAGATGCTAGCTCTGGATGTCCACTGAAGGTCATTTGAACGCCAGTTACTGTTTTTGCTTTTGTGAGAAACTTGTAAGCGTTGTTTGGGTTTTAATTGTAAATGCTATCGTTTGTGGGACAATAACTTAAATTAAATGTTAAATGTAAATGAGCACTTTCTAGGGTTGTTTATTCAAGTTAATGGGGAAGGTCAGCGATCAAGGGAAGAAGCCCTGTCCCTCCCGAAACCCCGCTGCATTGTGGGTAAACCTCATTTCACTCCTCCCTGTGTGCCGTGACCTTTGCCGTGTCATCGTCCAGTGCTCTCCATGTTGCTAGGGCTTAAAGTGTGTTCAAACGTGGCGTTTAAACCCGGTGTACCGAGCTGTCCCATGGGACTGGATTTCCATCAATAAAAGAGACGAACAATCTTACTCTTGGTGTGACTCTTCCTTTATTAAAGATCAGTAAATGGATCATCAGTGCGCTTTGCAACATCATAGAAAATGTACTATGCAGTTAATACAAATGTAGGAATCTGTGACTGGTGCTTATTCCACACTAACACACTGGGTAGAGCGTGTGTAGACGCTGATCACTGGGACGTGACTTGCGCGTGGTCCTGGCTGTACACCACCCCCAGCTGCCTGCGGGCCTCGTCCTCCAGCCCGGCCAGCAGCAGAGAGTCAGCGTGGGTCATCCCTGGACTCTCCTTCAGACCTTCACAGGGAGCAGAGGGGAGCTTGTCAGGAATGTGACGTATTGCACACACTATGGAAACGTGTTAGGCAAAGCACACATTTAGCTTGACTGCTGGACGAGGGAGACTTCATCTAAAATAACTGGCATGCACATAAGAAATGATGAGCATGGATTTAATGTATTTAAGGGGCAGCCGCGGCCTACTGGTTAGGGCTTCGGATTTGTAACCGGAGGGTTGCCGGTTCAAACCCCGACCAGTGCGAACGGCTGAAGTGCCCTTGAGCAAGGCACCTAACCCCTCACTGCTCCCCAAGTGCACTGTTGCAGGCAGCTCACTGCATCGGGTTTAAGTGTGTGCTTCACCATCACTGTGTTCTGAGTGTTTCACTAATTCACGATTGGGTTAAATGCAGAAGACCAAATTTCCCTCACGGGATCAAATGAGTAATTCTTCTTCTTCTTTCTAATGATATCTGAACATGGTTGGTCCCATGGTGACTATTTTATCAGAGGTCATTTATAACCAAAAAACATTGGAATAAATTAGTCATTCACAGTTGTCAAAGTGATCTATGGCGGCTGAATTGAAAGCACCCATTAAACAAGAGTGAAGTAATAATCAAACAACACATACAAAGGTAGCATTGCGATGCCACCTTGTGGTGGTGTGGACTGAGCTCATGAGCAGCCAGGTGACCTCACCTTGGAGCAGACACTGTCGCACCTCCTCCGCCTCATAGCGCATCCCCGTGCTGTTCAGGAAGTTGAGGGGCAGGTGGGGCTCAGGCACCGGGTACTCGCTCTCTCTTCCCTTCACCACCAGAGATGTGGGGCACCACATATGGGCAGGGACCTCCATTTAAAGACAAACACATCAAATTTACATTTTAAAAATCTTATCATGAAAGATAAGAGCCGATGGTGACTGCTGACTCAAATATGGCATGTCATTATAACAGAAAACATGACTAAAGTCTTGGGTCGGGCTTTGTGACAACAATCATCAAGGCTCTTTATGACTCCTATAAACCTGTACACGCCATACATACAATTACACTGGATCAGCAAACCCACCCTCCAATGATCTACTCAAGGATCACACATGAACACATTAACAATGAGTTGAAGGTTAACCAGTCATGCCCATGTATTGATACATCGGTGATGCTCCGACCTACCCGGGCAGAGCCTTTAGTACCACAGATCACAGCGTCGTTGGGAAGCTCCACTGCATTCGTACACGTGCACACGGCCATTCTGTTCCCCGAGTATTTCAGAGTGGCCACCATGACCTCATCTACTCCTGCAGTAACAACACATGCGTACCCACATGATACAAGTAGCACACAATCTGGTTCAAATGTAAGGTAAGGAAGACATGAAGTGTATCAGTACTGGGACACATCCTCCTGCTGGGCCCCAAGTGTTAACCCCTCGTGTACCTGTCTCCATACAGCCGCCGCTGACGTGGATGCTCTCAGGCCTCTCTCCCTGGAACACCATGCAGGCAAACTGCAGGCAGTAGATGCCGATGTCCAGCACCGCGCCTCCCCCCAGCTCCTTCTCCGTTGTCCGGGGGATCCCCTGCAGCGCCGCCCCGAAGTCTGCTCTCACCATCTTCACCTCGCCCAGGTCCCCCTGGGCCACAAGCCTCTTGATCTCCAGAGAGGCAGGGAAGAACCTGGTCCACACTGCCTGGGGGAAGAGAGAGAACATGTTTAGCATCACCAACATCCAGTCGCAAACATTCACTGTGATATATTTATATATTTATTAGTTTCTATTATAGTTTGTACGGGTATATTAGCTTACACTTAAGTTGAGTAACTAAGTATAAGCTAATATAACAAAATGTTAGGCTAGTTGGTTTTTATTTATTTAGTTAGTTGGTAGTTAGTTAGTTGGTTTATAAGTTACTCTAGTTTATTGTTATATTGTTGTTAATTGGTTATATTAGGTTTTTTTTTTATATTAGGGTATATTTTATTTTATTTTATTTTTGGTATATTTTATTTGTGTATATTTCTTTTTCTTCTTTGTTTTGATCTGTTGCAAAATAAATAATTTCCCTCGGGATGAATAAAGTCTCTTGAATCTTGAATCTTGAATCTTGAAACCACAGACCAGCACATTGCTCTTACAAATACAGTTACCATGATCCAAGGGAATGACATGCCAAGGGGATTGGTCTGCAGTACTGAAGCACACCACTGGCGACATTGGGCCTTGATGCCTGACCTATTTTATTCTACCATCAGCAGTAACTCAGAAGTTGACGTCACATTTCAAAAATAAGTATTACGTAAAGCATTGAGTCACTGCTGATGCCTGAAGCCAACAAACTAGTTTGTTGTGGTTGTGTGCAACAATGACGCACATTTAACAAGACTCAAAATGACTGCCTTTGGGCTTGTATACTGACTGAGGTAGTGTGTCAGTTTCATCAAAGAAGGTACATTAGAGCATCAAATTCAGTCCTATGTAACCTCACGTAGATTGCACATTTCTGGGAGGTGAAAATTCTAAAAAGGTATAACAAATGTGATTATGTGAAATAATTATATTAATACGTACAAAAATATATATGAACTATTCTATAGCACAGACATCATACACAACCAAAAGAAAGTAGATCAGATGAGCTTCTCGGCTCCACTCTGCTTGGCCCTCACAGCCAACGCAGAGTCAACTCTCATCAGCTCTTCATTTAGTTCGCCTGTGTGGTCCCAATATGAGGCACACAGTATGTGGAACTTGGCTTTGAGTTTGTTGCTTCAACGAGTGGCCCCAAGGTGAGTTACCCTCAGGTGAGCCTTGATCCTCATGTTTCCAGTGCAGTGTTGTGGATCTGTTCCAACTCCTGCTGACTGATCTGACTCTTTGGGGCGGGCGGCCTGCCCCCCCCCCCACAGAGCAGCCCATGTCTTTCTTGTTGACGCTGGGAAATGTGTGCTCAGGTAACTCTGACATGATAGTGTCAAAGGGAAGGAACTGTGGGAACTGTGTGGAGAAACGGTCCGGCAGAACATCAGGGAAAATGTTAAGCCACATCTGACAAGCTTTATCAGCATATCTGAGCTGGCTTTGAAGAAGTCTCTGACTCAAGGAGGGCCTGGTGGGTCTACTGCTCTCATCATGTTGTGTTCCAATCCCACGTTGCTGTCCAGTGCCAGGTTAGTAGTGCCATGCTGCTCTTGTGGTCCAGAGTCCAGTCTTGTCTAGTACCACGATGCTCTGTCGGTACAAACATCTCTTTTGAGGTCAGGTACCATGGTGTTCTTCTGGTTCAACACTGATGTAGTACTGTGTTACTTTTCTGGTCCAGCCCTAGTTTTCTAGGACCATGTTATGCTTCTGGTCCAGACCCACTTTGTTGGAACAATGATGCTCAGCCACTGTTGACACCATTTGATGGCCATGGTGCAGAGAACCACGCTATGCAATGCTACAGTTTACGTTTGTTCAATGTCTTCCAAGTCCTTCACAACTGTTTACTTGTGAACCAGACTTTTTTTCCCCCTGCATGGATCCACTCCAGCGCAGAGGACAGAACATGTTGCTCCACACCAGCCTGCTGGACCAGTGACCTACCACATGCTGCTCCATTCATAAACATATTTTAAAACTAGTTCTGGATTTTGATGGCTATTCAATAAAGCAACATGGAAATGTCTGATGATTAAACACGCTGGTTGTGCAGGATTGAAGTTGGAAGGTTGGATAATTATTGACCTTATTTTAAGAGTGGTGGGTTGAAAGCATTTGATGGCGTTGTGGCATTTTTAACTTCTCTAGTTTGCACTTAGCCATGGAGTATAGTGTTCCAAGACACTTTGTTAAAGTGCTTTCTCTTCCACCCCACGGTCTAGGTCCTCTTTGTGACATTCTCTTTATGGCCAGGTTGAGCAGCTCCATTTTTAAAATGACATTAAACTTGCATGTTTATGACTGGTGGTCCACGTTCCCTAGAGAGAGGGGCACTTGAGTAGCTGGCAGGTTAGCTTGGCCCCCACAGTTTAATGTGGGGGAAACTCAGGTACATTTTCTTTAGAATTACAGCTGTGCATTCACCTATATGAGAGATCTGTTACGAACATGTTCCCTTTGCCTATATCAATGTCTTTTGATGAAGCAAATTATTGAAATGACTATTATTAAAAAGACTGCTGCCCCACATACTTACTTTACTGATGGTGGAATTGCAATATTAGCATATTCTTTTTAGGAAAAACCCTAAACATGAGGTGCATGTAATGTTCCACTATTCCCCAACACTACAGCACCAGCACAGACATGGTCCACCTTTTAAGTGGCTCTATAATTGGAGATCCATACCTCCATGAGGAACACATTGTTGGCCTTGGCACAGGCCACCATCTCCTCCACCTCTCTGGAGTTCATGGCCAGGGGCTTCTCACACAGGACATTCTTCTTGGCGTTCATGAAGAGCAGAGCCAGTCTCAGGTGCTGGGGATGGATGGACCCAATGTACACGACCTCTGACCGCGGGTGACGACAGACAATTGTTAGAAAAGTGTGTGGAAATCAAACTAACGTGAACAGTAGAGCAGGCCACGTATGTTGACAACCATGATTTATCAATATAACAGAAGTTGATTCATATCAAATAGGCCTTTGTGCTGTAGTCACATGACCATCAGCCCCACAGTGAGGACGCCTACAGACCTACGGCCGGGTCGCGGGACAGCTCCTCGTAGCTGCCGTAGGCTGCGGGGATGCTGTGCTTCCCAGCGAACGTCTGAGCATCGTTGAGGTTCCGGGCTGCCACAGCCACAACCTGACCAAACACACATTCATGTTTCAGGCCTAGAGGCGAGTCCGTTGTACTGTAGTACAGGCAGTACATGTATAACATCATGTCCTTGTCACTAGATTAACACGATAACAATTCATAGCCCGGCCACATTAAGCCTCCCCTGTTCCATGTGATTGATGCTTCGTGTTAATGTAGTTAGTGTGCAAAGCTGGAGTGAAACACACGCTGACAACCTGCACCGCGGAGGTGCAGTCAACAGGAACATCCGAGACAACTTTTGTGCATAAAGGCTGGTCGATGAGACCTGCAGGCCTGGATCTCCCCAATGTCTTGCATGTCCCACATGGTCCTACCTGTCTACCTACCTGACTATTGTCAGACACAATCACCGCTCACAGACGGATGACACAAAACGGCGACTGCTTAATGATTGGAAACAAATTTTCGGAACAGCTGAGTTCATTCTCTTTGGTACATGTTTTACTGATACCTTGTGATCTGAGTCCGGGAGGGATTTTAATGCCACAGTAAAGTCGTGGGAAATCTTCCCTGCACTACAGATCCCCCACCCAGTTGCCATGTTGGAGAGCAGCGTCGGTCGTTACGTGGGGCAGGTTATGTAAGCCCTGTTACCCCTGCTGCCTGAAGGGGGCGACAGAGCCCTGTTCCTCCTGCCTCCTGAAGGGGGCGATAGAGACCTGTTCCTTCTGCTGCCTGAAGGGGGCGATAGAGCCCTGTTCCTCCTGCTGCCTGAAGGGGGCGACAGAGCCCTGATCCTCCTGCTGCCTGAAGGGGGCGACAGTGCTCCAGTGTTGTCAAAGGTCTAGACATGATGTGGCCGGACTGGGTTAAGAGTCTATTCAACATTAAAATATACAAAACGTGAAGAAACATTTTGAAATTACGTAGGAGGTCATTGCTTAGCGTTTCTCTAATACACCTTTGTACTATTAGCAAAGAGTATTGACAAAAACTGGGTGGATATTTCCTACTGAATGGTGCATATGTACATGAACATGGTTTGAAGATTTCAAAAGACGGAAGACTATACATTATCCTGTATTAGCATTATGTTTTGTAATTGAATGTGTCACATATTTTTGATAGCTTAAAGTACGCCTCCTTGCTGTCTTATATAATCTTCTGACCTAACGTTGGTCAGCAACTGGCAGAACGTTTTGCTCCTGAGTAAACATTAATGATCTGTTCACCTCCTTAAGGGTCAGACATCACAACTCATTGATTCAAAGGTGCTTTGTCTTTTTTAATGCTAATCTATCTGTCAAATCAAGAAAAGTCTGTGCTAAATAATTCAACCCTTTAGATCATACCTCATACATCATGATCTCACTCAGTGACAGCTAGTTTGAAGCTGTTTGAATATAGGCCTACTCTTCAAATATGTTGGAACAATGCCCTAGATAATAGCCTGTTTTAATTTGCATTAGAGTTTGTTTATATTTTAAGTAGAGCAGGGAAAAGTTAGCAGAAAGTAAAGAAATAACAAATACCAATGTTTGAGTCGTTTATTCAGATGAAGTTCAAAAACCTGCAGGGGCCTGCAGGGAGAAGACAAGCCTACTGTGTCTTCTGTTCACTGCAGGGCATCGGGCGGAGTACCTGCAGCCACACAACCTGCAGCCACACAACCTGATTATTTATGAGAGCTGTTGATGAACCAGAAAAGAAAAAAACTATCTTGATCATTCATGTTATCCCCTGTGTGAACGCCGCAGGCATTTCTATATTACATTTACATTTAGGGCATTGAGCAGACGCTTGTGTTCAAAGCGACCTTACAATAAGTACATTTCATTTCATAGTACATTATCAAGTCCACCTGATTCCTGCTGAACGCCTTGGCCTGGATGGACCGTGACCTCCACGCTAACTGTCATCACACTCTTCAGGCAGTCCAGCCGATATCCAGCAGAGTGGCCCCATCCCGCTCCTTCTTCCCCCCCCAGCCAGAGATGTGGCGCTGCAGGGGGCCACAGTAGTCCTTCACCTCCCCTACAGCCGTACACACCTGGGCGTGCGAGAGGCAGCGAGCCCAGCTGGCCCACGAGGAGGAGGGAGGACGAGAGACAGCCGACGGCGTCGTGTGGGGAGGAGAAGCCCTCACCTCACCCTCACGTTGCTCTTTGAGTTGGAGCTCAGCGGTGTTTATCTGCTCCTTCTTTATCTTGCTCAGTAAGATGCTTTTATCTGAAGCGTCTTACGAGGCCCTGGGTGCATACGTTGTTAGTGTGAGGTTCCCCAGTGGGAATTGAACCACTCACCCTCAGTTATTAATGCCGTGCTCAGAATTGCCCTGAGGCCACGGCGGAGGATTCTTCATATGGCACGTTTTGGCCTCACCACGTCCCACCACACACACAGTGCACACACACACACCTTGTTCGGCTTTCAGACAAGAGAGTTAACATCATAACACCTTCATCCCTGGCTGTGCAGCTAGTCATAGCATGCTGGCTAACCCACCGGTATCTGTGTTGGCAGCAAGTCACTCGCGTGCTGGTTAACCCACCGGTATTGGGGTGGGCAGCCAGCTTCTCATGGAGGCCGTGAGCCTGTGAATTGCTGAGCGTGTTGCAGATTGCTGCGCACGCTTCGAGCTCCTTAGGCGATGGCCCTTATCTGTAGATGAGCGGAAAAACCAAACAAACATTTATCACAGTTGAACTGTGTCAGCAGGGTCTGGCAGCGCTGTTGATGACAGAAGAAGCCTGGTTGGGGCAGCATGGACTATTTTTAGTACCTGGTGGTCGCCTAGAGGGAGAGGCATCGCTACGCTGAAGTCATGGCTGATCTTTCCATCTGCACAGAGCCCTCATCGGGATGCTATGGTTACCGGGTCGACATGGTACCAACGGAATGCGGGTTGCCATGGTGAGCTGGTCAGCGGGGTACAGGCGGAACACGGGTTGCCATGGTGAGCTGGTCAGCGGGATACAGGCGGAACACGGGTTGCCATGGTGAGCTGGTCAGCGGGGTACAGGAGGAACACGGGTTGCCATGGTGAGCTGGTCAGCGGGGTACAGGAGGAACACGGGTTGCCATGGTGAGCTGGTCAGCGGGGTACAGGCGGAGCGTGGGTTGCCATGGTGAGCTGGTCAGCGGGGTACAGTCGGAGCGTGGGTTGCCATGGTGATCTGGTCAGCGGGGTACAGGCGGAGCGTGGGTGGAGGGTTTGTTGTGCGCTGAGCTTCTAGTGAGCAATGACCTTGGAGAGGCTGAGCGTCCAGATTGTAAAGTACCAAAATATTGATCCTCCGCGCCAGTGGCACTTCGGCAAGATGCTTCCAGCATTGATATGCTGGGAAGGTAACAGAGGTCATGTGTCCTCACCTCAAGAGTGAGGTTATGTAACACACATACACATGCACACACACACACACACACACCAGTCTGGACTGGACTGAACACTCTTCAGTCCAGTCCACACTAAGTAGTTCCCCACCTGTTCATGCTCATCCTGCTGCACTATACAACAACACCCTTGATGTCTCAGATACATGCTGAAGTGCTTGGTGCTAGTCATCTTGATCATCTGTACCACCGGTTTCAGTAAGGCCCTGGAAAAGCCGAACACATTACAGGGAAGTGTGGACACGGCTTGCTGAGTGCAGGGGTCAGGGGTCACCCCCCCCCCAGTCAGCAGCTGCTTTGTGTTCCATGGAGAGAGGGATTGATTAGCGCACAATCGTCTGACAGCATGACGGAGGTCAGTGATTCAACTGGAGTCCCGTGGGCTCACAGGTAAACTAGTAAACGTTGGCCTTTGGCCGCAAGCTACAGTGAGAACCCCAACGAGTCGAGGGCCCAAAGCTACAGTAAGAACCCCAACGAGTCGAGGGCCCAAAGCTGAACCATGATGACTGTGGATGAGTTGAATATTTTTGCCCTGGAGCTGAAGATAATCTATTCGCTCAGAGGGATGGTCGTGTAAAAGCCTCGCCATGGGCAGCCAGTAGAGGGCACTGTGTTGTAGGAGTTCAGCCTAGCTACTCTGCTTGTAAGATTAGGATGAATCTTTCTCAGGTTTGATGCTGTGGTTTGTACTGTACCATGACAGAAACATTTCAATCAGTCTGCAGAATTAGGCTATATAGAATGATTCTGAAGTAAAACAGAAAACCATGGCTTTGGTTATTAGTAAGTCATTGTTTGTAAATAACTGTAGGCTACAATTTATAATACTTATATTTTTTGTCGTTCGAAAAGAAGTAACTCCTAACTGTCAGAATGAGGATGAAGACGTTGTGTGTCTTGTCATTGTCTTCATGGAACAGTAGGACCTACATGCTGTACATGTACTTCAAACATGAAAAACACGTCAGCAGAATAATGTCACAGAATAAAAAAAAAACATTTTATCAATGATTCTGTGCCGGCTGCTTATCTTTTGTGTTTCATTTCCAAATGAATTCTGGGAGCTGTGTGCCGTTGTCATAACGACAAGGTACCAGCTGGGCAATTTGTATGCAAATGTGACCAGGCTGGCCTGATATCACTGTCTATACCATAGGACCTGTCTACCAAGGGAATGCCAATTTCCTTGGGTACTACTAAACAGAGTTCTCTGTTCCAGGTGGGTGTACGAGGTGGCATCGCCAGGAATGGGGTACAAAAAGAAGGGCAGATTAAGAAGTGTGAGAGTGAGATGGTGTCATGGCGGGCCAGCCAGGCGTCAGGATTGGTGCGAGGAGACAGAATGGACCCGGGTTACCAGCGTGTGTCAGCTGACGGCCGCTGGAAGCCGAGGCTCAGGTGGCCAGAGAGCTGCTTGTGAACACGGATCACGCGGGATTCCTCCAACAGCCAGGCGCCCCCCCCACTAACTCCACTTCCCACTCCACTTCCCACTTCCCACTCAGCCCTGCCCCCCCCCCCCCCCCCCCCCCCCCCCCCCCGCCGGCAGCCGCCAGACAGACTGCTGGCCGCGGCGCTCTCCCACTCCAGCTCGGTGCCAACGAGGTCGCCGGAAGGACGAGTCTCTTCACTCGAGGTCAGAGTCTGACATCGGCGGCGGAACGCGGGAGGCTGGAGAGAGGTGCCAGCCCTGGAGCCTGGAAATCGAGGCCACGTTCC
>JAXIVH010000148.1:270538-285538 GCA_036785325.1 Urophycis tenuis | reverse complement strand
GCTGTGTGTGTATGGAGGGAGGACGTCATTCTGTCTGACCTCAATCAAATTTATTATTCTGTCTTTAAAAACTATTTAAAAACAGTAAAGATTTTACTTTTGTAATTTATTTTTCAAAATGGACAATGGTAAGCTCTTTTATCTCCTGCAATGCAGAAGTCCACAAAGCATTTGGATCTGTTTCACTTGAGAGGATCTAGGAAATGAAAGGAAATGAGCAGAAAGTGTCTCTCTGGAAAATAAACAATGCGTACTATTGGAGTCTGACAGGATGCGCCACTATGTGGCGCAGGACTCCTGCGCCACATAATCCAACATTTAGCCCACACCAAAGTGTAGGCCTACATATCGGGTCCCCTGGTTGTGATTACAGAGCACCGTAAACCAATGTACATGTGACCAGCTAGGCATAGAAGGAAGTCAGGTGGCTTCAAGAGGAGTCATGACTTAATGCTCTCTCTCTCTCTCTCTCTCTCTCTCTCTCTCCCGTGCTCTGTATCATCAACATGGGGAAATCATTTCAAAATGCCCTTTGCAACGAGAGCCAATTAAGCTTTGGCCAATAGAAAATGCCAGTCAATACACATGTATAATTTGGACTTGTAGCCATTGTGTTAAATCTAATTAATTTTGCTCTAGGTCTCTCCTTCATGCCTCCATTGTGCCTATTCAGTTTTTCTTCTCAACCCCTTTCACTAATAACAGTAGAGCGGCCCCCCTCAGAGCCACACAGATGGTGAGACCTCCTCTCAGATTCTGATGGGAGATCTACTGCTCTGCTCCTCAGTGTATGTATGTATATATATATAATAAAGTAAAATAATTGGCCCAGTACAGTATTCAGTGGCAGTCAGACAATAGTCTGAGCCCAGCCGTCTGACAAAGCAAGATGGTGGCCAACAGTAGTTTCTGACTGTCCAGTCCCATCTGATGTGGCTGTGAAATGTACTCCATAAATCTGCGTTATCCTTTGATTCCTTCTAATCTATGAGCAGGACTGGGATGTCAGGGTTAAGAGGGCCACTGTGACAACCAGCCTCATTGTGTTTGACTCCAACGTGGCTTCCCTCCTCTTACGCTCTGTGACTGCTCTGTAAAAACTGTAATTATGGGATAGATGATGATGGCACTTCAAATAATCTTAATTGTTCCCCACAATGGCTGGCCTGCCGATGTATTATGAAGGCTTTCTGGATGCACACGATAATAATTGAATTCTCTCTCGTCGCTTCCTCCTCCTCACAAACTCTTGTGTGGAAGCCGTGTCTTGCTATCTCCTCATGAATGTGCGGTAATTCACATTTTTTTTGTCAGAAAATACATCTGTATTCACATTCTGGTTCTCATACATTCTCATATCTAATCTGTTCATAGCTGCTGTTTGGAATATGTTACTAGAACTCGAACTACGAATTGAAATGGCGCGGTGTCTGTCGCACACTGCTGCAGAAGTACACACACCTTCTGTGTTTCTTTCCATCGTTGTGACGACATTCTGCAGGAGGTCAGTGTGAGTGATCCGGTGCTCATGTCTGACCAGTGCGACGTGAGACCGGGGTGTTAAAGAGATGGTTTGTCTCTTTCTGGACCGGAGAAGGTGCCGGACACACACGTCCCCCCGCAGCGCCGCCCGCTTCCAGGGAGAGCTGCCTCCTGGCCACAGCACCATCAGCGTTGTCTCATTTGTCAAAATGTAAACGGTATGATTAATGGTATGGCTGCCCTGGTTTCCTCTCTCCCCCGCCTCCCCCTGTCTCCCCCCCGCCTCCCCCCTCAGTTCAAAGGACGCGGTGTGCTGGAAGCGCTGAAGGGCACGCAGGCTAACGCGATAAACAGGAGAACAGAGACAAACCACCATTACACCCCCACCCCAAACACAGGGGAGTGGAGGGAGAGCTGGGGAGTCGGGGGGGGGGAGGGAAGGGGGGAGGCGCGTGGCACAGCAGCTTGCCTCTGCTTCATCAGAGGGCGGGGGTGAGGGTGGGGCTTTGTGGTGGGGGTGGGTGGAGGAGGTGGAGGCAAGGAGATCCAATCAGGCCGAGGAAAACAAGTGGAAGCTGTTTATGTATGCGTGCATATTTTCACACATATATATTGAGAAATATAGTTTCATGATCATCGTCATGTCGTGGTATTATTGAGTTCTTTTATTTTCATATAGATATATGTATGTATTGAGTTTATGTATACCATATCTTCTTTTTTCTGGGAGTAGAACAATTGAAGATATACAAACATACAAATCAAAACCAAACGATTTGAATGATTATAAATGAAACACGTTGTAAGCTTGCTGGTCACTTCAGTTTCCACCGTCACACAAAATGGTGCCGCACAGAAAGGCTGCCTCCGCTGGCCATGTGGAGCTGGAGGAGGGGGACACGTCGCGGCGGCCATGATGGACACCTTAAGCTGCTGGGTCTTGTGTTCCGCGGCTGGGGAGCGGTGGCTGCTCGGGACGCCACATCACTCTCACAGACGTGGGGACCGCTGGTGAATTAAGCTGTGGATTAGCACCAAACAGCCATCTCTCTTCTGTTACGGTTTTAACACTGACACCGTGACCTTGAAACCACCTAGAGGGAGATGCTAGGAGCCCGCGGCCACGGTGACACAGCCTCCGAAGACACGACACCAAACCGGTCCTCAGAATGGGTTTTCTGTGATCTCCTCCTTTCTCAGTAAAGTTACCAATTCAGAGGAGTCTAAACTGACCCACATGGTCCAACACAGAGCCTACTGCAAGAGCTGCAAGACTTCCTGTATTTCACTTTTGGTATTTGCTATTATTACCTTTCTATTGGCATTTAGATGATTACTTTTCTATTGGCATTTGATTGATTGATTGATTGACTGACATTTTCTATTGATCTCTGTAGGGCGTCTCTGGAGGCTAGGCGGTGACTTCCTATCGTGGAGCAGCAGCGCTCTGGCAGCTCGGCGCCCGCTGTCCGTGAGGAACCGGAACACATTCTAATTCATGTGAGCGTCCTCCCTCCCTCCCCCCTCCCCCTCCCCCCCCCTCCCCCTCCCCCCACCCCCCACCCCCCCCCACACTGACGGCTGGAGAACCACACTGAAGAAGAAGGAAAAAAAGAAGGAAGTTGAGACGCGCTCGTGTGCTCCGTCTCAGCCCCGGGCTGACGGAACGAGGAGGATTAATTACTGTAGAGTCTGACCCAAGGAGACCTGCATCAGATTATCCCAGATGCCGTGGAGGAAGGCATCAGCGGCCGTGGAGGGACAGCCACGGCCGGGCCGGGCTGGAGGCTGTCACCGTGACCTCTACGGTCTGTGGCACACACCACATACACACACACACACACACACACACACACGCACACAGAGAGACGACACACACACACACGCACACAGAGAGACGACACACACACACACAACACATATGCAAATAAACAGACACACACACACACACACACACACACGACACACACACACACGCACACAGAGACGACACACACACGACACACACACAGAGAGACGACACACACACACACACACGACACACACACACGCACACAGAGAGACGACACACACACACGCACACAGAGAGACGACACACACACACGCACACAGAGAGACGACACACACACACACACACGCACACAGAGAGACGACACACACACACACACATATGCAAATAAACAGACACACACACACACATAAAACATGCACACATACACAGACACAAGCACAGACACACAATGAGAGATAGACACTTGTGCATCCTTACTCACTTATTCACACACAAACACACACACATCAATAAACCCACAACACAACAAACACAGACGCACACAGATGAACAGACATCAAGATGTACAGCTGCTCACACACACACACACACACACGCTTGCACATATATTGCAGAAAAGCTTGACGTGTTGACTGAGGACCCCCCCCCCCCCCCCCCCCCCCCCCCCCCCCCCCCCCCGCCGCCATGTTTTTTACAGCCACACCGCCACACAGGAAGTAACGCGCCACTTCCTGTGCTCCCAGTGTGTAGGCGACGCGAGGGGGAGAATGCTGTGTAATTACAACAGACAATCTAAAACAAAGCCCTTCACTTCCAATGAGTCCCTCTTGGAGAAGGGAAGGTTACCTCAAGGGGGAATTCTAATTCTAATGGAGCAGATGGTTGAGTGCTCACAGGGGCAGCACACTCTGTGTCCTCCTTTCCAGCAGTCTGCCAACGTCGGAGGAGCCGGCGTCTCTCCCGGGCGCTTTGTGGCCGACATACCGGCGGTAATGGGCATGCCGTCGCGTACGAGAAAGGAGAGGCTCGCATTGTTGGTTTAGTTTGTTACCCCGGTCTACTATTCAGTGATGGAGCGGACGTTTCCCTCCTCAGTGGAGGCGTCATTAAAGTGCCAGCAGATATCTCAACTCAAGGATGATGCTCACATCAGGGCTGTGAACCTTTTGGCTCAGAGTCAAACACTCCGTGTGTTTGTGTTTGTGTAGAATGCCATCGACTGGAGCTGTAACAACACTGCGTTGTCCGGTGTGGTGTGGGGGACACACGGCTGAGGCTCGTGCTGCGGTGAGTGTGCAGCGTGCAAAGTGTTCATGAGCAGAATGTGACTGCGGGGCGTGACCATACAGAGTTCTTCTGCGGCGGGCAGATAAGTGAGTCGTAAATCTAAATGCACGGCGAGGTCTGATTGAAAAAAGGGAACACACGTACAAACACACACACAGGCACACACACACACACACAGACACACACACACACACACACACAGACACACACACACACAGAGCAGAAAAAACACTCAATGGTTAGCGTCCCTTAAAATTTATTTGATACCTTTTTTTCTACCATCCACTATGTGTGCTTATCAACAGTACCCTCCTCCTCCTCTCCTCCTGATTGGTTCCCCAGGAGACAGTGAGCCCGGGGACCACAGACCCACAGACAGCTGCGGCGCCCGCTGGCTGAGTGCCAGCTAACAGAGCAGACATGTGGACCCCCGCAGCCCAGAACCTCCCTTATTGCTTTGATTCCACAGCCCAACCCACCCCCCCACCACCCTCCCCCGTTCCTGTTTCTCTCTCAACGCAGGGGAAAACACACCGACATCCAGTGAGTGACAGCAAGGTGGTCCAAAAACAAACACAGTTCTCTCCCTTTTAATGTGGGCGTGTCCGTGTGTGGTGGGATTGGCAGCGGTGGGGGACCAGTCATGCGGCCGGGGGGGGGGGGGGGGTTCCAGGAGAAGGCGGGGCCTGAGTCATGGTTGGCGGAGCGGGGGGGGGAGGAAACGGGGGTCCGTAGTCGAGAGGCGAGACGATGCAAACAATGTGTCCTTCCGACAAATGAATAAATATAGCATCAGATAGGAAAATAAAAGAGAGGCAAAACGTCACAAATTCTGTACATACCACACAATTTGGTGACAAACAAATATCAATATTAATATCTGTACTGGCGATGACATCACGTATTATAAACTAAATTAATTACAGGAGTATGGAAATATATATGTTTGTATACAAAGTGTTATGTTGGCAGTACATGTTGCTCATATCAGATTTAGTGACAACACAGAGCATCGTTCAACAAATCGACCCTTTGTTTGCGTCCCACTGCACTCCTCCCTGGCGGTACACAGTCCTGCAGCCTCTACCTCCTGAACCCTCTGGTTGAGGGTGTGTTGAGGGTGGAACAGTTCAAAAGAAAGCAAACATGTCACGTTTCACCGGATTGTCTCGACGTGGACTCTGTGGTCCGTCTCCCCCTGATGTTAAACACTCACTGTGGATGCAGTATTGGCTGACCGGGTGCACACTGGTGATGTGGATCCAACGGTAAAACCCGCTAGTTCACGGGAACGCGTGAACCGCCACAGAAACAGTTCTGCTACAAAGGCGCGTAAGGCCGTGGGGTATCTGTGATCTGTAATCTGGCATTAAACCACACACACACACACACACACACACACACGCGGGTAAGCCCCCACTCCGGCTGTGTGTGTGTGTGGCGGTACACTGAAAGTGGGTCACACCCAGGTGGCACTGCTCAGCTCTCTCAGGTGACAGCGCCACCGCCGCTCGCTCGCACCACGTCTGTAATTGAGGTCGGCGCCTTTCAGAAGCTGCGGCCACAAATCAGATGGTTTTGATGTCCAGTCATGGCGAGGCACAGTTTGTATGTCGACATAATGAGTGGTTGGCTTGATTTTTTCACTCGCAAAGATAACCCTTAGATGTGTTTTGGCTGCTGGGAGGGTGAAGAGGAGTTTTTTAAGGTATAGATGAAGCATTATCAGTAGCACACGCTCCCATTGAAATCACCACGTCAACCGCGTCGCCGTCGTGTGTGATTCTCCATCCCTGGCAGTGTTTTCATGTGTACCGCTCGTTCAGCCAAGCCTCACTCACAACAAAACAGAGGTAAATCCGGAGCATCCAAATTAAATATCCAATGGTTCAGGAAGTAGACGGAATATGCTACACACCGCTGCATGCTACCATGTGGACATCTGACTCCTTAATCCTTTCACCTTACTCCACATCTGACTCCTTAATCCTTACACCTTACTCCACATCTGACTCCTTAATCCTTACACCTTACTCCACATCTGACTCCTTAATCCTTACTGCACATCTGACTCCTCAATCCTTACACCTTACTCCACATCGGACCTCCTTAATCTGCACCTAAAGACATGGATTTGGACCAAGACATGTTGGAACTACATTATTTTGGCTGGAGTTATAAATCTGTGGTAGTGAGTGAAATGAATGGCAGCTGTGAGGCGAGTGGAGGTGGGGGGGGGGGGGGGAGCTGGGATGGACGACCTCCTGAATGGGCCAGTCGCTGATTTCTCTATTCATGTCGCTCGGAGGAAATACATTTTCAATGTATTCCAATTGAATTTCCAGCTGAGCCCCCCTTTGCTATATGGCATGGCTTGCTTCTCTAAAGGGCAGACAGGTGCATGCTGGGTTTTTTTTTTGTGAATTTGATTGGAAGCTAAAAAACTATCTTACACACAATTACAATCTAGATTGTTTTGCATGTTGTCAAATTAAATGTGAGAACACCTAAACGTCCACAGGGATGCCAGCGGCCGTGCGGAGCGGCAGACACCACCGTAGCAATGGGTTTCCTCTGCACCTGGTCTGGGTGTGGAGGGAGTCACGCACATTGTGCCGCTCCCTGTGTTGACGGCGACAGATTAAAGTGATACACTCTGTGTCCCGTTATCTGCCATAATGGACCGGATCCGTGGCTCATCCCAAATAATCAATCCTCTCATTGTGAGGAGCCCAGCAACAACCTGCTGCTCTGTCCATCCTTCCCCCCCACCACAGATCCACATCCCAACCCACACGCACATGCACATGCACACACACACACGCACACACACACACACACACACACGCACACACTGCCAGCTCCATCGCCCAGCCAAAAGCCTCTTCCTCATATCCAAACACACGCCCGTGGCCCACCACTGGCCTCCCTCCTCCCTCCACCCCCACGCTCTGTGAGCCCTCCCAGCGCTCCACGGGGGGGCGCCGGCCTGCCTGCCGCTCGCCTCTCCGCCGCGTGTCCAATCAGATCATCCCCTCAATGCATCAACGTCTCCCCGCATTTACAGCCTTTGTCTCGGCGCCGCCGCTCTCCCCTGAACGCCCCCCGTGACTTAATAAGGTCACGGCGCTGAGGGGGGGGGGGGGGCGGTGCGCCCGGACCCCCCGGTGAGCTCCAGCGGACTCAAAGGCGCCGCCGAAGAGACGCGAACACGCGGCGAACGCACGGCGCGGGGCGGCCAGGCCCCGGAGACGGCGACACCGCTGCTCTGTTTGTTTGGTTGCCGAGCGCCAGACACAAACAAACGGAACGCTACCTCCCACCCCCATCACCGCCGCCGCCGCCACTCGTCCCTTTGGATGGCATTCCGGAGCAGGAGACGGGGCTCGCACAACAGACGTGTCACAGGCACAAAGCCACGTGTCACGCGTGTCGCTCCGCGCACAAGGACATGCATAGTGGAGAGGCTTTTAAGAGCCAGCTGCTTCTGAGGAGATGACAACAATGAGGCTGACAACCAGGAACCTCACGAGGAGCCGAGAGGAAAACACCACCGAGAGGCAGAGAGACAGACGGAACGACGGAGAAAAGATAGAGACAGACAGAGGGACAAACAGATTGAGATACAGAGATAGACGGACAAACAGAGATAGAGAGACAGACACAGACAGAGAGAGAGACATGTTTAGACTAGCCTGGTGGTTGACAACACCTGTCATTGCCATGCCAATGGCAAGGGATGAAACACAGAAGCTGTGAGTATCAACATGGGCCGTGCTAACAGACACATAGCACACCTTAGCTGCAGAGCCCTCATCGTCTTGCTATAGTCAAATAGATTGTCCCTTTGAAAGCAGAGAAAACGCCATGCTCCTCCTCATTGAAGTCATCCATTTACCACAAGCATGAAGAATGAAAAGATTGGCAATGAAAAAAAAAGGAGTGATGAAGAGTTGGGTGGATCTGGACGTGTGTAGTGACTTTAATGTTTTCTGCTCAGATTGACCATACCTATAGAAGCATGGCTTGCATATGTTTTGAACCAATGACATTGATGCACCTTTCAGATGTACCATCTGAAAATGTACATTTGTTGAAAATCAAAATGCCCTTAACCAAGGCACTTAACCCATTGCTGTTCACTCGTTCATCGTACATCTGGTAAAGATCATGCAGTCATTTGACAGAGCCTAGATTTGATGGAACCAGGCCTGATCGTGCAGAGTTTGCTCCTCTGTCTCAGGAGGTGTCATTCGCACTTTGAGATCCATTAACCTCTCTTCAGTTCATGCTCAGACGTCTTTTGTCAAATTGTTCTGCTGATAAATGGATTTAAAAAAGGGTTGTTTGCCTCGATGACACAATAATGAAAGCATAGGTGATACAAAATGTACAAGAGAAATAAAAATATGAACGGGTTGAAAACAAACACAATGGCCCCTTTCATCAACACCGCAATACAAAGGCCCCTCTCCTGTACCCCCATCTCCTGTATCCCTCCCATCTCCTGTACCCCCATCTCCTGTATCCCCCCCTCTCCTGAACCAACCCTTCCATCGCTCACTCAGCTCGACGACATTTTCAACCAAGACAAATACGTGTTGTTGAGAAAGGCTGGAAGGTCTTGGAAGGCTGAAGGATGAGACCATTGATTAGTTTCTTTCGGAGAGCATTCACTGTGTCTGTGTGTGTGTGTGTGTGTGTGTGTGTGTGTGTGTGCGTGCGTGGGTGTGCTCCTGCGTAAAGAGACACACGTGACCATGCTGCAGCGCGGCCACTGGCGTGTGGGCCGTGCATACGTGTGGCCGCGGCTGTGATGGAAACCCTAATGAGCGCGCGCGTGGCGACCAGCACACCTCGGTCAGCGGGCCGCGGTGACCTGTGTGGGTCTGGGAGCTCCAGGCATGTCTGCTTCAATTAGGGGCCCGCCGCTGAGCGCCGTGACCGAGGGAGGGCCCCAGCTGGCCCAGTGGAACCCGGGTCCCTCGCCGCTGCACCGCCACTAAGTACAGATGGTTCCCCCCCCCGCCTGGCGCGCATGCTCCTGGGCCCCGCGCACCTGGACACAGGTGAGGTCACTAACGCCAGCGTTTGGCCAGGGGGGAGATGTTAGGGGGGAGATGTTAGGGGGGAGGACGTTAGGGGGAGACGTTAGGGGGGAGATGTTAGGGGGGGAGACGTTAGGGGGAGATGTTAGGGGGGGAGACGTTAGGGGGAGGATGTTAAGGGGGAGGACGTTAGGGGGAGACGTTAGGGGGGAGATGTTAGGGGGGGGAGATGTTAGGGGGGGAGACGTTAGGGGGGAGAACGTTTAGGAGGAGACGTTAGGGGGGAGGACGTTAGGGGGGAGATGTTAAGGGGGAGACGTTAGGGGGGAGACGTTAGGGGGGAGATGTTAGAGGGGAGACGTTGGGGGGAGACGTAAGGGGGGAGATGTTGGGGGGGGGGATTTTAGGGGGGAGACGTTGGGGGGGAGATGTTAGGGGGAAGACGTTCAATCGGTTATTGGTCTCGTGGTCACTGGTCCCCTTGAGAGGTACGGAAAACCTTTTGCTGGCGATTAAAATGCAGACGTTTGAGTTCTTTATCCATCTGCTGACAGTTATTTGAGTGTTGTCAAATACAACTGACAGGCCTACGGTCGCACAACGCGAGTGTAATCAGCAGTGGTGCAGCATCTGGCTGAACATCTCGACTTCACCAGGTGGCCCTCCGTGCCTCTGTCATCCATCTTAACAGCCATTGAAGTTGTGCATACATTCAGCATTGCCAACTTTTCAACATTTCCAGTGGCATTCAGTTTGGGGGGCTGTATCCCTACTCTTGAAATAGCTGTTATCATGGAGTATGTTATGCAGTAAATAGGGAGAGTCGACAATTTGCGGAACAAATTCTGTGGATACCCTTCGTTTGAAAAACGCTGTCTGAAAATAAATGGACCAAAAACATAAATGGAACAGAAATGTGTCTCGGGTTAATTAAATAAAGCCTGTATTTCCTAGGAGCGGTCACATCGATGACCACACACAAGCTGGAGTGTGTGGAAGTACTACTTTTTTGTCGGGCAACACAAGAACTTCTTTCGATCGGTCCAGGCGAGATGCTGTCTCGCATCAGGCTGTGGCAATATTATCACACACATTGTCACACACTTCTTCTGGTGAACCACACCAGGAGCACGCACACCATCAGAAACAGACATTTGCCTCCCCCCTCACACCCATAGAGATCAGCATCACACTGCAAGCATCACCCTCCGCCTCACACCCAATGGCAATTTCTTTTTTTAGGTCGTTTTTTTTTGCGGCTTTAACTTGGAAGACAAAGTGAGCTTGTTAGGACGTAGTTGAGGACTCTGCAGGGAAAAGTCATTCACACGTTGGTATTTCTCAATATGGACTAGGACTTGGGCCTTTTTTTTCAAACAAACCCCCAGGTTACAGTATTACTATTACAGTGGTAAAAAAACAAGGACATACAAGCCAAGAAAAGGCGAATTGATTACCACATAGGAAAAGTCTCTTTTGGTTCCCTAAAATCTCTTCCAATCCAACACCGAGTAGGTTTTGCAAAGTTCACACAGAGGATAAATAGTACAATCTAATAGATACGTTTTAGGATGACAATATGGCATCCCACATAGGTTGGTAAAAGAGTCTGCTAGTATTGAAGCGTGTCTTTTCAGCTAAAAAGTTAGATTTGTATTTTTTTGGGACACGAAAAAGCCTCTATACATGCAGATATTAGTGCATAGGTTCCCGCAGAAAAATGTGTTATTGTGTTGTTCGAAGAAGCATTTGCCTAAACCTCAGCAGGATGAATTTGGCATAGTCATAGAAGTAAAGGAAATGAATTGATTCAATTGCACACCCTCCTAGTCTCTTTGCTAAACATACATATTGAAATATAGCTATAGAGTGAAGGATTAAAAAAAAAGGAAAGTGAAGCAGAACACAAACAGGGAACTCTGGAATACTCTGAAAAGAGTTAATCTCATGTCACAGGAACGTGACATCTCAGCATGGGAACACAAAGAGGAGGAACACAGCAGCGGAGGCTGACTCCAGAGCGAGGAACAAACGGCGCAGAGAGACTCTCCGTCCAGGCTGGAGGAGCTCAGAAGGGTGTGGTCCGACCTCACAAGTTGGAGGGGAGTTTGGAGCGCACGGTCTGCTGAGGTTGAGGCTGGGAGCCGGGCCGCGGGGGCTGTGCAGGGCCCACCGAGGGGGCCTGAGTCTGCTGGAGCTGCCCGGGGGACGTCTGGAAGGGGGGAGTCATGTGCCCTGGGATGGAGCTGCAGGGCTTTGGCACCAGGGTGGGCGAGGAGAAGGGTGAGGGGTAGTACCCCGCGTCCATCTGGATGCTACTGCGGGGCCCCGGGGGTCCGGGGGGCCCGGCCCCCTCCTCGGGCAGGGAGGTGTGGGAGCAGGACAAGAGTCTGAGGTCCTCGGAGAAGCGGCCCGTCGAGGACTCCCTCCCCGCCGCGTGCGTCAGACCGGGGAGCTGGGCCGCCAGCGAGGCCCGGCCCGCGTGCAGCGAGGTCCGGGACCCGAACGCACCGGACGGGGTCGCTGTAGTGGAAAGTCCTGGCGGCCACGGGGGCTCTGGGCGGTGGGACTGGGCGCCAGCGGGGTCAGGCAGGGGGAGGCGTTGGCCGAGCCGTACTGAGCCAGGGAGGCCAGCGCGGACCTCTCCAGGGACAGCTGGTGGGGCACAACCGCGGACAGCAGGCCGGCCGGACTGACCCGGCCGGCGGAGGACGGGGAGCCTTGGGCGGCCGGGACCCGGCTGGCCTTTACCGGAGCACGGAGATCCTTGCGGGGAGGAGTGGAAGAGGCTCAGTCCACTTTGAGTCCTGCCTCCCGCGGCAAACTGCTGCAGCGATCCCACCTGAGAGAACCTACTGAGCTGGCCGGGCATGGAGCCGGCCGACCCGGTCGATATGGGACTGATGTTACTGTGACAGCCAGAAGACGCTAACCCTCCAGCTGACATTCCCCCTGATGCCCCCTCTATGTGTCCCGATGCACCCCCTGCCCGTAAAGCCTCCTCCTGTAGAACCCCTTTTATGTCTTTCAAAACTTCCCCTGACCCCCCTCCCGAAGCCCCGCCCATTATAGTCCCTCCTTTAAACCCATCAGGCGTTGCTATCAATTCCCCGAAAGCTCCGCCCAGCGCTCCCATAGTTGTTCTCTAGCAGCTCCAATCATCAGGCCTCCTCCGGCCCCTCCCACCAGCTCCCTGGTAGCTCCTCCCACCAGCTCCCCGGTAGCTCCTCCCATTGAGAAGTGGCCCCCGGTCGCCCCCTCGAAATGCCCCCCGATTTCTGGGAAGTCATCCGTTGCCAGGGCGGAATCTATGGCCACCTCAACGCTGACCGCCCCCTCGCCAGACCCCCCGGCCGCCCCGCCCGCGGCCCAGCCGGTGCCGCCGCAAGCCCCCGCCCCCCCCGCCGATCCCCGACCCGGTGCTGCCGCTCAGCGCCCCTGGTGGAAGAGGGTGGACAGGGGCGGCGTGGCGGAGCGGAGAGGGTAGTGGTGCTGGGGCTGGTGGTGCAGCTGGGCCAGGCTGGAGGACGGGGAGCCGGCGGCCGAGCGCGGTCCGAATGGGAAGGCGGACGCCCCGGCTCCACCCGAGCCGCCCGTGGCCCCGGGGCCGGTGCCCGTCCCGCACCCCGCGCCGTCAGACCCCCGGTGGGCCCCGCCGGCGGAGGCCCGCTGGCCGGAGCCCGAGGCGATGTGGTGGGCACGGAAGGCGGCCAGCAGAGGCATGTCGGCCTCGGGGCGCAGTCTGTCCGGAGTACCGCAGGGCGAGTCCCCGGCGGACCCCGGCACCGCGGAGGAGGAGGCCAACGCGTGGAACTTCTTCAGCCGGCCGGGGGGGTCCTGGAGGGAGCCCAGGACCGACACGGGGGGTCTGAAGAGCGTGGGGGGGAGGTGGGGGTGGTGGGTCAGGGCGATGGCCACTGAGGTGGTGGCAGCGGCCGCCTGGAGGGGCGCCTGGATGAGGGGAGCCCAGATGACCGGGGTGGGCGAGGGGGGCGAGTGCGGCGGGAGGTTCTGCATCAGGTGGGCGCAGTGGGCCATGTCTCTGTCGTGCTGCACGATCTGCTGGATGATCTCGTTCTCCTGGTAGTTCAGCACGCCGGAGCTCAGGTCGTGCTGCACCTTGTGCTGCAGGATGGAGTTCTTCTTGCCTGCGGTGACCAAGACACGCGCACAAAGGCACACACACACACACACACACACGCACGCATGCACACACACACACACACACACACACACACACACACACAACAAAACAAACACATAGAAAGGTAAAATAAACAAAGAAAGAGAGAAAAGAATAATCACTGCTGAGAAATCAATGGGTACACAAGTGCAAATCGATCCATATTGCGTACTGTATATTTTGAATACAATACATTCTATAGCCTAACATGGGCTTGTATGAAAATAGGATGAAAATAATTGTATGAAAATAGGATGAAAACATTATACAAAAGTTCAAGAGGGAAGGAGGTTCAGTGAGGAACAGGAAAAACCAAGAGCGTGAAGTAGAGCAGACAGCAAGAGAGATATAGGGAGACAGAGGGCGAAGAGAGCGAGAGAGGGAGAGAGAGAGAGAGAGAGAGAAGAGAGAGAGAGAGAGAGAGAGAATGAGAGAGAGAGAGAGAGAGCGAGAGAGAGCGAGAGAGAGAGAGCAAGAGAGAGTGAGAGAGAGAGACAGAGAGAGAAAAAGGGAGAAAGAGAGACAGAGAGAAAGGGAGAAAGGGAGATAGAGCGACAGAGGGAGAAAGAGAGACAGAGAGGAGGGGAGATAGAGAGAAAGAGGGAGACAGAGGGAGATAAAGGGAGACAGGTAGGAGATTTGGTAGGAGATTAACCACAATGAGGACACAGCTCTGGATATGTGATAGGGTGATAGCTGATGGTGTGTGTGTGTGTGTGTGTTTGATTAGCTCTTACCGTGAAGTGCCAGACAGCGGGGGTGGGGCCACATAAAATACCTTTGTAACATATGGTCCAGAGTTTCTAGGAATCCCACGTTTTATCACCTCTGAGAGAATGAGCCAGCAGCCCCCGTGTGTGTGTGTGTGTGTGTGTGTGTGTGTGTGTGTGTGTGTGTGTGTGTGTGTGTGTGTGTGTGTGTGTGTGTTTAGTGTGTGGTGTGTGTGTGTGTGTGTGTGTGTGTGTGTGTGTGTTTAGTGTGTGGTGTGTGTGTGTGTGTGTGTGTGTGTGTGTGTGTGTGTGTGTGTGTGTGTGTGTGTGTGTGTATGTGTGTGTGTATACAATCTACAACCTGGAACCATTAGCCTGGCGTGGCGACAGTTTTCCAGCCAGGGGACTTGCTTTATTAGCATACACTTCCAACAATAATGAAGGAGAGGAAAAATGTATGTGGGCAACTGTCTAATTCATGGTTTCAGAGGAAGAAAA
>JAXIVH010000148.1:260000-267500 GCA_036785325.1 Urophycis tenuis | reverse complement strand
GCACATGTTGGCACACAGCTGATGGGTGGCTGGGGCCAATTCTAATAAATGATACCTCTGGAATCTAGCTAACAGCCCCCGGAACATGTTGATGGTAACACGCTTGGGTCAGGATAGCATTAGGTACCGGGTTCAATCTTCACTACCTAACCACTACTACGTCTACAGCCCACCTGAAGCATGTGTGAGCCCTTCTGCTTCTTCACGTGGACTCTATCTACAATATATAATATCTTCATCAGGAGTGTGCAGCACATCCACACGTCCCACCATGACCCCACACATTGACCTGTATTGACCTGTACAACCCCCCATAGCTGCCCTCATAGGTCACAATGTCCCCATGTGAGTGCATTGAAAAGTAAATATACTGTGATATGTACTGAGATGTGTTCTGAGATATGTACTGAATTGTAATTATTACTACTATCTGTTCTTTGTTATTAAATTACAAAGTCTGTATGACAATGCAGGATCATAATCTTGTGTTGATGGGATCAAAGTGGAAGATGCTAATCAATATCTTAATAACTCCCAACCCTCACCAATTCTCCTGGTCTTTGTTTAGCATACATTTAATTTGTATTTGACTGAGCTATTTTTGTGAAATGGGTAAAAATGCATCAGCAGGATCAGCATGAATACAAATGTAGTCAATTCACAGTCACTCATTAATGTCCAATAGATTTTTGGGGCGGGGGGCCGGTCATTGAGAAGGCCAGGTGGATGTTTCAGAGTGCTCCTCTAAACCACTGCCAGGTGGCCTGAGCTTTGTGTCATGTGACCGGCCCATGTCAAGTGAAACGCCAACGCTGACCCGGACCACTCATTCCAAGGCACTCCTCCCACACACACATCCACACAAGGACCACAGCTTTCACAATGCTGTTCCGCATTCCAAGAGTGGAATTGTGTTTAAAACTCCTGTGGAGCTGGGTGGTGAAGTGCTGAAGCTCTTCATTTTACATTTTAAAGCTCAGCTCCTGTGAGACCTCATCTTCTCATGTGCCATGTCTGCTGAGGAAGAACCGGCTCCAGCAGAGTGTGTGTGCTGTGTGTGTGTGTGTGTGTGTGTGCGTGTGTGTGTGTGTTTCTTACTGCTTTCACAGTGCATACATGTTATTCTCTGTGACGTTGTGACTGTCTGTATCTGTATGAACATGCTGTACATGAATGAATGCTGGTGCTTGTGCATATGTGTGTGTGTGTGTGTACATGTGCATGGACATAAGGGAGGATACATTTTAATATGTTGAAAAGCTCCCTGCATTATGTTACAAGTGAGTTGTCAAGTTGAAATAATGTTCATAAGTGCCTAGGACACTTAATAAATGGGCAGATGCAATTGTATGTGGGCATGTGTGTTCATGTTGTCATGTCGTCTGTGAGTCATCAGCTGTGTGTGTGTGTGTGTGTGTGTGTGTGTGTGTGTGTGTGTGTGTGTGCCCTGGATGTCCTGCACCTTAATTGGAAAGCGTGGGCAGTGATTGGATGTGATGTAGGTCCATGTACGGGCAACTGTCTGTAATCTATAAATAGCGTGGTAAGTGGTGTGGACTGATGGCAAAGTTTGACGTGACACATTCATATGAGATGAGTGTGTGGTGTGTGTGTGTGTTTTCCTCAAAGTGTGTGATGGTGAAAACAGGAACAGCCTATATGCAGTGTTTACAGTGTGTGTCTTGAGTGTGCATGCTTGAGATAGAAAGAGGCGCGCATTGCAAGCAGTCAATTCAAGAATGTATTTATAGATAGGATACCTATTTTTAACACTGAGTATATCTTTTTTGTGTGTGTTTATGTATTCATGACTGTGCTACATGTCAGTGTGTGTGGTGTGTGTGTGTAGTGTGTAGTAGTGTGTGTGTGTGTGTGTGGTGTGTGTGTGTGTGTTGTGTATGTGTGTAGTGTGTGTGTGTGTGTGTGTGTGTGTGTGTGTGTGTGTGTGTGTGTGTGTATGTGTGTGGTGTGTGTGTGTGTGTATGTGTGTAGTGTGTGTGTGTGTGTGTGTGTGTGTGTGTGTGTGTGTGTGTGTGTGTGTGTGTGTGTGTGTGTGTGTATGTGTGTGTGTGTGTGTGTGTGTGTGTGTGTGTGCTGCCAGGGCTCCTCCGGAGACTGCAGCCCGGTGACTAGCAGCTACATCCTCTCGTCTTGTGGCTCTCCAGCTGAAGCCAGCCCTGTCCCTCCTGCTGCTCTGGACGTCTTCAGCCAGAGCAGATGAAGAGACACGAGACCTCTGGGTGATGGGACAGAAAACGTCTGACACACGTCGTCCGCCACGCTTCCTTAGTGCTGAAGCGTCTCAGGACAGCAGAACCTACAAGGTTCCTCTCTGCTTCTCTCTGGGTCTCAGGACAGCAGAACCTACACGGTTCCTCTCTGCTTCTCTCTGGGTCTCAGGACAGCAGAACCTACACGGTTCCTCTCTGCTTCTCTCTGGGTCTCAGGACAGCAGAACCTACACGGTTCCTCTCTGCTTCTCTCTGGGTCTCAGGACAGCAGAACCTAGAAGGTTCCACTTATTTCTCGGGGGGTTTCATCTCTGATGTCTAAACTATGCTCAGCTGTACGGCTGCCGCTCACAGAGAATGTGAAGAAGACATTTCGTCATGATAAAAAAACGGCATTCTGAAATGCTTCAAATACCGATGAATATTACATGGTGCTGGACTGTTCAGCCACATAAATACTAATCCCAAAACCACATCTGGGCCGAGGGAGAGTTAATTATTAACGCTAACCTCATTCTCTACGCCGCGCAGCTACTGCCAAAGTACAGCGAGGAAATACCCTGGGAGCGATTATTCCTCTAAATACTAGTTGTGGTTAATCTGCAAGCAGGCGCAAGATCTTCTGGAAGGTTGTGAAAGTCTTTTCGAAGAGGTTGGAATAAATTATTGTAACACTTAGGGTACAATTTGGTTACTTAATTAACCATTCATCAACATTAGTTAATGCAGTAATAAGCAGTAACAAACATTGAGGGTCAGGGCTAATGCTATTAAATAATTAACAACTTAGTTAACATTTGTAAATATAATTGGTAAATCATTACTAGATAATATGTTAATTGTAATTAACAGTAGGTTAATTGCTAGTTACTAACTAATTGCTTATTACTGCATTAACTATTGTTTATGAATGTTATTATAAAGTGTTACCAAATCAGACCCCATGGTTATGTCATCTTGCTGTCTGCCTGTAATGTTTGATGGAACGTACGATGGGAGGAATGTAATTGTGGTCAAATGACTGCATTTGAGGGTCTAGTGGATGTGAAAAGACAACCTAAATATGCAGGATCAATGTGTGGCGAACCACACCAGTGACCTTCTCCATACTGCTGTTCATATTCTATATTCCCGCCCGCTGTTCAGCACAATTTAAATCCAATTTATTTGGAATTGCTTAAATCCCCTTTGCGTACAGCGATGTCGTGTTCCTCATCACAATGAAATCACCAGGCAGGGTTGCTGGCCTCCCTCCACTCTGTCAGCCTCCTCTTCCTCCTGCAAGTGACAGCTAAGCTCGGCTATTTCGGTGTCGTTCCTGAGATCATGTGTGGACGCCTTAACGCCAGCCGCTGCTTGTGAGGAGGGCTCCTCTGTGGTCTGTTTTATTCCGGCTGATTCTGCTGTTATTGTGGCGTGGAGGCCTACGGACCACTGACAAACACCACTACTCTAACGTCTACAAAGCATTCGCAAAATATAAGGGAACAGATTTATAATACCCTGGTATACAAGGAATTATTATTGTCCTGTATTACGGGGACATATTGTCTCACAATATGCCCTTGTAATACATGTACACTTTCATTTCCTCTCTCTACATTTGAACTCAAGTGACCGTCTGAGCACCACGGCCGAGCGGAGGCGGTCCACCGGAGGTCCAGCGGAGGTCCACCGGAGGTCCAGGTGACGCAGGCCCTGACCTCGGCCAGAGCCCCCCATGGCCTCCCCCCCCGTCTCCGGGGAGCCCTGCGGAGCTCTCCAGGCCCTCCTCCAGAGGAGCCCTCTCCCGGGGGCCCCCCTGGGGCAGGCGGGCGGAGGGGCTGGCGGGCGATGCATCAGAGGCAGGGGGCGCCCCTGTGTGAGTCGCACACCGCCGTACGTATGAGAGGTGAGAGGGAGGAGGATGAGAGGAGGGGACATTTTCCATGTAATTATCTTTTCACGCTCGTGTGCTTTCATGTGTGCGCTCTTCCGATCGAGCTTGCGGCGTTTTAATGCACGTCAGGGTAGCGCGTCCGCGCTCAGGGCTTGTGTGTACGTGTGTGTGTATGTGTGTGTGTGTACATGTGTGTGTGTGTGTGTGTGTTTGTGTGTGTGTGTGTGTGTGTGTGTGTGTGTGTGTGTTTGTGTGAAAAAGCAGAAAGGTATACGGTATAATGTTCTCCCACACACGTCGTCCCTCCCAGCTGGTCTGCGTCCTCCGAAGCTGCACGATGACATTGCAATGGAACTCCAGACCTGTAGCAGGCAGCACTGCATCAGTGAGACCCCCACCCCTCCTCTCCAACACCGCCCTGACTAGAAACACACCCTCCCCCGTTCCACTAGAAACACACCCTTCATCGTTCCACTAGAAACACACCTCCCTCGTTCCACTAGAAACACATCCTTCCCCGTTCCACTAGAAACACATCCTTCCCCGTTCCACTAGAAACACATCCTTCCCCGTTCCACTAGAAACACATCCTTCCACGTTCCACTAGAAACACATCCTTCATCGTTCCACTAGAAACACATCCTTCATCGTTCCACTAGAAACACATCCTTCATCGTTCCACTAGAAACACATCCTTCATCGTTCCACTAGAAACACATCCTTCCCCGTTCCACTAGAAACACATCCTTCCCCGTTCCACTGGCGTGCACATAGCACAAGGTTTCTCACGCTGCGTTACTGATGCATTGTGGGGGGCGGGGGTGGTCCCTTCTCTTTGTGTCTTAAGATAACAGATCATATTACTTATAAAACTTTATTAAATGTCCAAATGTATTTACTTATTTTGTACTTCCTTGAAATGCATTTGCACAGGGCACGATAGAAGCAAACAAAAAAAACAAAAAAACGGCATCAGTGTCAACTGCCGATGTGGGTTCTCCCCCTCCTCCCCCCCCCCCACAGGAACCATGAATACATGGAAGTCGTTCCTGTAAGTCATCACGCGGTTCTTCGGGAAAGTCGCGGCACCGCGGCCGCCACACATAATCCCCAGTGGTTCTGCAGCGCCGGGAGCCACTGAGCGAGCAGAACTGCGGTATTAACTGGGTTAAGGACCAAGAGGATTACCTGGACCTGGCCTCTGCCAGCGCCCCTCACTGACTCACTCTGTCAGGGTGGCAATTTGGCAGCGACACAGCCGGTCTGGGCTCCAAGAGAGGAACAGGGCAAGAGAGTGAGAGACAGAGAGAGAGGGAGGGAGAGAGAGAGAGAGAGAGAGAGAGAGAGAGAGAGAGAGAGAGAGAGAGAGAGAGAGAGAGAGAGAGAGAGAGGGAGAGGGAGAGGGAGAGGGGAGAGAGAGAGGGAGAGAGAGAGAGAGAGATGAGAGAGAGAGAGAGAGAGAGAGAGAGAGAGAGAGAGAGAGAGAGAGAGAGAGCGCGATGACAAAAATGAAACGAGAGAAAAAAAAAACCCTGTTGGATCTCTACCCCGGCCTTTTCAGAGATTAAAGATTAAAAGTGACTCGGTTCTGAAAACAAGTCCAAGTGACTGAAGTAATGATGGGGAGCAGGATTATAGAGCAGCCTTCTAATCCTTGATATCTCTTTCTCCTCTCTCTCTTTCCATCTTTCCCCCACCTGCTGTTTAATAGGTCAGTGGTTCAGAGGCCCACTGGAGGCCGACTGAGGATGCAGTGACACAGAGACAACCATACAGCTTCCCAGAACCACCTGAGAGGCTGAGGAGTCACCACCAGACCACCAGGCTCCAGCCCAACCAGAGGCTGCACATTAGTTACCACGAAAAACAACAACATGCCCCAGAATCATGAGCCACCTCCTGTTCAGTCTGGCACTAATAGAGCTGTTCAGTCTGGCACTAACAGAGCTCTTCAACCTGGCACTAATAGAGCTCTTCAACCTGGCACTAACAGAGCTGTTCAACCTGGCACTAACAGAGCTGTTCAACCTGGCACTAACAGAGCTCTTCAACCTGGCACTAATAGAGCTCTTCAACCTGGCACTAACAGAGCTGTTCAACCTGGTACAAACAGAGCTGTTCAACCTGGCACTAATAGAGCTGTTCAACCTGGCACTAATAGAGCTCTTCAACCTGGCACTAACAGAGCTGTTCAACCTGGCACTAACAGAGCTGTTCAACCTGGCACAAACAGAGCCGTTACATTTACATTTAGGGCATTTAGCAGACACCTTTGTCCAAAGCGGCTTACGATCAGTACATTTATGGGGTTCGACATGTGGACAGTTGGAGATGGGGGATCGAACCGTCAACCATCCGGTTAGTGGACCACCCGCTCTACCCACTGAGCTATTGCCGCCCCAGCTGTTCAGTCTGGCACTAATAGAGCTGTTCAGTCTGGCACTAATAGAGCTCTTCAACCTGGGCACTAATAGAGCTGTTCAGCCTGGCACTAATAGAGCTCTTCAACCTGGCACTAATAGAGCTCTTCAACCTGGCACTAATAGAGCTGTTCAGCCTGGCACTAATAGAGCTCTTCAACCTGGCACTAATAGAGCTGTTCAGCCTGGCACTAATAGAGCTCTTCAACCTGGCACTAATAGAGCTGTTCAGTCTGGCACTAATAGAGCTCTTCAACCTGGGCACTAATAGAGCTGCTCTGCCTAGCGCTAACAGACCTGTGCTGTTTCTCATGCTCGTATTTGGATGAGTTTTGTGGCGAGGAGGGCACTGTGTGGGGGAAAGATCTTACTAATCTAATTGCTAATCTAATTACTAATCTAGAGGCTAATCTTGTCAAGAGGACACTCCAGAGAGTAAACTACATTTCCCTGAGGCCTCAGTAGTAATTTTGGATAACTGTGAGTATTTGTGATATTATGTGATGGACACCATTTAGATAGAGAGCTGCCAAGGTCCATCATGGGGTGGGGGGGAGGGGGGTGGGGTGGGGGGGGGGGGGGGGGCTTGAGTTGTATTCATGTTACCTGGGACAACACAGACACTGCTGTGTGTCTCCATCCTTTTAATCAACACATGCAAAGTGCAACACTGTTTGGTTGTCATTGCCCATTAAAACACAGTGGTAGGAAAGTAGTCCATCCAGCGAGCATCTCTCAGTCCACCGGAGCCTGTGGACCGCAGACTCCCAGGCTGCCCGAGCGCCTGGCAGACAGCAGCCGGCCCACAGTGCACGTTCACCTGAATGAATCAGGGCGTCTGTGAATAAATGAGGTAGCCTACGACAGCATCAGAACCATGAGCTGCCCTGATGCTAATGAGACGCATTTGTGTGTCGACTGTAAATTTGCGTGTGGCGCGTGCGTGTGTGTGGTTGTGTGAATGTGCGCA
>JAXIVH010000148.1:247500-255000 GCA_036785325.1 Urophycis tenuis | reverse complement strand
ACACATGCACCCACACACACACACACACACACACACACACACACACACACACACACATGCACACATGCACCCACACACACACACACACACACACACACACACACACACAACATACACGCACACACACATGCACCCACTCGCACACGCACACACACATGCACCCACTCGCACACACACACACACACTCACACACACATGCACAAATGTACAAAAAATACACACTCATGCACATGCGCACACACACACACGCAAACACACACACATGCACGCATGCACACACACACACACACAAACACATACATTCAAACACACACACACCAATAGGGTTAATTGAAGGACACAGCCTGACACAACTGATACGGCTCAAGAGAAAAGCACCGAAACAGCGAGACAGGAAGAGTGCAGACAGACGGCCAGCGCCTCACTTCATCTGCAGCTAGTCGTGGCTGAGCATGACCTCTGTCTCACTGCCTGCTGGGTGGTGACCCCGCCCTTCTAGACCAGCTCAACTGGGGGGGCCAAGCTGGTGCCAGTTGTACTGTCAGAGGAGCCAGTTACATTCAACAGTACTGTTGTCATGTCGTTTTCTTCACCGCATTGCAGGCACTAACAGGCAAAAGACCATGTTTATAATCATTAGTGCCACTGTCTAATAACGGATATAAAAAAAGAATGATAGAAAAAATGTGTTACTTAGGGCCCACAAGGGGCACTGGAACCCCCCCCCCCCCCCCCCACAGAACCACTAATGGAACCACCCACACACCTTGGTTGGGTGGGGGCTCCTCCACCCAGCGAGGTGGTGTCATCACATGCAGGCCTCAAGCCCATTGGAAGGTAGCGTGGGTTGAGGTTGTAACTGACGTGTTCTGACGAGGGGGTACACACGGTACATGACGCCGTTGGTACAAACTGTGGGAGTCAATATATTCTACATTCTATACATTTCACAAATGAGTCCCCAAAAAAAGTGTCAGAGCGACGAGCGCAGAGCTCCAGCGGAGCAGTCAGCGACTGCAGCGCTGCACTGAAACGGAACAATTGATTGGGAACACGGGCCAGATGCTTGCCGAGCCACGCTGAGCACAATATGGCGGCTCATTGATTCAAAACACTCCTCTCTTCTGAAGGGCAGCTCCACTACGGCCCAAAAGCGCAACCCGGTCCTGTTAGTCGCACCCACCTCAGGAAAGAATTATAGATTCTTTTTCTTCATTTTCTAAACACTGTGACCTACTGGGCCAGCAGACATAGGTCAAGTCCTATTTTTAATTCTAAATGGCCTCCTGAAACAGAATAATGTGGCTGATGCTGTACCCTAGCATGTTGAGGACATTGGTGTCGTCTCAGAAAGGTGGACTGTCTCCTGATACTCAGCATGCTGACTGCTGGGCTGCTCATCAACCACACTGAGGGGTTCTTAAAGAGAGAGATAGATATCTCAATTAATATCAAGTAATGCTAAGGCTAGTATACTGATATATATATATATATATATATATATATATATATATATATATATATATATATATATATATATATATATATATATATACCTGTATATATACAGCATGTGATAGAATAGAGGTATTTCTAGAAGAAGAATTGGTAAATATGTACATTGATAATATGGAATTAGTGTTGAATAACTACCGATAATAACTAAATGATTGATTGATTCTATCAATGATCAGACTCTTCCATATTGTTTTATCTTGTGCAGCTGTAGTACCTTTGAGTATCACAGGAAGCATGTGTTTCCTTCTTTATCAGCTATGGGTAGACCTTACCCTACAACACAGAATAGAGTACCTAATGTATACTAATAAATTACACTATCTGGTATTGAATTTTATAAATATACATATATATACCATATATGAGGATAGCTTCTCAAAACAGAATCACCAAGACAGGAAGTGTTGATATGCTGGAATCTGCAAACACCGTGAGAAGTCACAGAGATGGAGATGGTTGGACAAACAGGGCTTCCCTGAAGAGGTCAACCACAAGTGCCAGTAATTTATCTGTTGTGTCAAGGAATGTAATGAAAAGCCGTTTGTTTCAAATGAGGTACACTCCTGTCTCCAACTGATGTCAATGTGTTAAACCATGTGTGAGAAAGGTGTGTGTTTCTGTATGCTAAACGCCTGCTTGTGCATCCAACTGATTTACAAATGTTATGGATATTCAGAGGCTGCACCTGACAGGAGTTAAAGTAGGTGTGTGTGAACACAAGGCAATGGAAGCGTGCACCTTTAAACCAAAGGATGAGGGACACATCAAAGCTCACAGAGAGTGAACTTAAGGAATATTACGACCCACTCAATGTCTGAATATTCAGCACTCCCTCACTGAACAAAAAAATATATTATACTGCTAACCATTCACAGCACAAATCTGGAGATGTTCTTTGATCACTACTTGTCCACCACACACGTGCCTACCAGTGCAACACAGAGGACCTTAGATCTCTCTCCCTGTCTGTGATCACCCATGGCCGCCATAGAGTCGCCAATAATCTCTGCCAGAGGTCATCAAATGGACAATCTTTTTTTGAAATATAGTGCACTGAATAGGGACGAGCATCTCATGTGAGTCGGTTTCTCTGCGGGCGAGGCAGATATGCTGTCAGAGTTGCTGGAAAATCAGTGGACTCACAAAGAAGCAGAATTGAAGGAAGATGGACAGATAGAAACGACAACAACAGCAACAACCAAGGATGCAAGGAAGATCTGATGCACTAATGGACCATCTGGATATGCTCGCTTCCAAAGCCTCTTTGTGGTTCACACACACAAACAAACATACAGGCGCTGTTATCCAACTGAAACATGTTCATAAATCTCCTCTATTGTTTCTTCAGACCACAGAGTACTCCAGCGAGATCCTGAAAGGGGGGACATTTTGAAATTGCGAGTTCGTGTGCAGCGATCGGGACATTTGGTTTATGTGACCCTATGTACTGTACATTTTGTTCATGTTGTTTATAGTTCCGGCATCCTACAGATCCTCAGTAACAGACGCTGTGGCCCCGGAACAAGTAGCCTGCCTCCTTTCAGCCTTCCACCTTATCCATGCTACTCAACCCCCCCCCCCCCCCCCCCCACCGACACCTGCCTCTGGCAATAATGATGGGTGGGTGATTAGGTGCAGAGAGGGTGATGGTTCTGCTCCCTCCAGAGAGATACTGCTAATGAAACATGGAACCGCCCCTCCCCCAGGGAACGGGCCCGTGTGATGAGGTGCCCGGAGCAGTGCCTGAAGAGAAAGGGAGACCAAGGGTCCTCTACACCATCACAGGGCCAGACCGCCCTGTGCAGGCCACTCTGGTGTATAGGACGAGCGCTGCGTGAGATGCCTGACACAGCCTGCGCTATGCTAGCTCTGAGGCAGGGGGGGCGTACAGGAGGAGAGACTAGGTGGCTCCTGTTTCATCATCCATGTACTTCACAAAATACGTGCAGGTACCCTTCATCTACCCTTGATCCGCCAGTATGGGGGCGCTCCAGGGCCGGTCCACTCTTTAACCACAGATGATCCCTTCAATAGCTGTGTATACAATCTAGTTCCTCCTCTACCCCCCCCCCCCCCCCCTTCCTTGTCTCCTATCCTCCCCTGCTCCCTTGTCTCCTCTCCTCCCCTGCTCCCTTCCCCCGGCCCTTGTTACACATTTCTCCTGGTTTTGGTCCATCTGTGTTTGAACAAAGCCTTCTAAGCCCAACACTGTTTGCCCTGCTCTCTCCTCCGCAGAATGCGAGAGCAGTCTGGAGTATTTCAGCCTGCGCATGCTGATGATACAGCCCCCCTGTGCCGTGACAGCCCACCTACCAGAACACATCCTCCTGCATGGCCTGGGTGTCTGTTTCTTTACAATACAACTCCATCGCTTAAGTACGCATGGCACACACACACACACGCGCACGCACACACACGCGCGCACACACACACGCACACACACACACACACACACACACACACACACACACACACACACACACACACACACACACACACACACACAACACACACATACACCTAATATACATAAAGCTAGTTTATGAATGAGCAGTGCCTTCCTCCAAAAAGCCTCTTCTTAAAATCAAAAGGAACGTGATAGTGTGATGATGTGCTGTAGGAGAAGGTCTGCTGGTCACCTTCACCACAGCCCTCCTCCCTTCCAGAGCAGACCTGTCCTCCCTGGACACGCTCCTATTGGCTGGAGCGTGTCGGGGGGGGGGTGACGTGATGAATGTCTACATCTGTATCTGCGGCGCGGCGCAGCGCGCTGACAGCCGTGACCCACATTCCCAGTCCCTTCCTAACGTCTGAACATTAGCCGCGTCCCAGCATGGCTCTGGGCGCGAGGTGCGTGTCCCTGCCTTATTCCACATCCACTCGTAATAAGCTTTGTAGCTGCTGGTGCCTGGGATGCTGTCCTCTGGTTTGTAGTGGACCACACTCAGCTTCCCCCCTGCAGGAACAGCCTGCAGTCACCAAGGAGAACGACGAGCAGACGATGTCGCTGTGATGCTGCCACACGCCATACCTCAAAGCATCCCCTGTTTATGTTCTGATTCCTGGTATAGCCCTCTTAATGCAGATTCTTGGTATTGTACATACCGCTCTGAGCCTATTACATTATGTGAGATTAGATGTGAAATCATTATGGAGCATAACAAAATATGTGGATGGAAGTGTATATTGGAGAGATAGCGAGAGAGAGAGAGAAAGGGAGGATGGGAGGTCAGGATCATTGAGATGCATTGTGCTCAGCCTAACCTATATACAAATCAGATCAAAATGTGCAGAAGGGAGATAACGTGGAGATAACACCCACAGAGAGGCAGAGAGCATGAACAAACCCATCCACAGGAGCATCCTCACAGGCAGACCTGCATTTTGAGGCTGCCGAGCAGATAGCTGTCAGGGAAGATGTTTTAGTAAAATACCCAGATTGTTTGTCGCAATAGTTAATGAATCAAGTGTGCAGGCTAGCTCCAGGACAGATCAGTGTCTTAATGCGCCTGATGACAACAATGGAAAACTACAGGGCAAAGGCTAACCTTGTGTCTTTCAACTCAGACTGGGCTGTATTTGCCTTCTAGCATGCTAATAGAATTAGCCTCTATTAGTACTGGAAATGTCCACTTAAAGCCAAGTGTAGACGCACTTCTTTACCTAATTCTATTAGATAAATAACATTAGGGCCCAGGATGTTTCCACTAAATTGTACACGTATGTCTGCGGGCTGCGAGCGAAGGTCCGTCTCTGGTTTGACTCCCGGCCCTCCAGCCAGCACAGAGCCCTGTGAGGCAGCGGAGGCTGGCTGTGTCGCGCGGAGCTTCATTTACAGCTGCTAATTAAACAAGGATCCATAACGCCGCTAACGAAGCACTTAGCTCACGCTCAATCACACACCATCTAATCCCTCCTCGATGCAAACGCCGTTCGCTCACTTGTGCTCTGGGAGCGTCTGCGTCTGCTCCCCTGGACCGGTGGAAGGTTCCACTCGCTGTCGGGACGAGTTGTCGCTCGATGAGTCGGAATAACCGCGTGACGTTCGTCAGGCCCTGAATGGTTGTGTCTCTGTTGCTTTCAGGTCATCGTCTTAGACTTATGGTAATAATGAAAATAACATCATGTATCTAATCAATACAGTTAATGCATTGATTAGGATCAAATGAATCAAGATTTTAAACCTCATGGACATTAAGTTCACACACACGCAGACTAAAACACACACACACACACACACAAACACACACACGGCATTAGATATGTTTTGATGGACTCATGTTTCCTCTCTCACATTGACCAGCAGGACCACCAGGTAAGTGTGTGCTAGTGTCAGTACATGAACAGATCAATACAGGGGGAGCTGGCATGTGCACGTGCTCAAAGTGAGCTAATCCCTTTAACCAGAGGTGGCCCCTGATTATAGAGAGACGGGGCCACATGCAGCTGATTGACCCCTGAGCTGGAGCTGCCCTGACAACACGCTGTTATCCATGTCCAAGGTGGGTAGCCATGTGCCTCCCAGGGATCACATCATATCATATCAAGACTGGACCCATGATAGCATCCAATTACTGCCCATGTTTCAGGTTTGTGTCAGTCAATCTATTCAGTGTGTTCAGTGTACTGTTTGTACTGAACACTGCAGCTCAGGTTCCTGTACTGTGTTCACCTGGATCGTCACAATGTACTGAATATAATAAAAAAAGCATGCAGTAAGTAGCGTGCTGAGGCTAATTCAACAGAATGGCTCACCGTGTGCAAAGTCAAATAATGACAGGCTAGCTGGATAGCTTATGATCTCTTTTGAAGCTAACAAAGGGCATGACCTCGCTCGCTATGTCTCACAGAACACTCACACGCACAGAACAGCCCCCCCCCCCCCATACACACACACACTCCTGGTTGCTCCCCTCTGGCTCTGTGATGGCGGGGTTGATAACAGTCTGTCTATCAGGAAATTATCTCTGTGACGCAGCCAGAGTCTGTAGCCCAGCCTGGAAGAAACTCCTCCCCCCATCTGTTATGGCCAATCACTGTCAGTTTAGGCAGCAGCACTATTGAATTACGATGGGGGCGTTTCTTTGAGCTCAAATCAGATTTTTCAATATGTACTGTCAAGGTTAATGCTGCCGTGCACGGCAGCCTCCGTTCAGCTGTCTACAATCTCAATGTTTGGTATTCTCAGGCCATGTACACAGAGTACGTTATGTAGCACCTTCACATCATGTCGCCAGTGTGTGTCAGGATTCATGTTCTCCGTGTCGAACGGTGACTTGTACAGGCCAACCACCTTAAAGACGGGGTTTAGGCCGGACCTGGAGACAGAGCACCCCGCCGCCATGGTTACCCCCTGGAGCCCGAGAGTCATCCATTTGACTTCATGCCTTTCACACGAGGCAGCAGCATCTCTACCCCCGTGTCACCGCGTCCCAGCAGCGGCACCAGCTGTGTGTGGGAAGACGGGGATTCCCAGTTGGATAATACCAGCGTCTCAGAGGGTCACCCCTGGAGCGCAGCGTCACAAAGCCGTTTGTGTAAACTACCAGGCAGCGGTGTTGTTCCCTCACAGCCACAGAGAGCGGCTCCCTTGCCGTGAACGCGGGGGAGAATGATAAACAGCCCACAGATCTCTGACTTCAGAGTGTCGGGCTGCGTGGCTCCTCTCTCGCGTGGGATGATCCTCCTTCAGATCATGTGCTCCTGAGGTCTCTCTCTGTCTCCAGACCAACCTGTGCAGAGCGCAGGGCTTTTGGGTGGCGCTGACTGATGGCAGAATCAAACTCTCTTTGTGCTCGTCATTCCACTCCGCTGCAAAGAATAGAGCGCTCTTTATTGTAAATATGTGTGACTAACTCAGTTCCCATTTGTCTTTTCGCTTTAAACATCTTTTCCTCGCCTGCTTTATTGCTCCTTTGATGACACGGACCCCCCCCCCCCCCCCTACTCCCCCCCAATCCCTTCCACCCCCCCACCCCCTTC
>JAXIVH010000148.1:45000-245000 GCA_036785325.1 Urophycis tenuis | reverse complement strand
GTGCAATTCATTTGAACAGGCTATTCCAAGCCAAAACTAAACAGAGCTTTCTGGTTATAACAAAAAAAAGCCTTCAAAGACAAAATGCCATCACATTAGACAAAATGTAAATATAACCAGATAAAGCGAATAACAACAAAAATAAATCACAAAAAGTGATCAGAACTATGCTTAATAAGCACATTATCACATTTCAGTTATCAAAATATCCTTCTTTCAAGTACACAAACCATGTGGCACTATTCCCATGTTTCTTCAGAAAGGCTAAACAAATCAACAAACTATGTTGTCAAATGACGTCAACGTGATCTTTCACTTTATCATACACCTTTGGCAACATCACATCGGTGATGTAGAGGCGACTGGGAATCTCATATATGGGCTCTAGCACTTTTAAAAGACGGTGAAATCCGACATTATCAACAACTGAAAGTGGCTGGTCATTGAGCGCTATGAAGTGAGTAAGTGCCTCTGTTATTTGTATTGCCCGTGAGTTGTCTTTGGACATTTTCTCTCGCTTTTGCAAGACGTCATAAGGTTGGCTGCTTCGGTCTTACGCCGCTAGCATTAGTGAACTCTGTGTACTAAGCACTATGGTGCGTCTTTCCTATGGAAGTACTTTCCTTTCCGCCTCTCGACACCGTAGCATTACAGATCTTACAGTCTGCCGGATGACGCTTTATCTTAAAATATGCCCAAATCGCCGACATGACTTAGCCTACTGTTACGTCTTTTCGCAGCGAACTTTCACACACACAAGCCTTTGGCAGAATCTCCGAGTTTCTGCTCATTCATTATCTCCCCCGAGTTAGTTAGGTAGGACAACTCATCTCTGCATACGGCCGGTTTGATGTAGGCTACTGGCATAGTGGTATCGGTGCGTGGTATCGGCAATTAAAAATGAATACGAGTAGGCCTACGAGTATTTTAATGAAGTATCGGCCAGATACCCGATACTGGTATCGGTATCGGTGCATCCCTAGTAGGAAACAATGAGGGATGATGCGTTAACCATCAGAAATACCAAACCACAACTATAGCAGCCATTCCTACAAAGCCTAATTGAATAACATTTCCAATAGCTCAGACGCAAACATCCCACAGCCTCAATGGAACCTCCATCACCCTGCAGGACTCCATCACCCTGCAGACACCACCCTGCAGGTGGTGGCTCCCTGCCGGAGCCACCACCACATCGCCATGAGAACCACGCAGACACCAGCTGAGGGGGAAAAGGGACTGTGGTCCTATTTTGTAATACAAATGTTGTTTGCCTTATGTTCTCCTTCTGATGGGTTTGTTTACACAGATGCTCTTAGAAAAATGCTGTCTTTGAATTAATTAGGACACTCTGTCCAGCCCCAGGGCTCAACTTGATTGCTATAGACTCTCTACATGTGTGGATCCTACTCCTATAGGCTCTGTACTCTGTGTGTACAGTGTGTGGATCCTACTCCTGTAGGCTCTGTACTCTGTGTGTACAGTGTGTGGATCCTACTCCTGTAGGCTCTGTACTCTGTGTGTACAGTGTATGGATTGTACTTCTACAGGCTCTGTGTGTACAGTATGTGGATTGTACTCATGTAGGCTCTCTACTCTGTGTGTACAGTGTGTGGATTGTACTTCTACAGGCTCTGTGTGTACAGTGTGTGGATTGTACTAATGTAGGCTCTCTACTCTGTGTGTACAGTGTGTGGATTGTACTTCTACAGGCTCTGTGTGTACAGTATGTGAATCCTACTCCTATAGGCTCTGTATTCTGTGTGTACAGTGTGTGGATTGTACTTCTACAGGCTCTGTGTGTACAGTGTGTGGATTGTACTCCTGTAGGCTCTCTACTCTGGGTGAACTGGGTGTGTGGATCCTATTCAAGAGCTCATTTAACTCTGCTTGGTAGCTTCTGACAGCCCAATCATTTATCACATGGTGTCGCTTTGTAATATAATTCTTTATCCACAGCGGATTATGCCCCGGCTTTCTGATGGTAATTCTTTGCTGTCTTTGAGAAGGGAGCAAACTTTCTTTTTTTCTGTCTTTTTTGGCCCACTTCAAAATTCCCTTCACCATATTATCGTCCCGCAGAGAAATGCTGATGCTTTTTATTGGTTGTTTTTTTTCTGAAAATCATTTTCACATTTCATACAGTAATAATAAAACACTAGTTTTGTTCATTAAGTTTTGCGTGAAAGACCCCAGTCTTGAAGCTGATGATGTAATGGCTGAGCCCCAGAGAATTAAGATATTTATAATATAATATAATATTGATGTTTTCATATTAAAACATCAATTATTAGTCACAAATGCGATTTTTTTTCAGCAGCCAAGTATTTTCCCTGTGCTCTGCATTGTTTCTGTTTAGGATTTTCATTTATATGATCCTTTCAAAGTATATTTTATAGGATAGGAAATGATTAGAAATATATGATTTTATTGGCATTATTTATTTTAGTTTAATAACCTCTTTTATAGTTAGATGAGACAGTCCTTGTTTGATCCCAGAAGGGTTTGAGAACTCTCATCTGAGGCATTCTCTGTTGTTGCCGTAAAGTTGTTGTTTCAGTCCCGAGCATGAGACAAAGCAACCTTCTGTTGAACAGCGAGCCAGAGAGGAGTCACCTGTTTACCTCACAGTGAAGTGAGATGAGCCCACTGTTTAATGTTCAACTGTCATGTCGTGTCAGGGTAACACACGCACACGCACGCATGCACACACGCACACAGACACACACGCACGCATGCACCCACGTACGCACGCACACACACACACACACGCACATACGCACGTTAGCAGGCACGCACGTACGCACACACACACACACGCACGCACGCACGCACGCACCCATGCATGTACGCACGCACGCACGCACGCACGCACGCACGCACGCACACACACACACACACACACACACACACACACACACACACTCACTCACTTCTGTTCCCACCTCATCTCCTGCTGCCTAAGGACTTGTCACTGTGGTTGTGTCACCTTCCCAGACATCGGGGGATAAACAACCCAAACTATTAAGGAGTGTAATGACTGTCTCTCATGCAACTCCAAACCTGTGATTGGCCAGAAATGGCCAAGGATAACTTTAGGAAGGTTAGCTATTGGCTGGCGCTGCAGTGACCCATTCAGCCAGCTGATTTGTGCTCTGAGCCCAGAGGATGTAACAGCTGGCTGTGGTGCTCTGGCCCAAACCAACCACCTGTCTACGCTTCAGAGAACAACCATCAGACTCCCCCTCACTTCTTGTGTGTGGCGATTATGGCGTTAGTCTAACACCAGGAAGCAAGAGTGCAATCTCCAGGAGGCAAGCCCACGCCTCACACACATGCTGACGTAAGAGACAACGACAAACTGTCTTTGTCCATAAGACAGGCTAACTTGGATAAGATTAATACGACTGGAAAGCTTTTGGAAAAAATGGACTTTGGCAGCCAGGGAGGCAATGGGCTGACTGCACAAGTAGAGTGCCTTATCACAGAGAGACACTCAATGAAAGAATGCACTCGCTTAAAAAACTAATTACCGACAGTAAAAGCATTAGGCGGCAAGTACACCAGGCTAAAAGGAGCTCTAGACGGGGTCTTAGTGCTGGCTTAGGCAACGCTCAGCTGTCTTCCTGGGAGCCCACTAAAGCCAAACCCTGTCTTGGGTGATACACAGGTAATTGCAATTGCTGTTTCTGATTGGCTGATTGGCAAGCGACCACATCGCTTGACACCACTTTAAATCAGAACAACAATCCACTCAGACGGCCAGGGGGTGTTGTCGTGCTGTGTTTAAATCTCAGTGTCGTGTTGTGTTGTGTTTCGAGCCCAGTGTTGTGTTGTGTTTAAGGCTCAGTGTTGTGTTGTTGTCACCTTGTGTCTAAATCTCAGTGCTTTGTTGTCTTGGCGTTGTGTTTAGATGTCAGTTTTATGTGGTGCCGTGTTTAAAGCTCAATGTTGTGTTGCACTTTAAGGCCGCACCACAGATGGCGGCTATGTGTCTGCCGAGCAGCTCAGCTCATTATCACCCTCGACACAGAGCTGCTGGGACCCAGACTCTGTGGCCCTGCTCAGCCTGCTGGCAGAGCCGCTCTGCAGTGCATGGAACAGAGAGATATGTCCTCCGCTACGGCCCCTCAGTACAGCCGGCCACCTGGAGGTGCTCTAGGGAAGGTGGACACCTGCCCTGATGGAATTCAACATCAAATTAAATATAATGTATGTGTCTGTGTACATGGTTGGGGGGATAGGTGTCCCACGGTGAGGCTGGGAGAGGATCACTCTCAGCGCGAGGTGAACCCCTCCGCTAAATCACAAACAGCCAAACGCTATTCACAGCCCTGAACCTCAACCCAGGGTCCTCTACACCCCCACAGGGGACCCGACGTGCCTCTTCACCTCCCACCGGAGGTGTCACCTCCACCCGAATGTGTGCACCCACTCACCTTCTCCTGGTACTGTCGCCTGGAGGAGTCCAGGGACTGGATGAGCGCGGTGGCGTGGCCCACAAACATGGCGTAGCAGGTGGCGCCCACGATCATGCTGAGGATGGTCAGCCACACGTCGGTCATGCCCACCGGGGGGTGCATGCCGTAGCCGATGCACAGCATGTGGCTCATGGCTTTGAACAGGGCGTACGAGTACTGCTGGCCCCAGGTGTCGTTCTGGAGCAGGGAGAGAAGGGGGGGGGGACAGGTCACTCTCTCTCTCTCTCTGTGTATGAATGTCTCTCTCTTATTCTCTCTCTCTCTCTCTCTCTCTCTCTCTCTCTCTCTCTAGGTCTGGAGGGTGGAGAACATTTAACCATCAGACTGACTTATAGTGTTGTCTCTGTGACTCTCTCTCACTCACTGACTCTCTCTCTCTCTCTCTCTCTCTCTCTCTCACCGACATTGTCTCTCTCTGCCTCTGGCTGTCTCTGCCTTTCAGTATTTTAGGTATGATAGTGTTGTGTTAGTCAGGAAAAGGTCACTGAGCACTCTGACAACAAATACATATAGACTCACTTGCCAGGCCACTCAGATATGAGCACTCATGCACGCATATATGGACACACACGCACACATGCACACACACACACACAAACACACACGCTTGCATGTACGCTCACACATGCGTGCACACACACACGCACACACACACACACACACACACACACACACACACACACACACACACACACACACACATGCATGCACACACACATGCATGCACACACATATGCATGCACACACACACACACACACACACACACACACACCACACACACACACACACACACACACACACACACACACACACACACTCACACGTCTCCTCAAATGCACATAGACACAGACAGACAGCATACACCCATTAAAGAATGCTATTGGCCATGTCCACGAATCTCCCTTCAGGTTGAGAATATTGGAATATGTGTTTTTAATACAATATGCATTTAGACATGACAGACATTTCCACAGAAGCCTTCAACAGTTGCAAGAATTGGAGGCGTGAACGCAAGACACTGGAGACTTCTGAGCTAGGAAGTAGGTCAGCTATTTGGAAAGGAAATCTCAACCCTTGTTCGAAGAACTGTGGCCCCGCCTCAGCCACCATCGCTGTCCTTCAGATCCCGGGGGATGTGGCGGTGAATCAATATGAGATCTCTACTGGGGATGACAAATCCAAATTGCTTTCCAACTCATTTCCACAGCAGGAAAAGCAGAGCGATAGCAACGTTATTAGCGCTCCTAAGAAGGTAAGGAGCCATGATTCATGCTGATAATAGGACAGCTACTGTACAGGAGAGAGAGGAGAGGTGTCCCTATGATGATACTAATCAGCGGCCATCCAACCCAAACGGAGTGTATTAACACACTCTGGGGCCGACCTGCCCATAGAACACACATCCCGGCCCGCCAGGCTGGGACTCATTCAGAAATATGTATTTGTTTTGGTGTCACATCTGAGGATCATTCTTCTAAGTAATTCAATTAATTAGCTGTTGTTTACTGAGGGGAACTCAACAACCTCCCATTCTCATGTTAATCAGCGGCTGCTGAGAGTGGAGTCTTCCCTTCTCCTCCCCCGGCGTCATGGTTTCTGCTACAAAGAACCCACAATCTGAAACCAGAGTCAGGTCCCAACGCATGGTGGTACAGCCACCTATCTCCCCTCACACTCACCTTCTGTCAACTAGACCCCAGGTGTGACAGCAGCAGGAGATATGGTTTGGATAAGGGAGAACTTTTTAATGGGGATATTACATTATGATTAAATATTGTTATGAAACATGAAGTATTTAAAAGGAATAATATGTTCATTTTTTAATGGTATCATTCATACAATTATGACTTTAACTAATTAAATGATAACAGAGTGAAAAAATTAAATCCTTAAAAATTGAATAATTTAATCACAGGGAAAACTGTATGAAATATATTTTTAATTGCTATAAATCATGTTCAAGTAAAGGAGGGCCTTATGCACCATAAGTAAAACATGTGCCAGTAATTATTCTAACTTCAAATCTTTTCAAATTCGTCTCTGACGACTCCGCATCATTCGTGAAACTGTGTAATGTTTCTTGTTCAACAAATCAGATTTAATGCAACGAGTTTGAGAAGCAGAGATTAGCTCAATGAGTTTGGGTCAAAGGACCGTCACATTTCTAATAGAACCCGTCTCTCTGAGGAGGCCCGCGGACGGTAAACACCTGACCCGACAGCACCGCGGCCTGCTGAGCACCAGCGCATCTCAGAGGGCTGATGTGATTAGGCCCGTGTGGCCGGGGTTCACTGCTTCTGGAAGAGGATTTATCTAACATTCGGGAATAATCCTTGATTGACTGCAAACAGACAGGTTAATTCTAATTTGACCTTTAGAGACAGTAGCTGGATCGACTCATCTGGTCGGGGTTTCCTTGGGATGAGAGGAGTTGTAAATGGGCCTGTCCATGTGGTGCTTAATGTACTGCTACAGAGGACAGTGATGCTGCCCTGCAAATTAGTCCTTTTTCCTGCAAACTACGGCGAAACATCACTTCTCATATTGCACAATATTAAGATGTATTTCAAGAGCATTTGTATCCCAAATTAGATTGGGATGGGATTTTCTTTTGGTTGGATTTTCTTTTAGTTTTTCTTTTTGGCAAGGAAAACAGAGTGAAGACCAAACATTTCAAGTTGGTGAGACATCATAGGTCATTGTAGCTTATGACCTAAATATGGCCTAAATATTTGATGCCTAATCAATATCATTAGGCATCAAAATCTGAATCTTGAATGAATGAATGAATGAATGAATGAACGAATGAATGAATGAACTGCTCCATTGAATCTGTACAATTCGAGAGAGGCATGGATTGAATGTCCCCAGGTCACAGTGTAGCATTCTTCCAAACAAGCTCATGTCATTTAAAAGAAGAACACACACACACTCACCACCATTTTGTTTTTGGAGACCCAGCAGTCGGCGGGGAAGTCCTGCAGCATGGGCACCAGGAACTGCAGGCAGCCGTCCCAGTGGCACAGCAGCAGCATCATCCCAATCAGGTTCACTATCCTCACCATGGCGCTGGCCAGGTCATAGGTCATGTGGAAGATCTGAGGAGAGCAGCAGGAAGAGAACAAATGCAAGGACATAGGATGGGACATCCCTGGACAAAGTCCACCTGTAGAGACACAATCTCTTTTCTCTCACAATCTCTTCCTGGATAAATCAACTACTCTGAATCTGAAGTCAGTATGGGTGAAATATATCTGCTGTGACGCAATCAGGGACTGTCAAAATCAAGTGTAAACTCACGAGAGCACATAGGAGCCAACGGTGTGTTCATCAGGAAGCAGCAGTTCTGTAGCACAAGGTCACGCGGAAAACACACACATCCCAGCTCTATAGGACACGGCCATGCAGGAAACACATCACATCAGGGCGCCGGGCCGAGCTAACAATGTCTCGCTTCATTGTTCACAGAATGGGTATAATGAACAGCGCTGGGCACAGTCCAGGCCACAACCAAAAGGCAGCTAGTTGTTGCAACCCAGAGATCCACGCCTGCTCTACTGTAGGGCTTCGTGAGGCCGTCAGCCCCGGCCAGGCAGGGTTAAGCTGGGGATTCAAAGCAGGTGGTATGGAAGCAGGGTGGATCAGTGGCGGTAGTCATACCCCGCTATGACAGATTTATTTAACCAGCGGTCTGTTACAGCCAGCGCAGGGGGGGGGGGGGCGCCTGGGACCCCAGCCTGGTCCTCCTCTCTCCCCCTGAATCTCCTCATCTCAGCCACTTATCATTACTGGTAGGAGGGCCGGGAGCTGGCGGTACTGCTCAGGGTGGGTTAGTTAAGTCCTGATGATAAATACTCTCATAGGGCACTCGGGTGGGCCGGCCTGCACTTTAATGATCCTGAACGTTTAATGCCTCATAATCTCTTTGGAGGCAGTGGCGGGGCTGTCAACAGGTCTTATTAAAATCTGCTGGGAGGACGTGGTGGGAACCAGCGCCGTCGCCGCACTGTGCAGCCCGTATTACTCAGAGGGGTCGGGGGGAGAGCAGGACACCGCTGGGCTGGACCCGAGCAGAGCGCTCACTTCTCATGTCGTGCTGGACGCCTCCTCTTCGGTCTCCATTTCAGAGCATGCACATGAATGTCATTTTGTGCGAGGGTAGTTGTCTGCATTTTCGAGTAGAGGAGGGAGGGAGGGAGGGGGAGGAATAGTGTGTGTGTGTGTGTGTGTGTGTGCGTGCGTGTGTGCGTGCGTGCGTGCGTGCGCGTGCGTGCGTGCGTGCGTGCGTGTGTGTGTGTGTGTGTGCGTGTTCATGCGTGTCTATGTTAGGGTGTAAGCAGTGTCAGTGGTTTTCTCAGCACCACTGTGGTCCAGCTGTGGTACCAGGCTGGGGTCAGGCCAGATGTGCAGTACGTCCGGAACAATGCACCAGGGTAAGCAGCAGAGCCAGGCTACCTCTGAGTGACAGACAGCCTTTATGGGCCGTGGCCATGTCCTTCCTCTGTCCATTACTTCCTGTAAACTGTAAATGCTCTTGTATGTCACACTCTCTATCCCCATCTCTGTCTTGCTATCTCCCTCTCTCTCTGGTTTGAGTACAGTACAGCACAACTTATACTGCTAGTTAATATATTCATCAATATGACTTCATTGTGTTTGCAACTACACACTACTTTTTTGATGCACTGCATTTGTTCAAGGTGGTATTCATTGTGCTCCAGAAAAGCATGTAGCACTATAGCGCCATCTCATCTGACCAGAACTGTCTGTAACATTCAATTATCAAAAACAACACTAGAAAACGTAATTCCACACAAGGAATTACTTTTACATCGGAATGTCCGTAATAATTGTGATAAATTAGTTGAGGTGGAGATCGAACCGCCAACCCTCCGGTGGTGAAACGCACACTCTACCCACTGAGCTCTGCCACTCAGTTGACAGCAGGAACGGAATAAGCGGAGCCAAACGTAACAATGGAAAGCTAGGCTCAATGTTATCTCTATGGGAGTTTTTTGCATTTTTAATCGCAAATACAAGTTTACAAAAATAAAAAACACATAGCACAGCTATACGGAAGTAGACCTTTGTAATACAGTTTGGATGAATCTTGAAGTCCAGTCGTTTAGCCCCCTTTAATTGCAGACATTTGGTGTGAAGAAGAATAATATGCCGAAAAGGGATAGATTCTGCATTCATATGCACAATTATTATTGGAAATAAACTAATCATGAGGTGCCAAATATGGACACCACAATGACACAATGACAGTGAATGTACTCAATTTGCGCTTATATTTGTAGGGCAGGAAGGAAGCAATTTCTAAAGAGGCCATGTATAGAGGGTGTGTAACAACAGCCATGCAACCCTATTCAGCAACATACACACATTTCCCATACAGTCATGTCATTACAATACGAGTTTGTAAGACATAGAACAACGCTATCGAGCTCTCAGCCTTCCATTTTGAAATGAGAGTAAATTATCATTTTTCCTCGACATGTATGAATACCTTGGATGATTAACATGCCAAGAACACGCCTCTCCCTGGGCAATCTGCAGAGGACAGATGAGCACAACATCAAACTGAAGCATTCAATTACAGCTCTTCAGCTTCTAACCCTTCAGGCATCATGCAGACATAATGTCTCCATAACGCCTTCAGGGAGCATGTTGCATGTTTTAATTCAAGGTGATCAATATGAGCATGTTGAAAGTATAATGGAAACAGAATGCTCTCCAGGAGATCTGCGTCTATATTGTATTTACAACAGTTAGATATATATGTGAATACAATTGTGTTCTACATACACGCTAAAAGATCAAGTCGATACTCCTGTAATTTCCCAGCTTGGGATCAATAAAGTATAACTGTCTATCTATCTATCTATCTATCTATCTATCTATCTATCTATCCGTCTGTCTGTCTGTCTGTCTGTCTGTCTGTCTGTCTGTCTGTCTGTCTATCTATCTATCTATCTATCTATCATGGAGCCCAATGTTCCTGGTACCAGTTTTCTGAGGGTCTATCACATGTGACATCACAGTGGAGCAGCCGGGTGGCTACATCACAGTCCCTTTAGCTCTGCACCTTGTGCTGACATGACCTTTCTCAACTTGTATTGCTTTGCGGGGGGAGAGAAGCCAAAACGCTTGGTCAGGAGGAGTAATGCCTTGTGATTCTCTAGTTCATCTTGAACATGTTCTGAAATACACTCCTGGACCTGTGAGGGAGAGAAGGTGATTCCATTATCTCCCTCCGCAGCCCCACGTCTATTCAGCAGGCAAACCCCGCTGAGCAACTGAGGGCTACAATTATGAGGAACTGTTAACATTAAAGGAGAAGGAGGTTATTATGGGATCATTATTCTGACTCAAAAGAATAAAACCACCCTCCCTCCCTTTCACCCTCCCTCTCCATATCTCTCCCTCTTCATCCGAAAGTTGTATAGAGGAGCATGGTGGATTATGGGCTGGAGGTGCCACAGACATGCGCACACAGAGAGCATCTCTGAGCGTGAGGTATTACATTAAGCGTGATGGATTGCTGGCCTCTTGGTGTTTAATTGATAAGGACACACAAAGAGCCTGACAACATCACTATCAGAGTAAACAAGAGGGCCTTGATGGATGGGGGCACAGAGGGACAAGCCAGCGGTATCCAAAGGGCTTATTGCTGAGCAGGTGTCAGCTATTCTTTTCTGCCTTGGGAAGCACGAGGCACGTCATCGGGTAATCTAAGTCCCTTCTTTGGTTCTAATGGGTTCTGAGGCTGCAACGTATGGATCAGCCTTCTTCATCTGAGTCCCCCTCCCCTGGTCCCGCTCTGACGTCAGTCAGGGTATTGCTGCTTAGGGATATTAAACTACCATTTGAGCCCCATCAAAGGAGTCAAAGATCAAATGGAGGAAAATATGTTAAATACAGTTTACATCATTGTAGATGCAGTTCTTCTGTGCAGCCCGGTGGCTCAGTGAACCATATCGGCAATGGCCCCTGTAGTCATGGTCCTATTGGTCGTACATTACCAATCACTACTTCTTCTGAAGAGAATACAAATAATGCCGTGATTGACTAATGATAATTCACATTGAGATGCAATTTAGATCTTTTAGAATATGGTATGGAAGGATCTAAGTTGTAATGTTACCTGGGAATGACATTCAAGATCAACATGCTTCATCTGTTTCTCCAAACGGCTTTACTAAGTGTTTCAGAGACCCTACATTGATAACAAATCACCCACAAGACCCCTCGGAACACGGTGCAGAACCCCCAGAACCCTGAGAAGAACGTGTCGGGGTGGCAGGTGTGTGTGTGTGTGTGTGTGTGTGTGTGTGTGTGTGTGTGTGTGTCTGCTGAGTCATCTCCAGCAGATGGAACGAGGGAAGCAGGTGAGAGAGGAGCTGCATATGTTCCTGGATGCTGATGGAGGCAAACCGCAGCCAGTCAAGTGTTCCGTGGTCACACAGCTGCTGGCTGCTGCCCTCACCACTAATGATGATGAATGTTTGACACAACGTAATGTCAGCACCCAGCAGAAGATACTGATGACCAGATAGTGAGATTCATTCTTCAGGCAGAAAATTCCCGGGCTGGACCCCGACACCAGCCGTGTTCTGGGTGGTTTCAGTTCAAAGGTTTTGGCGTACTTTGTCAAAAACTAAAAAAGGAATTATCACTCCGCCGCTGCAAGAGAAACAACACGTTGGTCTGCATTTTCCTATGCAACGTTGCTGTGTGATGAAGTTGCTGCAGAATGATAACGCAAATACACTTCTCCCAGTGAATGTCTCAGCGCTGTATATTTATGCAGCCCATTTGAATAATTGTTCATAAAGCCATCGCTTCCCTTTTCGAGTCTCAAGAAATCCACCGTGAGGACCGATTGTACTCGGGCCGGGCGCGGGGCCGGCCGTGCCTCCCATTGTGCGGCACTCCTCCAAAGAGCTCCCATCATGCACCCTGTCACGGCGGGGCGGGCGCGGCGCCGGGAGTGAGGAGAGCGGCTGGGGGAGGACCGCGGGGAGCAGCCTTCCATCATCCGTCCGCGCGCCTGCAGCGCGGGATCACCAACACGCCCCGCGCCCCGCGGCCCATCGCGCGCCGCGGGCTCCTGAGAGGGATTACACAACCCGTGTGATTCCCTCTTTTCTTTTTTGCTTTCTCTTTCTTTTTCCCCGAAGGAACCGCAGCGGGTTTCCATATCACACGCAGCCATTCAGACGGTTGAGGGCCTGTCACAGCTACTGGCCAGCCTCATTGTACTTCCAATAATACCCCATTAAAGCCTTTCTTCCAGCCCTGCTTATCTCTGAAAGAGCAGTCCTCTGCCAAGGTATGGGGTCAGCGAGTGGGGGGTCTGACTATTTGATTTACCCTGTTTAAAAAAAGATGTTGTGCAAATTTGCTTGGCAAATAATTCACTGAAAGGGCGGAACGGACTACCTCCCCAGACCCGGAGTGGAACCGGGCCGTCTGTCTGAGGAGGAGAGGAAGGAGGCGCTGGCTGTGGGTTGGGGGGGTGGGTGGGGGTGGGTCCTACACGTCAAATTATTTTCCGCCTCACCTTACAGCTCGGAGACACTTGAGCAGCGAGCGCCATCCATCTGAACAAAACAAGGAGTCAGTACTGACGGAGAGAGTCCCTATGCTGTCCAACACAAACACACAGGTTTCTGGAGCTCTCCTCCTTCCTGATGTCTCCACCCACTCTGCCCTCCACCTGGCTCCGCCCGCTGGCTGTATGTCCTCACCAACATGGTGGTGTCAAGCACAGACAAGCACATACAAACACACCAGAAGACAGACATATGGACAAACACACACACACACACACACACACAAGAACACACTCACACACACACACACACACAAGAACACACTCACACACACACACACACACACACACACACGAACACACAAGAACACACTCACACACACACACACACACACACACACACACACACACACACACACACACACACACACACGAACACACAAGAACACACTCACACACACACAAGAACACACTCACACACACACACACACACACACACAAGAACACACTCACACACACACACACACACACACACATCAGCGACCCATGACAGACTGGTTGGGTTCCAGGTCCTCCACCCGTGGTCGATCTGTAGCCCTGGTAAAAACCACCTGCCAGGCCGGTGTCCACGGTGATAAGATGGAGCCTTTGAGCAGAGTCATTAGTGCATCGCTTCACATGCGCTGCGGTAACAGGCCTGCTAATCCCCCTCCGACTGACGCCTTCGTCAACAGGCGCCAACTCCAATAAGCGCGGGACCCCGCCACGGTCTCGTTTCCATCCCAATGAGATGTGACAGCAGGGGGGAGCCTCTCGATGACACCACAGAGATGGCCGAGAAGCCCCCCCACCGCACGCTCTGTCCTGTCGTTGATGGATGACTGCAGCCTTCCTTTTGGACGTTGGGAGCAGTCTAATTACTGGTGCATCATAGGTGCTTCCTAAACAGAAAGCCACCAAGACACACACAGGAAGACTGTGAGTGTGACGTATCCTGTGTGTGTTGCTCTTCAGTGCTAATGCAGCTGGAGCCGGGCAAGATAAACAGAGCGTAAGTCTTCTGACGGCTGCATCGATGGGGATCTCTACCAGACGTTATGACACAGGTAAATATGGAAGAAAAACGACAACAGTCATAGTCACGTTGGAGCTGAAGTGAGACGTGTTGCAGTTACATCACTGGTCAAGTAGATTCACCCGAACCAAGAAAGGTTAGGACAATTTACCAAGAATGATGGGGATGGTTGATGGGATGGCTATTAACGCATGGTGCTGTCACAGCTTCTGCACCATGTTCAAGATCTACTGATAGAGGGGCAAGAAAGCTGTGGATGTGTCTGGCATTTTTTATAGCGATTGCCTGAAGTGTATGTGTGTGCCCTCGTGTGTGCGGTTGCATGTGCATCCCTGAATGAGTTTGTGCGCTCCACATAGAAACTGAAGTACATAGTAAAGACTGAAGTTCAAACACTGGATTCTGTGAACAATGACCCACTACTTCTCCAAATTATGAATAATCATTTTGTCATCTTGTAAGCGTTGCTATAAATGCTTCAGAACACCGAATGCCCCCAGCTCCAGGAGAGTCTGAGAAATATCTCCTTGGTAGGCTAGCGACACAGTCTTACAGTTTGCTTCACAAACCAGATTGAAACGGGATCCTCTCTATGTTCTTCATCAGTTCAGATACCAGGAGCAACACTTCCCAATGAGCATGGTCTTATAGCTTCAGACCGGCAGATAGTAGCTACGTATATATTGGGATGTTGTTCTTGCTTTATACTTTGATATTATTACTATAATCTGTGAGTTAAACACCACTGAAATATTCAAGGCCGTTGAGCAGCCTATGGTGAGATGGACAGCCTTACACATGGAGGTGTCAGCATCAGTTAGAGGTCATAATGTCATTCAGGTGTTGAGCTCTTGGTGACAAGTTCTTCTGCAATGACAGATGACATTTCTGTGAGCGAGCCTCTGGAGTGCTCTCACCGTGCGCCAGAGCTGGCCTTTTACTGGGTCCGCCTAACCAGAACTCATCAGCATGCCTTGAGTGCACAGCACACACACACTCACACACACACACACAAAACGTGTAAATGGCAGCTGCCTCGATTGGCTGCCATGTCCCTCGTTTTTTGTCCCTTGGTTTTTTGCATGTGGGTCAGCTGTTTCAGAGGTTGTAGCAGACTAGAGCTGCTTTTGTTCCTCTGTCGTCCTCTACCTTCTTCCTTGTGTTCTCTGCCATCAGCCTCAGACTCTCAGGCTCAGTCTCTATAGTGTAGTCTGAGTGCAAGAGAGGCCAACATGAGAAAAGCCCATCGATGGCGTGTTCCCTTCATCCACTAGAGGGTGGGCCGCACATCCCCTCTCTTTCCCCGGTCTCCAGGCAGCGGGCACCAGCAGCAGGTGTCATGACGGAACCAACCCCCCCCCACCCCATGACGGCACCACCCGCATGACGAGTCCCCCGCATGACGAGGACCCCACGTGATGAGGCCCCCGCGTGATGAGGCCCCCGCATGACGAGTCCCCCGCATGTCGAGGCCCCGGCATGACGAGGCCCCCGCATGACGAGGCCCCAGCGTGACGAGGCCCCCGCATGACGAGGACCCCGCATGACGAGGCCCCCGCATGATGAGGACCCCGCATGACGAGGCCCCCGCATGATGAGGACCCCGCATGACGAGGCCCCCGCGTGACGAGGCCCCCGCGTGATGAGGCCCCGGCATGACGAGGCCCCGGCATGACGAGGACCCCGCGTGATGAGGCCCCCGCATGACGAGTCCCCCGCATGTCGAGGCCCCGGCATGACGAGGCCCCCGCATGACGAGGCCCCAGCGTGACGAGGCCCCCGCATGACGAGGACCCCGCATGACGAGGCCCCCGCATGATGAGGACCCCGCATGACGAGGCCCCCGCATGATGAGGACCCCGCATGACGAGGCCCCCGCGTGACGAGGCCCCCGCGTGATGAGGCCCCGGCATGACGAGGCCCCCGCGTGACGAGGCCCCCGCGTGATGAGGCCCCGGCATGACGAGGCCCCGGCATGACGAGGACCCCGCGTGACGAGGACCCCGTGTGACGAGGACCCCGCATGACGAGGACCCCGCGTGACGAGGCCCCCACGTGACGAGGCCCCAGCGTAACAAGACCCCCGCATGACGAGGCCATCAGGTGACGGGGCCTCGCGTGACGAGGCCCCCACGTGACGAGGCCCCAGCGTAACAAGACCCCCGCATGACGAGGCCATCAGGTGACGGGGCCTCGTGTGACGGGGGCCTCGCGTGACGGGGCCTCGCGTGACGGAGGCCTCGTGTGACGTAGGCCTCGTGTGACGGGGCCTCGTGTGACGGGGGCCTCGTGTGACGGTGCCTCGCGTGACGGAGCCCCTCACGGGTCTGACTGCTCCAGCTGGCCGCTACCGGAGCTGTCTCCCAATGCTGCTGCAGACTGAAGGGTTTAAAAGGGAAGCCGTCCTCTGAGTGCCCAGGGCAGGACAGGGGTCTGTTTCAGATTGATTATCAATCAATCCGCTGGTCGCTCCAGGCTGACCTCTCAGTGGTCCGCACAAAGTCACCCACCAGGTGAAGACACCCACTCATGAGCAGATTCGACAAAACCATCACAAAGGTTGTTTTAAGATGGAGACCTTAGTCTGGATTCACATTGTGTATTCTGAACACCTTGGGTTCGAAGCGTGACTTTATACACTTGGTGTGAATACATCTGTATGCTCAACTCTGATTATTATTATTATAAAAGGGATTATTTACATGACATATTAAGTCAATGACAACTACCATAAACATATTTACTGATAAAGTAATAATGACTTAATGTATCATTGCAGCATTTAATGTAATCATTGCAGCATTTGAAGCACAATGCAATTGCACCATTCAGCCTTAGAAATGTATGTCACAATCATAGAGATCTGAATGAATGTTTTCAATACTTTTTGACAAACGGTTCGATACGTTCAGTTGATTACAATTACAGTTTCCCCTCATACTTGCATCCATCCATCTGTTGTCTGATCTGAACAACTAAACATGTCCACCACCCCACCTCATGTCCACCACCCAAGGCTCCAGACAGAAGATATGAGCTTCCATCTCCACTGTCCATGTGAAGGCCATACTCTCCTCAGATTCCCTGTACCGTTGGCTGGTGCAGGTCATCAGTTCCTAGTACAAGCCTGATGCTACCCGTCACACCTCTTGGACTGCACAGAAGGCATCCACACAGCGAGAGGAGGAAATACACAGGCCTTTCAAGCTATTTCTGCAATTATAATTATGCTCGCATTGCAGGAAAGCCACTGTGGGTTTGGTGTGCTCATCGCTAACTAAATAGACAGAGGAATGCTAATCAAGGTCTCAGTTTCATCACTGGAGACGTGTATGCAGCTTTTTCAAATGTTCTTCAAGGGTGGGAATAATCAGAGGCAGCCTCCATCCAGAATGCGTGCTCCGCGAGGGGAGAAGGAACAGTATAGCTTCTCTGTAAACATATTTACAGTATGTCCCCGTGATGGGAATAGGAAGAGATCACTGCTTGCACAGTGTCCTCTCTATAGTACGTAGTATAGTTTATAGTTTTGGTTATAGTTTTATTCCTAGATTTGCATTGTGTTGCTTGTGGTTTCTTATAGAATTTGCCATTGTAGTATATTTGTCTGTATGTGTCCGTCTATCTGTGTCTCTTCCTGTGTGTCTATCTGTCTGTAAGTCTGTCTATCTGTCCATCTGGCTGTTTGTCCATCTGTCTGCCTTGATATTGATATGTTGACATGTGTTGATGTTGTCATATTGTTCTCGAGAGTAAAGTTCACCATCTTTCACCAGCAGAATCACACGTAATAAAGGTTGGTGTGCTCATAACATGTTCACTTTGTGTTCACACTTATTCATCAGTGCCTTTGTCTCTCTCTCTCTCTCTCTCTCTCTCTCTCTCTCTCTCTCTCTCTCTCTCTCTCTCTGTCTCTGTCTCTACCACACTGATTCTCGTCCTCTCCACCTACCTCCTCCCACTGGTGGATGTAGCGGATGAGCCTGGACAGGCGCAGCAGCCGCAGCAAGCTGAGGATCTTGGTGAAGCGGACGATCCTCAGGGCGCGCGCCGTCTTGTAGAAGTCCGAGTCGATGCGCGTCTCCACGATGAGGAAGATGTAGTCCACGGGGATGGACGAGACGAAGTCCACGGCGAACCAGCTCCGCAGGTACTTGATCTTGATGTGTTGCGGGTCCAGGATGATCTCTGTGTTGTCCTCCTTCACAATGCCCGTGCGGAAGTTGAGCACCAGGTCCATGAGGAAGAAGGTGTCCGACACCACGTTGAACACGATCCAGGGCGGCGTGTGCTCGTCCTTGAAGAAGGTGATGCCCACCGGGATGATGATCAGGTTGCCCACCATCAGCAGCAGCATGGTCAGGTCCCAGTAGAACCTGGACAGGAGGAGGGAGACGAGCTTAAGATGCTGCATGTAAGCACCTTAAGGTGCTGCAGGTAAGATCACAAGATCACTACAGAGAGAGCGGAAGAGAGCCGAGGAGAGCGACATTTAGAAAATATGTATTCTACAAATACAGTAAAGTAATATCAAGCCAATATTTGAACTAAATAGTTAGAGTATCAGTAGAGTACAGTATATTTACATTTTACATATTCTATTTGTTGAATTTGGCGTCAATTAGCGCTATATACTTATAGACTGTATGATCATTAACTATAGTGAATGCTAATCCCCAGAGAATTTAGATAAACAATTAATTAAATGGATGAACCTTTGAACCTCATTTTGTAGCACTGATCTGACAATGATCAAAGTATGAATGTATGATGCATGATGTTCAGGGTTATACCCACAAAGCCCTGCTGCTATGCCTGGACCTGTGCGGGCTGTAATGCTCTATGTCAGTGTTGTACAACAATCAAACATATCACAGCAGACGCAGCACAGGCTGGGGACAAAGGATCATGTCATTATGTTATGTAGAACATCATCATTTTAAAAACAGATGTTATCTTCAATAATGGATATTTTCAATTTGATGTGTTTTTTTTTTTTTTTTGCTTCAACACAACAGATTTTGAAGAAAAACTAATCCTGAAGCAAATCTCAGCAGATTGAAAATAGACAATTGCCTGAACAAGATCAAATAGAGAAACAGCTACCCAGTGGACAGGAGAGATGTGCTGTAGTGTCATCACAACACTCTGTTTTCACGGTGACTTGTCTGATACATATATTTCATCGAATTGCATCCACAATATGCTGATATAAGTCAGTGAGTCATATGTAAAAAAAAAAAAAAGGACAATATTTGGCGTTTTGTTTTCAACCTCTGTGGGTTCACCTTTTCACCACTGTAATAAAGCATACCACAAGCTAGCAGAGCATTAGCTCACCTTTTCACCATTGTAATAAAGCATACCACAAGCTAGCAGAGCATTAGCTCACCTTTTCACCACTGTAATAAAGCATACCACAAGCTAGCAGATCATTAGCTCACCTTTTCACCATTGTAATAAAGCATGCCACAAGCTAGCAGTGCATTAGCTCACCTTTTCACCACTGTAATAAAGCAAACCACAAGGTATAGGGTTACCAACTTTGGGTGGCTGGAGTGAGATTTTGCTGCCATGGGTTTAATCATGCGAGCACTCACAAACAACTGTGATCACCAATCGAGCACAGAGATGAGCATCGCTCATCAATCAGGGACATCTAATGCCCCTGACAAACTGTGGGACAACGCCGGGCTGGCACTGAGTGTCTGGCCCCGGTCTCCTTGATGTGTCCTGCACCGTGGGCTCTAGTCAAAGTAACTTGCTTGGTTTAGCCATTTAGATTTGACCATAATACGTTCACCTGTTCTGTTGCTGTGGCAGTGTTGGGGCATGAGAATTGTTTGGGCAGTGTGCAAATGTAAGGCTGAAGGTGAAAGCAACCAGGGGTGTTGTGTGCATGCGCTTGTACATCAGAGTACATTATGGGATGTTTTTGTTAGCCATATTGAGAGGACTCAAGAGAGTCGTACTGGAAAATCCTAAATCAACATAACGTAACCAGGGCTAATTAAAGCTTTGTTTTGCCATGTCTTACATGAGAAACTCATGTCATTTCACAACCTTTTGCTATACAATGACCGAAAAAAAACATTCAATATCATAAGTAACATTCCGGTGCTCACAAGCTCCTGAACGGGGCAGTCAATGGGTGGAGGTTCTGCAGTGCCCTGAAGGTTCCTGATGTTGATCTGAACTGATGGAGAGGCAGCCTAGAGCTACCAGCTTGGTGTGGGGTACAGCACCACCACGATCCCAACCACAAGTTCAAGTCAACTTAAAGTAGTAGGCCATGAGCATGACACATTATGTTCAGGGTATTAAATGGAATAGGTCCATACTTCATAGCAGCAGACCCACAGCAGACTGTGAAAAAAAGAATCACATCGATAAAGTTGAATAAAAATCAGAGAGGCAATTCCGTCAAACATGTAGGTATTGAAATGGAGCCAGAACTTGTAATCAATAATAGAGCAAATCATAAATGTTACCAAGGTCCTAGTAGCCTAGTTTATGTACGCATTATGGCTTAAATCTCACACAATTTCACGGCACATCTAGTCTAGCTTCAAGGCACACCGGGTGTGCCAGTTTAACCAGTGGTTGAGGCCCCGACACCAGTAGATGACGGCTTCCTTACAAGCTGTTCATATTGGCTCTGTAAAGTCACAAGGTTTTGATTCAACAGAGGTCAATGAGGACTGTTAAACTGCTAATTACTAAATTGCATTGTGCGCTTGTCCATCTTTCACACCTGGTGAACTTAAGAATGGTGCTGAGTGGGAGCTTTCATAATGACCTCTAGATTGGTTCTTTTTGTGTTAAGGACGATGGATGCCAGGTTGGGCCGCGAGAGCAAGGGCTCTACCCAGCTGATGTGGGTGATTTACCTGCACATGTTTTTTTTTTAAGTCGTAAACATCTATCAACATTCAAAACCAATTCCGCCGCCCGGGCCAACAGAAAGGAGAAAAACGGCGCAATAAAAATTCTCTCTAGTGTCAGCACTACAAATAATCAGAGCTCTACGTTCCGTACGCATCTGTTTACCTTCATGTGAGCACAAACAGAAATAAACACAAATCCAGTCACATTAAAGGGTTTGAATAAAACAGACATTACAACTAGGTAGCTAATATGCAGTTTCAAATGTCTGTTTAAAATGTAACTGGGTGTCTAGCCACATGCTGCGAGGGAGAGGGCTGAGTGTAAGGTGCACGGCTGTAGTGAATGGAAAGTGTCAAACACAGATAAACTGCTTCTGCAGAGATCAATGAGATAGCAGCCAACACTATAATTGGTACGTAACGGTTAGCAGTCCCGAGATAAGCATTGCTATGCATTCTCGAACATATCAGTCTGTGGATGCATCGCTTTACTTAACGTAAGACACCTGAGGTGTAATGTAATTATACAACACGTATTGCACACTCTTTCATACAATCTCTCTCTGTCTCTCTCTGGCTCTCTGTCTGTCTCTCTCTCTCTCTCTCTCTCTCTCTCTCTCTCTCTCTCTCTCTCTCTCTATCTCTCTCTCTCTCTCTCTCTCGCTCTCTCTCCCTCTCTCTCACACACACACACGCACACACATATACACACACTTAGCCACACACCCTCAAACCACTGACAGTAATTGGAATTCTTCAAAGTAAAAGGGTATCCACTATTTCAGTTGCTTGACAAGCCGGGCTATATTTAGAGAGCTCTGGCTGTGACTGTGTTTGCTCATGTTAAGATTGAAAGCCCGGGAGGACAAAAAAAAAAAAAAATCTTCAAAGGAAGTAACACAAACATAGGTAATGACATTTGTTCTTCCCTTTCCCCCAGTCTCAAACGCCACGCTCTGTTCCTCCCAGGTAGCGCTGAGGCCTGACAGGCTGTGTGTTCCTCAAGCTACACGCTAACAGGATGGGAGTGTGCTTCTGCATTGGGTCTGGACTCTGTTGGAATTAGCTTGTGTATTATTTTATGCAACTGCAACGCAATCAGAACATGTTGGGCAAATAATTCAGCAATAATTCATAAAATCAACAAAAACTACTAAGTCAAAACATCGTACAATCATACAATACAGGGTAAGAAACGTAGAGTTAATGGAAATATAAAAGGGTAAAGGGGCATTTAGCAGACGCTTTTGTCCAAAGCGACTTACAACCAGTAGTACATTTGTGGGGTTCGACATGCGGACAGTTGGAAGAGGAGGATCAAGGGGATTTAACAGCCGACCCTACGGTTAGTGGACGACCCGCTCTGTCCTCTTGCTCTACCAACTGGAGCTACCGATATGATTTGGTAACTTAGACAAATCATTAGTGTTGGTTTGGTTCCTCCATCTTGGGGAGATTTCCTGTTTCAGGTAGATCTTCCACTGATCAGACAACCTCTACTAGGTGGACTCAACCAAGACTGTTAGAGGACCCGCACTACGCTCCCCCTCCAGAGCCCTGGGGCAACCTGGGGGCTGCCCTGCTGCCTCCAGGTGGGTCCCTCATTGACTTTTGGTGGAAAAGCTCCGGAGACTTCACTGCTCGCAGCCCATTTTTGACGACTGTCAGGTGCCTTATCCTCCACCCCACCATGTGACATTCCTATAGCAGATCTTGGATGTCCACTTCTACTCCTATCCTGCATGCTGTTCTCAAAGTATGCTTCAGACTTCAGATAGACAGGATGATTATCTGTTCTCTTGAAGGTCTCGTGTTGTCCTCAGCTGCCTCAAATGACGTTGTGCAGTCTTGCATTGTGAGGCCAAAAAAAAGATAGCAATGTAGAAATATTTGGTCCCTCCACAGACCCTAAATAGACAAGTGTGTGGTTGTTGAGACGACCCACCCCCGAGTGTAGGGCTCAGGTTGAATAAGTAGCTGGCTGGAGTGAGATTTTGATGCCATGGCCTTAATCCCATGAGTGCGCCCAAACAACTGTGATCACCATCACGGTTCAGACATGTTTCCAATATCAAAATCTAGCTTGAACACCTTCTTGGATCCCCGCTATGAACTTGACCATCTGTCCAATCAGCACAGAGATTAGCAGAAATTAGCATTAAGGGACATCTAAAGCGGGCCGTCGCTGAGCGTCTGGCACTGGTCTGCCCGATGTCCCGCACCGTGGGCTCTAGCCAGCCCTGGTCTCTGTGGTGTGTCCTGCTCGTTAGGCTCTAGTCTGCTCTGGTCTGCCTGGTCTGTCGTGCACCGTAGGCTCTAGTCGGCCCTGGTCTGCCTGGTGTGTCCCACACCGTGGGCTCTAGTCAGACCTGGTCTGCCTGGTGTGTCCCACACCGTGGGCTCTAGTCAGACCTGGTCTGCCTGGTGTGGCCTGCACCGTGGGCTCTAGTCGGTCCTGGTCTCTGTGCTGCGTCCCACACCGTGGGCTCTAGTCGGCCGTGGTCTGATCTTAGAGATCTAGAGAATAGAAATCTAGTCAAGAAGTATCCATTGTTCTGAGTTGTGCCCAAGCTGAAGATCAGTGACAGTGGTTCCTATGGAGATGGCATCCTTCAGACTGCAGTTACCAGCATTAGCCAGACCCTTGTGGAAGACCACAACATTCTAGCTTGCCTGCATGTATCTAATGAGGTATACAATACGTGCACGATAAATGTAGCATGAAAATTTGAAAGTAAAGTTAAGAGATTTGGGAGTGAAAATAGGAAAACCCTGATCCTTGCAGAGAAGCCAGATGTTGAAGGACCCCTGGGCCTAGCTCATGCAGGGGAGGGACTGTGAGCCATAAAAAGGAAACCGGGACTGGCAGCACCAGAAGATGATGCCTCTTAAATATAACAACTTTTGGGGAAATATTGAAGGCACTGCACCACATATCGTCTCGCACAGAAGATTGTGAGAAAGTATATTGTCATTAATATGGGATTATACTTTTATGACCTGCTAAATTTTGGGAGAATGTGTGTGCATTCATCTTTGTATTTGAATGTTCTAAGTTATGCACACGCATGAGTTATTCTTTTCTGCTCTTGCTGTTGGCTTCTGATGGAGGTCAGCCTACCTAAACATAGCAGGGATCCATTTACTGTGTTTTATTATGCATTGGGACCCTGACATTGAAGAACATTGTTCTATAAATACAGGTGGAGTATAGGAGGAGTGGTCTGCACTGCCAGAGCAATGATTGGGTTATACGCAGTAAAGTGGTTATGTCCTCCGCTGAAGAAGATGCCTTTTTACCTTTTTGCTTTTGCCTAAATGTGTTTCTACATAAACAACCGTGTTTGTGAGCGTGTGGAGTTTGCACTCTTAAATAAATACAATCAAGAAGGACCACTGTGAGACTGTGTGCAGTGTGTCACACATGAGCCCATGCAGAGGAACTTTGCAGTGCGTGAAGGCAAACGCTACAGGGAGAATCCGAAGACTACGCCTGGCTCTGTGCATCACGATGACAGCGCTCCCTCCCTGCTGTACTGACACTGGATGCGGTGACATTTCTCCATCTTGCAGCGGCTCACGGTGTCTCCCAGGGATGCCAGATGCTTGTTCTCACCTCGGAGTGCATCTGGCTACATGGTAAGCCTTTCTTCCAACGCCCCACTCCTCAGGGGCCTCACCAACTCTGGGGCCCCTTCACCTTAGGGGCCCTTGCTAGAGCCAGGCCTGTCTGTGTGTGTCTCTCAGGGGCTGCCATTAACCAGCCGGTCTACTGAGGGGTCACACAATGTTGTTTACACACCACGACATAGTGTGTTTAAGTTGGGGAATGTGTGTATTTTGTTCAACTGTGTGTGTGTGTGTGTGTGTGTGTGTGTGTGTGTGTGTGTGTGTGTGTGTGTGTGTGTGTGTGTGTGTGTGTGTGTGTGTGTGCGTGCGTGCGTGCCTGTGTGCGTGCGTGTGTGTATGTGCCTGTGTGTGGAATGGAATGCCGGTAAGCTACATTCTGCAGTGGTGGTAGACATCACCAGTGAACATAGCTTCATTGTTCACACCATGGGCTGAATGGGTGACATACTCTGAGCTCTCGTCTACATGTATGTGGATATTTATGAAATGACTCCCCCTGTCCACATCAATGGAGTTGTAGAAATCTCTCTGTCCACAAGAGAACACAAAAACGGCCGGCATAGCTCAGTGGGTAGAGCTAACCGGAAGGTTGGCGGTTCAATTCCCTCCTCCAACTGTCCACATGTCAAACCCCACAAATGTACTGATTGTGAGTCACTTTGGACAAAAGCATCTGCTTAATGCCCTTATTTTTCTTCTTCTTCTTCAAAAACAATTTCAAACGATCACATAAGCATGGCAGGCCAGTAGGGGCGATGAAAACAGTGTGTCAAACATCACAGAACAACACCAGGAGCAGGATGGGCTCCAGGTGGAGTGCTCGGTGCAGCGCCACAGCGTGGTGGTGTGATTATGACACGGGCTCGGGGGTCGGGTCAACACACACTTAAACCTACCAGCACCAGCACCACACCGGGGGGTGTAAACAACAGTTGGGTTGTGTAAATCGAGGTCAGCATGTCGTGGTTTTGCCAAACCTCCGTTTTGCCGGTCTGACCAAATACACAGAAAATAGACTTTTGAAAAATTCTCCATCATGGAAGATGTTTTCAAAAGCTTTGTTTTCGGTGACCTCAAAGTGTGTTTTGGTGTGCAGGGGAGGCCAACATGCAGAGAGAAAACACTTTTTAGAAACACTCACTTTTAGAAACACCCAAACACGCATGGACGAGGCGTGAATTACACCTTGCAGAGGGTATGGGCAATGTGCTGTGTGTGTGATTCTGGATCCCAGTAAATTATTGAGGTTTATCTGTTTACGAATATGAAACATTGTGTTTCCCCTGAATAATTCATTGTCTTGTTTTGTCTTGGTGTGTTTTCCTGTTGAGAAGTCTCTGAAGGTCTGGACTTGTGCATATTGATTTGCCATCTGAATTTTGGCAGTCGAAGAATTTCAGAATTTCTAGTCAGTAAAGATATCCTGGATAAATCAGGAGAAGCATCATGTTGCCTATACACATTCACCATGTGTATGTGTGACTGAGAGAGAGAGAGAGAGAGAGAGAGAGAGAGAGAGAGAGAGAGAGAGAGAGAGAGAGAGAGAGAGAGAGAGAGAGAGAGAGAGAGAGAGAGAGAGAGAGAGAGAGAGGAGAGAGAGAGAGAGAGAGAGAGAGAGAGAGAGAGAGAGAGAGAGAAACCAAAGGAAGTTATCTTCCCCAAACCAAACGGACACAATGTGTGTGTGTGTGTGTGCATGTGAGAGAGTGAGAGTGTGTGTGTGGATCAAGAGCCATGGAATGCTCCGTTCAGACGGTGGGTCCACGGGGCCCATGTTACAGGGCCAGGGCACCACAGGAGTACAAATGAATGAGTCCAAAAAACTAGAACAAACCACGACAAAGCAAAAGGTGAAAGCAAAAGCAAACACTCAAGTCAAATGTAAGTAGAAGAAAGAGTGTTGAAGTCATCATAGGTTTGGCAAATTGCTAACGTCGAGTTCAAATAATAAGGAATGGGATGAAATGGTTATTCCAGAATCAGTCGCCAGGCGTCATAACGGCGTTGAGCAGCGTCGACGGCCAGACCCCCGGCGCTGTCCGCATCCCCACAGCATGAAGCAGGTGGCTGTATTCAGGGGGCGCCGTGGGTCTTTAAGAGGATCCCATCAAAGAGACAAATCTGCCCAGCCTTGTGCTGCGGGAAAACAGACAGCTTCACTAAATACCTACACAGTGGGGAGGGGAAATAGGAAATCCTCTGCAAGGAATAAGCCTCGCTAAAACATCGGCAGGAATTCCATTACTAGCAGGCGTAAGAGCAGAAGCACCAAGGGAGTGCACCTGCAGTAAGCCAGGCCATGGAAGCTGGGCCGCTTCACAAAGCCAACGGGGGACACACACCACACACACACACACACCTCACACACAATACACACACCTCACACACACAACACACACACCACACACACCTCACACACACACACACACACACCTTACACCTCACACAACACACACACACCTCACACACACACACACACACACACACACACACACACACACACACACACACAGACGCACACACACACACAGACACACACACACAGACACACACACACACACACACATACAACACACACACACACACACACACACACACACACACACACACACCACACACACACAGACACACACACACACAGACCCACACACACACACACACACACACACACACATACAACACACACACACACACACACACACACACACACACACACACACCTCACACACACACAACACACACACACATACAACACAAACACACACACACAACACACACACACCTCACACACACAACACACACACACACACCTCACACACACAAAACACACACACACACACACACAACACACACACACACCTCACACACACAACACACACACACACACACACACACACACACACACACACACACACACACACACACACACACACACACACACACACACACACACACACACACACACACACACACACACACACACACACACACACACACACACACACACACACACAACACACAGACACACACACACCTCACACACACACAACACACACACACACATACAACACAAACACACACACACAACACACACACACCTCACACACACAACACACACACACACACACACACACACACACCTCACACACACACAACACACACACACATACAACACAAACACACACACACAACACACACACACCTCACACACACAACACACACACACACACCTCACACACACAAAACACACACACACACACACACAACACACACACACACCTCACACACACAACACACACACACACACACACACACACACACAACACACACACCTCACACACACACACACACACACACACACACACACACACACACACACACACACAACACACACACACACACACACACACACACACACACACACACAACACACACACACACACACACACACACACAACACACACACCTCACACAGCCATGGACAGGGAGGCGACCAGCTGAGAGTTGACCCTCTAAAGGAATTCTGACTTCACATATGATGACGTTTGATCGAGACGTTATGTTCTGCATGGCTTATGCCCTGATGATGGGTATCTTATGCATCACCACTCCAGTTTACGCTTCGATTGAACGCGTCTAATGCATCACTTAACATAGCCACCAGGGTTACGTATTGTGATAGCTCTAATCAGTACAGAAACACCCAGATATGAAACGCTGCCTTCTGGTCTCACTGTGCCATAGTTTAGTTGTATTCAAATTACACAATACAGCATTCTGTTTTTAGAGGGATCATGCATTCAATTGCAAATTATCTTCCCTGAGCGCTTCTCAGGCAAAAATTTGGCAATTATCTGTCAGATTACTGATTAACAATTAACACATATTACATGAACAGTTATGCATTTCAGTGCTCCAACTGTGCATAATGACACGGATCTTCACCTGGAGATGTGCCAGGCAGCCGTGTAGTCCCCAGGGGTTAGAGTGTTGTTGAAAGGTTCTGGGTTCCAAACCCAATTATCCGCAGTCTACCTGTAGTAGTCCTACTGTGGGATACCTACTGTCCTCCTCCTGCTCCACAATGCCGTGACAAACCTTTGTGAAGCCTTTTAGATTAAAGCTTCAGCTCATTGACTGAATGTGACAACAGTACACAGAACAGCCCTCTAGGTTGTGTAGGAGTAAGTCATGAGTAAGACTGGGTTGAGCTCCCTCAACTTAGTCTTATTCATTCTTCGGACTCCACTACTGTGGACTGTAGACCACTTGTTTAGTCATCTACTGTGCCCAATGAATATTACACAGGTTGAATTCCTTACACTGTAACCTGCACAGCCATGGGCTATTCAATTCAACAGAATATGTGTTTGTGTTGCTAATAATATCAAACATTTTAGCAACATGGTGTATTCATCTTGTTGTTTGATGAATAATAACAGATCCCCCAGATTATTTGAGTCCTCCTAGAGACCCAGGAGTCCCACGGTCTGAGGTACCAGGAGTCCCACGGTCTGAGGTACCCAGGAGTCCCACGGTCAGATGTACCCAGGAGTCCCACGGTTCTGAGGTACCGTTGAGTCCCATGGTCTGAGGTACCCAGGAGTCCCACGGTCTGAGGTACCGTTGAGTCCCATGGTCTGAGGTACTCAGGAGTCCCACAGTCTGAGATACCCAGGAGTCCCACGGTCTGAGGTACCGATGAGTGCCACAGTCAGATGTACCCACGAGCACAGAGTCTCATATGTTCTCCTGCCCCACTGTGGCCCAGTTGGGCCTTGCACTGGGCCACCACCCAGCACGGGCCCATCAAGCCACCAGCACCAGAATAACACCAGACGAGCCAGGAACACAGCTAGCAAACCAAGTCCAACCTCCATTATGGAAAACGAAAGATAAGTTAACAAATAAGATGGCAAGACAGCACCAGCAGCACAGTGACAGACAGTGTGGCAGCTGGTCTGTGTCAGCAGCATACACCTCTTCTGCAAGCACGCATCATTATCTGAAGTCCTGGAACTTCTGTGGACCGTGACTCTGCCACTAATTGCATTCCAGTTTGTTTGTTTGTGAGTTTTTGTATCCTAATGCCTTGTTATCTCCCGGGGGGGAGGTCCTCTGGGCCATGTCAAGACGCCCTCTATCAGCCAGCTACCGAGTGTGGCAGAGAAAACACTGGCCGGTGACCCCACTCTCCACCCCTCTTGTACACCCCCCCCCCCCCCCTCCCGACTCTCCCACCCCATCACCACCCATCAGACAACAGCAGGGGGGGGAGAGAGAGCTAGACAGACTGACAGCGTGTGAGCGAGACAGAGTGTGAACGAAGGAGATGGAGGGAGAGAGAGAGAGAAAGAGAGAGTGGACAAGAGAGGAAGAGTTGCCAATAAAGAATGATGATAAGGCATTGTTTGTGATAGCAGGGTGGGGGCAGCGCTGAACACATTGTCACCCCGGTTTCCTCCCCACCAACAGCCATTACGTTCCCCCGTCCAGGTGATGCAATCAGCAAATGGAAAAGGCAGCCTGAAAGCTTTTCCATCCACTTTGAAAATGTTGATCCGCAGGTCAGAGGGCATGAAGGACACACACCAAAAAAAATAATAATGCGAAAAGGAAAATGGATTGAGAGAAGGAATAACATGGATAGAAGTGAAATGAGGCAGGGTGTGACACATATTATTGTGAAGAAGAACAAGAAATGACCAAGGCATTAAAGTGTGTGGGGAAATCGGAAATCTCTGCACACCTTTGGAAGTATACCTCTGGATAAAGAGCCAGGAAACTCAATTTTCTTAGATTTTCCCCTCTGCATACACTATCTCGGATCAGGCTTACTCAAACAAATATTCAGATTCTCTCGTCAAAAGAGGACACGGATGGGAATGAAAAAAAAGGGGGCAGGAAAATAAAGCCCAAAATTAATACAGCTTAAAAGCTAGCATTGATGGAAAACCCTCGCTAAGAAGACAATTTAAGCATGAAATGAAATCACATCGTGGAGGACATGCAGAGTTGATCTGGTTTTTGCTGGTCTGCATGAGTTAGCAAAGTGAAAGCTTATCATGCAGTGAAGCCCAAATGGGGCAGGATTAATCTTGTTTATTTGTTAGCGCTATCATTTTTCCATTGTGTGCTCCAAACTGTGTCTGCGTTTGATTTAACACATCAGCAAAACTGATGATACAAGTGCCATCCGTTTTGGAAATAAAACAGAAAAACTGCACACAGAGAGGTAATTTCCCACTGTGTCCAATACCAGTGGGGGGGTAGACACACTTTTGTCCCTGTGAGACCAAGGACATGAGTAAGGGAGTCCCCACAACGGCAAAGTAAAGGAAGCAGCATCCAGCCATTTGCCGAAGCCAAGGTCTTGAAGAGTCCCAGCGTGGGGTGATCCAGGCTAAACACATTGATCCAGGGAACGCTCCACGTGAAGCAGGGCTGCCCCACACACTGCTTCTTTCACTGCACACACTGGGGGACTGCTGTCTTTCTCTGAGTAGGAGTCATACTGCTTCCTGTGTGCTTCATCAATCCATACACCACGGCAGCTGAGTGTGGACTTGGGGTTTTCAAAGCAACCCCATGTGCTCACACTCAAGTCCTTTACAGAGGTGTACGTTTGAGAGTTAATAACAATGTCAAAAGTCAATTACCTTTATAGGTCGAGCCATGCCGATGTTAATTACAACACTGCTGCACCCTGAATGATATTATGAGTTATGATCTAGTCAGTCATATAACGTTACACAATAATGGTTATCACAAAGAAATAATGGTCAGGGCCAAACTCCCATGGTTTAAAGGTCAACCGTACATTCACAGGGGTATCCTTGAGTATGGGACTCTCATCCTCGCAGGTCCTTCGGATGTAACACCTGGTCTTCATGCACAGACCAATACTGTGGACTTGAAAATTACATCTCACTGTCCCTGTACTATGTGTGCCAAAAAAAAAAGATTACTTAGGAATGATTGCATTATTGATTACTAGGAATCTGATAATGAAATATTTGGAGATCCAATCAGTAATCATTGCAGCAACACTGTAGGAATCTGATGAGGCTATATATAAATATAAATATAAATATATATATATATATATATATATATATATATATATATATATATATATATATATATATATATATAGTATGCCATTTAATGCACAAATACATAAACAACAACTGTAATTTCAATTCATTATTCTTGAGAGACCATCTCACATATATTGATTTGACCATGTGGTCAGTTGAAAAGTTCCAAAGCATTGTTTAGGTGAGGAGATATGATCACATACTCAGTGAACGTGCAGGGCCAGGTACTCAGCAGCACAGCCTGCTGTTGCTCCTGCTTTGTCAAGGTCGCTGCAAGGTGACCGCTTCATCTAGCATATATATATATATATACATCTATGATGAGGCACCTCTTAACACCACTCAGCCATTTACATTACAAAATACTTCATACAAAATCGAGCTGCTCAAGTACAAGTTTTATAAGAATGTTTTTTTTTTTTTTATTTGATATTCACTATCTCATTCTTTAATACTAATTAAAGGTCAACTTGAAAAAAGTGGTATAAGAACCATAAGACCACCACATTGTATATAGTGCTGCTAATATGTCCTCTGTTTTAATGAAATAACACATACTTCATTCTTTAGAATACATGCACAGGCAGCATTATCGAAAAGGGCTTGTTTTTTCAAGCATTGTTTATGGAGAACATTTGCTGCAATATGTCAGAATGACAAAAGTGTCCATAATCAGGGTGTGAGGTATTAAGAGATTATACCTGTAATTACAATAGCTGCTGGTTTGGCCAACACTTATTACAGTAGACGAGAACCTTAATTTTTTCAGGAGCTTTTCGCAATTTCTACAAAGAATAATATACACACTAGGAAAAATATTGATGAAAATATAAACTGCATTCATAAAATACCAAAATAACTTCAATATTTACAGCTATTTGCAATAAATTGTTGTGTGTCTTGTGGATCGTAAATCTTCATTTGGCCTCCCACCTGAAATTTGTCCTTGGCTGAAGGGTACAGCCAAAAAAACAGATTATAAATTGTATCCTAATGTACACGCCCTATTCTGGATGTTAATTCACAGTGCGTGTATTTAGTTTTCCTAGAAAAGGGTGTGGCATGCAAGCAAGCAGCCCTGCCTCTCCCTGGACCGGGCTGCTGCCGGAGTCAGAGGCTGGGTCAACCAGAAGGCTGAGAATGCCGTTCCACTCACCCTGGTGTCACATACAGTACATGACACACAGGCCTTCAAACATGACTGTAGGGGTGACTGTTAGTGAGAGAGAGAGAGGGAGAGAGAGAGAGAGAGAGAGAGAGAGAGAGAGAGAGAGAGAGAGAGAGAGAGAGAGAGAGAGAGAGAGAGAGAGAGAGAGAGAGAGAGAGAGAGAATTTGTCACCATCCCCCTCTCTTTCTGATATAGTCAATTTAGTAAAACTGATATGTTCGCCACTGGAAGGGAGGAGAATAATCAAACATACTGTAGCATGTCTAGTCATAGCAAGAGGAAAAGTGTTAAAAGAGAAAAGGTTGAGGATGGAATCAGGTGACAACGAGCCTGTGTATCCATCTGGAGGGATCAGAAATGTGTGTGTGTATATATGTATATAGTAATATATTATTATTATTATTATTATTAATAATAATAATAATAATAATAATAATAATAATAATAATAATAATAATAATAACAACAATGTATACAATATTAATATATATACATATATAGTTATGACAAACGCACAGCAGAAACATTTGCTGGAAGTCCCGTAGTATTGTGCTTAGTGTAGTGCTTCAACCATTCCGAAAATGATTATGATTCTCAAACTTCCAATTCCTCTGCTGCAATGAATACAGCTGAGTGAAATGACATTGGACACAAAACACAGAGGAACGACAAACAAATATTCTGGCTATGCAGGCCCACACGGGTCAAACTGTACATTTCAATCACTCTCCCACAGACAGGCACCACCCCTCCCCCCCACCTCCAACTCGTCACCTTTGGCTCCCTCCATTAAATAGATTGTGCTGTGATAATCTCCTGGCCCATATTCATGGGCGGGAACCTCGGCCTGTTTTGATTACCTCACTTTGGGAGCCATCTTTAATCCCGGTGTCTTCCCTTAAGAGACACGGCGGCAGGCTTATTTAATTAACAATCCAAATGAATCCCGTTACCGATATTATGTCAATCAATACCGTTTGTGGTGTATCAGTGGGGAATGATGTGCACTAATATGCAGATGCCGTGCAACCGCATTCAAAGACAACAGTGTTAGTTTTCCCTGGAGAAGCATCTACTTTGTGGGTGATTGAGGCTGAATTGAGATTGTGATGGAGATTGAATTGTAGCATGTCAATAAATGCCAAAAAACACAGAAGACAAGTACCGTGAGAACAGCAAAGCCCTTTTCATCTGTGATTTAGCACCTCACATACATCAGCCCGAAGCATCTTCACAATCATCTTACAAGGAATTCACCATGACAAGACTCCCACAAGTCCCACAAGACTCAGCACAATCAATAGCAAAAACATACTCTCCAATCAACTGTAATCAACCTGATGTAAAATGGAAAATCCTGCTATTCAATTGCATGCTTCTCGAGGCACAACACAACACACACAGGCATATCACGTGCATTATGTGCTTCGTGCATTTTCACCGGCCTCTAGCAGTTGCTTATTTCACTGAAACAAAATGGAAACTGAGTAGAGGACACATATTGTCGTGATGCTTGACTAAATTAGATTATTAACCGTTCTTCTATGTGTTGCTTTTGCAAGGGATTCCAACGTGGTTACAGGGGAAAATGCTGCAAGTAATATACAGGCCCTTCTACAACTACAACTTAATGGTCAAGTCACTACGAAGTGATACCGTGTCACAATGATGCCAGTCCGAGCTGGGGAGTATGACCCAGAGGGAGAATGGGCATGAATGGATGCAGAGCAGAAATCTCTCTTGCTTTAGATTTTTTTGCATGCCTGCAGTCAATCTACCCATTCCCATGATTTGTAGGATTATCAAGGATTTCCACTTCGCAATCATTTAAAATAATAATTACAGAATGTATTATTATTTTTTTATACTCAATACATCACAGTGAAATAAAGCAGAACATGCAGCAGTAAGTCTCTCCCGTGGCCGAGACCGGTTAGCTGACCGGCTGGAAGATGTCTGTTTGGAGAGAAAAAGAGGCTGTTCGGCTTTGGATCTGGAAATGAGGTTGTCGATTGGATTATGGTGCTGTTTTTAATCCTTCTTTGGAAGATATTGCTCCTCCTCTGGTTGCTGGCATTATACAATACTTGACATGAGGATATATTTTTGGATTCCAACACATTAATGAATGTGTGTCTCCTATAGGGACAAGCTTTGCTCTGAGAATATTGTTTGTTATGATGTATAAACTTGTATGTTATACACAGAAAGCAGCTGTCGTGTAAAGGCCGTATCCATGTGTTCACAAGGAGGAGTGGTTATGGCCACCTTCAACCAATCACAACACAGGCCGTGTTTCATTAAAAACTGGGCCACTCTGATGACCATTATTGTGGATCATCATTTCACAACAATGAATATGAGATGTTATGAAATTTTGCAGCCATAGTCTCTACGAGACAAGTCTATGGCTGACGTAATGTGTGTTTGTGTTTGTGTGTGTGTGTGTGTGTGTGTGTGTGTGTGTGTGTGTGTGTGTGTGTGTGTGTGTGTGTATGTGTGTGTGTGTGTTATATACAATAGTTATTGTATTATGATTTGCAATACAACATAAAATGGGCTAAGAAAATCATTATAAAAATAATAATTAAAATGTATAGACACTTTTGGTTATATATTCAATTAGCTTTTCTTGTCAATAAAATAATTGATACAATAATTCTGTAGTCACCACCATGATTGGTTAATTTGTCACTCACTCTTTGACGCACAAATACACACACGCACACACACACACACACACACACACACACACACACACACACACACACTCTCTCTCTGCTCTCTCTTAGAGGTCACAGGTCACAAACAGTACATTTTCGCCAGTGAAATTGACTTGACTCTGTGTGTCCAGAGCTGCTTTGTAAACATAGTGTAGATACATCGCCATAGTTCAGGGACAGCATGCCTACGCATCTCCGAGCGCAGAACAAAGGATCGCCAGTGCTACAAGACACCAAATATAGAAAGCCAACGCAGTCCAGGCAGACAAAATAAGAGAGCCTGGTGCAGTTACTGCAGCTTGAGTCCGAGGGACATTGAACTGTGAGTTGCCAGCAGTTATGGCTGAGGTTGAAGATTGCATGGTGGATCAACCATGGCTAACTGTAAAGAAGGTCAGTCCATGATCATATGGTCTGTGGTGCTCGGAAGAAGCGCTTTTTGGATGGTCTGGCTCATGTTCAGGCCCTGGTATGTCAAGGTTTTAAGTATGTGATTCTGCAACAAGGCATCGTCACGTTTGCATCCATTTGGTAAAATGTATAACCATATATATAGACATGAGCATGTGCGAGCGCACACACACACACACACACACACACACACACACACACACACACACAGCTGCCTGCCATTGATAGGCCCATTTGATTCCATGCATTAATGAAGACACTTCTTCATTAAGTAACAGAATATGAAATCTCGTCATAGATTTCCACCGCTGGCTTCTACAGATCCATTCGCTTTTGTTTGATGTTTGAGGTAATGATACTAGTATAGTATACTAGTTGTAATACTAGTTGTCTCAAGACAGAATTTACTTCATTGTATTTCAACATGGAGTACAGCCATTGTTTACTGGTGACATCTTGGGTCGTTGTAGGGTAGGCCCACCTGGCAGTGTTCCTCCGCAGGTTTCATCATGGCTCAAATGTAACGCAGGTCTGCACCTCGGCCAGATCTAAGCACGAGTCCATCGTTTACATATGGTTTCTGGGGTTATTCTTTTAAATGGTCGTGTGTTTTAATGAACGTGTGAGGTCAAGTCCAACCATCCATTCAAAAGTGTATGTTTTTGATTGTTATAAAGTTTCCGTGAAAATCAAATAGGCCTACATCATGTGCACCGTCGCGCGTGATGTATGTAGATGGCTATACAATGATCATGGCTGAACTGGTTAAAATAGAGAGAAATTTTATTTTGGAAAAAGCCTAACTGAAAATGTTCTGAAACTAAAGAACGAATAGCTTGGCATGTTTGAGCTGTGGTGTCGAGCTGAAACAAAACCGGTGTGAGGGCATCATCTACATGACAACCCCAGATATGAACTCAATGTTGACTCCGTCACCAGAGCATGGTCATCTTACCTGAAATCACTGTATGGGTGAATTATCCAAAATCCAGCGGATTTAACCCGCTCTTGTTCCCTTTCTACAGCCTTTTCACTCCCAAACATCCGAAGGGAGAACTTATTGACCCCTGGTTGAAGCATTGCTCCAAATTGTCTGTGCATGAACCCTGCTTGATATAATCCCTCATCGTCCGGCGAGATCTGATCACTGCCGTCTAACTTTATGAACCCTGGCTGTTGATCTGGGGAACCATCTGGGCTGCCTCCACCATCAGCGGCTCCTTGCGCAACTTGATCCGGCCCGCCACCTCCAGCTCCGGGGGGGCTTTCCTCGCTCGGGGTGACATCCCCCGCCTCGGTGATGAGTCGCCTCTCCTCCGCTGACTCTGAGTCGTGCACATGCCGACTGGTGATGGAGGAGAGGCTCCCGCGAAATCGACGGCAATCTCCGTTCGAGCTCGTCTTCAGTTGCCTCCCAATGTCTGTCTCCATAATGACCGAGTCTCCACTTTTGGTCTCCCCGATGCCTTTGCAGCTTCCTCCAGAGGTCGGCGACGGGGACGGCAGAGGCTTCATCCTGATGCTCTTCCTCCGGGTGTCCTTGTCTCCGTCTTCTCCTTCCCCCATTATAGACGCTTTGTGTCCAATGTGCTGTGGCAAACTGTAGAGCCTTTTACGCATGGAGGAGTGCAACCTGTCCATTATGACATTGAGATATAATAAAATAGAAAGGAATAAATCCAGACAGGTTGGCTATAACGATATCACCGGCTGTTTGCCTTCCTATCTGCCGGAGAGCGATCCGTTCAGAGCTCGTTTGAAAGCTTGCAAAAAAATGAGAAACATGGCAAAAGACGACCGTGCATCCACTGAATTAAGAGGTGCTCTTCTTCATCGGATGCTGCCCGACAGTTTGCATTTGTTGTCACACACCTCCTTGGCGGTCCGGTTGGTCATCCGTGTGTCGATGGGGGCTACATATTTGTGCCGCTCTGACATTGTGCGCAAAAGTGGAAAAAACTGTTGGAAAGTCACCTTAGCTTGACATGTGAAGAAGACGCCGAGCGACGCGGGAGACGGAGACAGGAAGGTCAGGCGCACTGAATGCTTCTCTTTTCCGTCCGTTTCTCGCCAGGTGACCGAAATCAATCAGGCGACCACATTCCTGTAAAATACAGGAGCATCCAAGGACCGCTGACATCACTCATCCATAGTGCCTTGCATTTTGGTGTTATTGAATATTCATCATGCTGCTCTATTGGGTTGCCATAGGAGCGAAAACTGCAAATAAGCTCAGCCCACCTTGGTTAAAGGGGCATGCTCTTCCCATTCTTAAAACGTCCTCCTGTCTGCTGAGTTGAGGCTACAGGTTGGCGAGCCTTTTGTTTGGACAGGACGAGCGCAGGGGTCTGCACCGTCTGGGGCATCAAGTAGGACGAGGTGGGCTTTGATTGCAAGGGAGATGCGGTGCGTAAATTGCGCACCATAAATAATAATTGTAATGGTCCATTCTGATGTGTCTTTCAAAGCAGCTATTGTCTAAGACAAGTGATGAATTAATGCTTGATACAAGCCAAATAGGCCTACGTCGTTATTTGCAGTCTTGAAATGAACAATTCAATGGAGGCTATCGTTGACCTGACAGAGGAAACCCATCCACAGCAGACCGAGGCTGTGTTCTGCTGCTCACACACCAGAGTTCAATGTTGTAACGGAGGTATAGGCATTCAGCCTATAGTAAATATAGCATCGGTGTAATGTCCGCCGCCGTGGGGTAACGTGGCATAGTTGCGAACAAGTGACATTGGAACGAATGTGTTTTTTTGTAACTAAAGGAATGTAAACGTTTTAATAGGCTGGTTTTATTGATCACTAATAACAAACACACGGAAGTAGACCACACATTTCAGGGGTGCTGTCGCAGGTGAAGCCCAAATGTCTGTCTGGGTGTGCAACTGGTGCCAATGATACACCCCCCCCCCCCCCCCCCCCCCCCCCTCTCTCTCTCTCTCTCTCTCTCTCTCTCTCTCTCTCTCTCTCTCTCTCTCTCTCTCTCTCTCTCTCTCTCTCTCTCTCTCTCTCTCTCTCTCTCTCTCTCTCTCTCATGCTGAGCGGTGATGTTCACCACACGCACCAATTTGACTCTAAAACCATAGACTGTATATAAATGAACACACCTTGATACTCCCTCTGTTGGTCACAATGTCACTTACACTTTATTTAATTATTATGTCAAGCATTATATCAGCGCCGTTTGGTTTGGGGAAGAAGATAACCTCCTTTGGTCTCTCTCTCTCTCTCTCTCTCTCTCTCTCTCTCTCTCTCTCTCTCTCTCTCTCTCTCTCTCTCTCTCTCTCTCTCTCTCTCTCTCTCTCAAACGTTTTTATTTTACTTAGTTTACGTCACGCGCATCCACACTCAATGCGCGGGAAAAACCGATGAGTGGATGTGTAGTGTTAGTAGGCTAACTCACCACGGCTCGTGTCGGTTAACTCACCTTAGTGTCGGTTAATTCACCTTAGTGTCGGCTAACTCACCTTAGTGTCGGTTACCTCACCTTAGTGTCGGTTAACTCACCTCAGTGTCGGTGAGCTCACCTCAGTGTCGGTTAGCTCACCTCAGTGTCGGTTAACTCACCTCAGTGTCGGTTAACTCACCTCGGCGTTGGTTAGCTCACCATGGCGAACAGTGTGACGTGGGTGTTGAAGCGGTACGGCCGCTTCGTGCCCGGGTCGAAGGGGGACGGAGACAAGTGGAAGGTAACTGAACTTATGTCTCTCGAGCTTGCTATTTTTATTACATTTTAACATTAACATTTTTATAACATTTGAATCAAGCGACGAGCTAAACAAATATGGGCCCAACTACCTAGCATCGACCCAGCCATACACCTGCCTGATCTATGATAATCTAGCTGTTCACTACTGTCCACTGCCGTTAACTACTGTCCTCTACTGTCCACTACGGTTCACTATTGTCCACTACAGTTCACTACTGTCCACTACAGTTCACTACTGTCCCCTGCCGTTAACTGCTGTCCTCTACTGTTAACTGCTGTCCTTTACTGTTCACTACCATTCACTACTGTCCACTACAGTTCACTACCATTTACTACTGTACACTGTCGTTAACTGCTGTCCTTTACTGTCCACTACTGTTCACTACTGTCCACTACAGTTCACTACTGTCCACTACTGTGTACTTCTGTCCACTGCCGTTAACTGCTGTCCTTTACTGTCCACTACAGTTCACTACTGTCCACTACTGTTCACTACTGTTAACTGCTGTCCACTACTGTTCACTACTGTCCACTACTGTTAACTGCTGTCCACTACTGTTCACTACTGTCCACTACTGTCCACTACTGTTAACTGCTGTCCACTACTGTCCACTACATGTTCACTACTGTCCACAAGGTATTCGAGGCAGACGGTCACCATGAGCTCGTGCTCACCGTGGTGGACTCTGGACATATGCTGGTGTCTCGAGGAGCAGAGCTCATGGTAAGCAGGCCGTGTGACCCAAGCACGCCCTCTCATCTGTCCCCTTGCACTCCTTTAAGGTCATGTGTGTTACAGTTCAGTGATAACATGTTAATGAAATAAGGATATTGAAGGAAAGTGTGCGCGAGACAGTGATTCATGCCTACTTTCGTATGAGAGTGAGTTTTCTCATGAGTTTTTTTAACCCTGCCAATAGTGATAATTCGACCTATATGAAACGGTCCTGATTTGTAGCAGTCCAGTTGATGGCAAAATGCTGTGCCAGATTTTATGAGACCATGGCTTTCCAGATGAAACCGTTTTGTGAAGTCAATATGAAATATTCTGCTCTACAGTCTGACATTTTACCCCAGATCTCCGGGGAGGGCCCCGTTAGGCCTGTTCATTTCAAGGTTTACTTGGGTACAGGTTAAAGGATAGTGCCATCACTTTTTTTGGCAGTGCTCCTGTTTGGGCAGAAAAAATGATGACCCCTCAGGGCGAATGGACATTTGGACAGAAATACGGTCAGGGAACACCAAGCCGACCAGACCAATGGCCCCTCTAGTTTATATGCGGTGTGGGACATTGTTTTGACATTTGTTGTCCCAGTGCATCCCAACACACTGGCTTCAACTTTTCAATTCCCTGTGCAGGACCCCGCCAGGGCACAGCCAGAACCAGAGGTGTTGGTCCATTTTAAGTGTGACATTTGAATCAGTGTTCTCAGATCAGGGCCAGATGCTTTTGTTAGTGGTGAGATCATTTGGAAGATCAGTAATGCAGTTGAGCAGAATTCGATAATCATGAATCACAGTGGAGGACTAAGCAGGTAGTTTGCTGCCCTGGGGACGGCAGAAGCCCAGTGGGCTAAAGAATGTCTCATTAATAGTATTGTGACAGGAGATACAGGGAACCGTGCCAGACATACCCGGGTCAGACCACTGAGAGCTTTTACAGCGGATGATAGACTGGTCTATTTCAGATTGGGTGCTGCAAAAAATCTCTGAATCCTTCATGGGTGAGAGCTTAGTACGATAGCCTGCAAAGCCGTAGATAGGACCTGTTGTGTTCACGCTGAGCTCAGCTAAATGTCGTTCCATCTAATAGTATACCTCAGCACTACAAATAATCATTGAAATGCAGAAAATGCAGACTATTATTAATGTCATAGGTAATTGCAGTAATACAATCCTATTACAAACACATGTGTGGATAGTAATTAAATGTTTGTGTTTTTGATACCAACTATTCACATATTTAACTTCTATACATTGTCTTGTTTAGTCATAGACATCACAGCACAGACATAATGTGTTTACATGGTACCTATGTTCCTCAAAATTAATTCAGGGAAATTAATCTCCAGAGCGTTGAGACAATGATGTTATTGAGTAAATGGAGACCCCTGCAGACAAGTTTATGTATCTTCTTATTATCTTCATCTCAACGATCAGCTTTCTGCTGAGACCCTAACTTGTATTTGTACACTGTTAAAGTGTAACGTGGTAATGTAAAAATATTGGTTGCTTTGAAATTATGAAACATATCCACAGCAGAGTATTGTTTGTAACTGATTTTGTGATTTTCATTAACTTTGCAACAATGATATGGCCTTTTTTTTCAGGATGGGATATCCTTAATTGGGGCAACAGAATTCCTCAAAGTACAGAGGAAAACAGACAATCTGCTTTTTCGTTGTTCTATAAAGGTCAGTTGTTTTTGTGTGTTACAACCTACCATTGGCAGGAGTTTTAAGGCCTTGTGGATGTGTCTTCCCAGCATCTAAATCATGGAAATAATGTTAACGGGTTAACGGCCACTTCAAGTTCTTGGATAAAGAAAGCCTACGCTTATTATGCGGCGCAAATGAACTGACATTGTGAACAGGGTGTCTCCAGGTGGAACCAGAGGGGCCAGGTTCGCTTCTCCAGGCCGCTGGAACCCATAGATATTTAGTTTCACTTTAACGCCTCAGGGCTCTGCTGTGTCCACGACACAACAGAGCCCTGAACGCAGTGCGCTGTGGCGTCTTGCTAGGGAGAGAGCCGCATCATGAGGATGCAGTTTGCTGGGGGCAGCAAGGCGGAGGCTCTGGAGAGGTGTTCCAGTGCTGTCGCCAAGCTGACGGAGTACCTGCCTGTCACCACTCCAGATGACATGGCATCGCCTCCCCTCTGTGTGCCTGCGCCCCCCAATCAGCCCCCTGCTGCGAGCCCCACACACACAGAGCAGGTAACCCACGTCACAACACGCCACTGTGTGTGGAAACCCCCTCCGCACAGTTCATGTACCAGGTTGGAATTAGAATTGTCCGGGATGTGAGACAAAATGTATGCCGAAGAGTCATACTTCTGGCATATATACTTCAGAGGTCAACCAACCCAATATACTCCTCTTACCAGTCTAAAAGGTCATTTTTCTCTATGAGGAAGAGCAACATCCTTGTGTTACCTGCTCTAGCATGCCCACTAGATGGTGCTGTTGACAGCATTGTCCTTGCTTCTTAGAGGTTGAAGTAAGATAGCAGTTGTTATATATCTTAAAATATGGCCAACCTTCACATTTATACATTGAATTGTTTGAAGCCCAAATTACTCATCCAATTACAAGTATTGTGTCCCAAGACGTTGTCTGTAGCTCAAGTCTCCCAGGATAAACATGTTTCTGTAGCTATGTCCTCAGGATTCAACCTGAGGCTATTGGCATTCAAACAACGAAACCCAGACTGTCTTTTTTTTATTTTTTTTTATTTTTACAAAATTAGCATTTCATGTATTTCTCGTCCTTTTTGTAAGCATGGAGATCTAGGTTCTTTATATAGACACAGTTAGATGATGCAAATGATGTGGTTACCGTAGAAGAGTAGTGCCGTGGAAGCAAGAACAGATCCAGTGGGAAACAGGAATGCTTATTGTCAGGAATAGTTGAATAGTTGAATACCTTTCAGGCGCATTTAAAGAGCCTGCCGTGATGATATAGAGTGGGAAGCTTTGATGGGTTGGCATCCTTCAATTAATATTGGAGTGATTGATTAGACGTTTAACCCTGCGGTTGGTTACATGGCCAGCTATTACGAGCCCTGTCTGCGGTGTTTTATTGTGTGATCAGACTGCACAGGGCACGGCGGGGAGAGGGGAGCCCCAGACCGTCCACGGCTCCGTGTCCATCCAACGCCTTGCCCAGGTACTGCTGGACTGCAGAAACAGACTCTTATCACGAATCATTGAGTTATTCAAATGCAAATACACTGGCAGCACTATGGCATTTTACATCAAATGTTTTCTTAATTCACAATAAAATGTGTTATTTTTGTAAAATCTGGGTTATTCCAGGTCCAAAATTAGAAACACTGCCATGCTTTTTAGTCTATGCTTGCATCCAACCAGCAGATTCAACTCATTAGTTATGCTAAATAGCAAATCCAGCTGGCTGACTCAAAATATTGAGAGGGACTTGACACTGCATTCCCCCCTTGTTTTCTCACCATTAAAAATGTGCAATTTGCTTGTTTTATTTTTCAAGGACCTATTCAATGCAATTCTGTCCTGCTGATTTCCCATGCTAACACAGTGCGGCTCTGAAGTGGGATGAGAGAGATGTCTCTGTTTCGTTCCCTTAAAAGGCCCTTGACCTCCCATTTCTCCCATGCAGCATTTCATCGGGGAGCAGGGTCTGTCCCTGCCCCTGGTGTACCGCCACAGCCCCCTGCCAGCGGGCAACCTGGAGGCCTTTCTGCGAGCCTGTCTGCTGGACTCCAGCTTCCCTGCCTTTGTGGAGGAGGTAGAGGGAGAGCTGATGAAGCTGCTTCAGGCCTGACCTTAACAACAGCAGAGGGGGTGAAGGTCAAATCAGGTCACCGGCTTCTCTTTTCTTGTTCTTGCGTAGGCTGTGTGTTGGTGGTATGAAGATATTGACTGCATCAAAAGGTTATTTCATACAGTATATGGGTTATTCGCATGGATTGGTACAACGTCGTAGCATCTTAAGTTATCTTCCACAGAAGAACATGAAAACAATGCGATGACCTTGGTGTTTGTTTTTTTTTATTTAGAAAAAAAATATTGGTCTCATTTGTAAGATCGTGGCTCTTTACTCTGGTCCCTCATTCCAAACCTAAGTCAGGTCCATTTGCACCTCAACACACATAGATACACTGTATTGATAGGAGTCATGCAGCTACAGCAGTGTATTTTGCTAGTCAGCTTCCAAGTGTTCCCACGATATTAAAGCTTCACTGAGTATAACAAACTGCCCTCCATATATCTATTTATGAATACATATTGCATAGGATTATAGCCATGCTGTACATTTTAAGAGAGAAAAAATAAAGATAAAAATCAATCCATTAAATTGGGAAATATAAAAATTATTATATATTTTTTACAGATTTGCTATCATTTGAACACTCATACCGCAACATACACAAGACACCTACGTTAATCTGGAAAAAAATAATCATAATACACTTTTTCATTAGCTAGCTTTAACACACAATAGTCATTTTCTGTAATCACTCTCAGTTAAATACTGCCACTGTCATTGAAGCCCTTGCTTCACCATAAACGTTGTGTTAAAAGTGGACTCTAGTCACAAAATCAAACATACTTAAATGACCATGATATGCTGTACAAATCTTTCAAGAATATACCAATATCTTTATGTTAAATTCAAGATGACTCCATAAAAAGGAAGGGACAAAAGGTAATTCAGACACAAAAAAGCCACGTACTAGTACATGAGGGATAACCACAGAACATGTCTATTCTGAGTATCCTATTGCGTAATTATATTGCATGCATTTTACATGATATGTAATACAAAAAGGATCACCTCATTGGAGGACGGGTAAATGAAAAACAGGGAGACATCAACAGCACATTAAAAATGTGTTCACCTCTGCGGTGGATTTAGTCTTCGTATTCAGGCTTGAAATCTTTCTTCTATTAAGACTGAATCAGGCATGCTTAAGACAGCCGTTATGTTCATTTTGTTGCCAGTGTTATGCTGATATTGTTTCACCGAGAGACAAGATATGCTTTATTAAAAACATCTTGGGAGTTCCCACCATCTTCTGATACCTTCATGCGGTCAGTATGTTGTGCAGTTATCACATCTATGGAAAAAGAAAATGAAAGTAAGGTCCACAAGTTTAGTGTGTAGTTCCCTTTCCCCATCATTTAGTGAGGAACAAGTACTTACCCTATTTCTGATTCCTCTGGCGAATATTTTTCTCTTTGTGGTTGTTTGTTGAATTTGTTTTCCTGGAAATGAAACAGAGCACATGATTATTTACAGTCTGTGCAACAGCACTGAACATTGAGTTTTAACACTGAAAGGTGAACGTGTGGATGTGCTTACATTGGTACAGCTGGGTCGTCATCTTTACAGTGGGACAGGACACCGGAGAGAAGCAGAAACCAGGTTTTAGATATGTTACACAATCACTGTCATACGGCCAATTCTGTACAGCTTTCTGAATAGCATGGGTCCGCTTTCATTCAAAATGAACCAATTAGAGCGGAGTAAAAATTCAATTTCCTCTTCATTATTTAATCACACTGGACAATACGCCCAGCGTCATGACACCATTCATGTTGTGGGACGGCCAGGCTCTACGGAGGAACCAAATGTAATGGGCTGGCTGATAAAAATCATATTCCCCATGTTATGAATTATTCAACTGACATGCTATTTCATAAAACTCCGAAATCACAGTACAACCGACACAAGCTGATGGTGTAAAACCCCTGCGGAGGTAATGATCAAACAGTCATCGCAGTGAGTGACGGCTCAAAGACCCTGGGTCTGATGCTGACTCGGTTGGTGTTGAGCATACACATGATGACGCAACAGGTTAGTGACCGTTAGCTGTGGGCTGGTTACCATCGACATGCAGCTAGGGAACAGCAGCAGAAGCATTCCAAAGCATTATTGTGGCGGCTCGTTTTATGGCAGTTATAATGTTACATGATGGGGAATGATTGTGCGGCTGTTGCGGCTAGAATAGATAATGTGTGCTGACATACACCAACAATCCCACCGTCCGCTTTTCCACTAAGTCGTAAAATAGCCAATCCGATGTTTTACAGCAGCAGTTTAGCAGCTCTGTAAATACAGATTAGTGGTACGTGGGTTTGGCACTAGAATAAGGGCCTGTAAGTGCATGCATGCACACTACATTTGTTCATGTTTATTAGCCTAAACATTGTGACCCAATGACATACTATAACATGTTTCTATAACAAATGTGATTTGTTTGATTCGGCACACATAGAAAAAGCATAACATTTTACAGATTTGTTTGGAAATAGAAATTCATCTCGTTCAAGCCCACTCAAGCATACACTGAGTGTTGAAACGCTCGTAAACCATCATGAAGACATCATTTATAATGCGTGCAGAGTAGGCCAGGAACAAAGCCCCCAGGAAAACATGATGCTGAAGGGATATTTAGAGAGAGGGTGCAAAGAGATAGAGTGGGGAGTCCTCGTTTCTGATTTGAATGGCGTAAATATGGAAAATATAATCCACCTTAATCTGCTCATTTTTCTGGTAGATCAAACCAAAAACTACAGGCCGTATTCAATGCTTACCTAGGTAGCTGTGCCAAAATACACTACACACAATGCTGAAAACATGTCATTTACATATTTCCTAAATAACGTAGCAATAGGCATAATTTATGAAAATGTCTGTTCAAACATATTTGAGGCCGTTTTGAAGGTTTGAGGCTAATATTGATCCAAGGCCAGTTCATCATCATGTGAAAATGTGATATTATTGTCTTCACAGAAATTAGTCTGCGTAAGAGATGAGAGAAATGTATACTTGGATGGCTAAATTTTAGATGAGCAAAGATCTGTTTTTAAGATGAATTTTAAGGCTAGCAAAAACACACAAACCGACACAGCAATCTCTGAAAGCATGCATAAGCACTCACTTACCACCCATTTAGATTATGATGCCATTTGGAAAGAGGAGGAGATTAAATCAAATCAATTAAATCATATATTTTATATTAAGTTAAACACTCTCAACCCTGTGATTAGGCCTTGGGATAATGAATGCTGTTTCATTATCGCATAAGGTTGGGGAAATTATCTTTTATTATAGCCATTAGCACATTACCAAAATAGCAAACTCTTGGAAAGGTTAGCAGTAGGACCCCCTGTTGTTTCCGAATGTGCAGCTGTAAAGGTCAAGTTGTCATTCAACTCAAAATGTGTCTTGTAAGCCACAATGTCCTTCCTTTGTCAGGTAACATGCAAAAGAGGTGAGGCCCCTGAAGATGATTGGTAATCCCTTACCAATCCTCACTTCTTGCAAAGTTAAGCAAATTAAATTATTCAGTGCTTCAGTAGTGATCAAATAAGATGATTAGCTGCAGTCTTTTTAACAGCTGTTGTGACTTTACATCCCATCCTCCTATGTGATAGTAGCATAACAATACTTCACTGCACTGCTAAAGATAGATGTCCCAGCAAACGCTGCAGGCAGGGAATTTGCATATTCTCTAAGTAAAACTTCCCAATCATGCAATGTCATCTCTGGTCTATGCCTAATCAAAGTAAGTTTCCAACTGATAGTTTGATATTTATTTGAATGTGTTAAAAATATGGCATTCTCTAATTTAATGAAACTGAAATTGGTGTGTAATTATTTCAGCTTCGGATTATAAGGATGCAGTTTCATTGCTTCTATGTGAGCTGAGATTCATTAACAATACATTCTTAGCATTAGGATCATGATGAGCGTTTGACTAACGGCTCTTACCGTCCATGATTTCGTCCGGCTTCTTGCGCTTCTCGTAGACAACGATAATGATAACTAGGATGATGACTTCTGCCAACACACCGAGGAAAGGCCAGAGCGGTGCTAGGAGGCTGCGCACCCGGAGAATAGTGGTGGATCCGGTGGTGCCAATGATGTTGGTGGCATTGCACTGGTACTCCCCGGGGTCCGTGTTTATGTCCAAGTCCAGAACGTTCAACTCTGTGTAGTTGTCGCGGCTTGTGATTAAGTACCTTCCGGAAGAGTTGTCGATGTCCTGAAACACAAGTTTCAAGCCATACCATTAAGGACCTTGTATATTCCATTACAAACATACAGGCTGGAAAACCTACAACATCAACAGATGTAGATGTTGTAATCCAAGGGAGAGACAGTGGCGCACCGTGTAGAATGTTCCCTCCAGTTTGCGCCATGTCCAGACCGGGTGCGGGTAACCTACAGACTTGCAGTACATTGTTGCATTTTCTCCCTCTTTTTTATTTTCACTTCTCTTGTGGCCAGTGATGTCAGGTGCAGCTGGCAGGAAAAAGTAAAACAGTTAGACACATACGATGGTTGGCAGCAATTAGACTCAATTGACTCAAAGCAGCATTTTGACTGGGACCAGGTGGCATAAACAAATGTGTGAGAAGCAATTCTACCGTACTATTGTTTCTTTTTCACTGTATGGTGTAATTTCGCTGTAGACTCCCAAACCGGCTCATGGTGACAAAACTCTTGTGAATTAAAGTGGACACACTTCAGCCGGTTGTTGCTGACCAGACAATTTTTGCGTCAGGTTTGGAACCTGAAAGGCTCAGGCTGATGTGTAACAAGGGTATTCGTCAACTTTCTGTATGTATTTGTACATTTTATTCAGACCCTTCTAAGCCTGGCTTTTGGCATGTCTGTGCTAAATAGAAGCTCTTTGGGTTGTCGGTCTGTGACAGAGATACCAATGTACAATACTGGACCGATTCATAAAGGTTTTGTCGCCCAGTCCATATTCACATTGTAACAGATTGAAAAATGGTACGGGAGGGACGAAAAGGCTGCCTGACTTTGTCCCATTTTGCAGTTGCCGCCATGTGATACGTTGAAACAGTGATGCTTTATACTGTATTAGCAAGCATTACTTATACCAGCATGTCAAGCGCTCTGAGACATTTACGGTGACACTAATTCATATATAACTGGCTAACCTATACAACAACACATCAACCATTTATGTCAGGGCAGATGTTCGTATGAGGGAGTGGACAAAGAACATTTGATGAGCGTTTGATGTCATAGTGAGTAGCGCGGGGTAAAAAAAATACATAGTACTGAACCAGGACCAAAACATTTGAAATGTAACTGTGATTCAGCTGAACCTAGTCCTAGTCCATGGACCTCAAAAACACAATTACACTCAGACATAGGACTTTTGACTTGATACTTCAAGAGATACTTCAAGAAATACTTCAACAGATTTCTCAATGACTAACTGACCCTAGGTGCGATTAGATTTTAAAGTTACATGTTAAAAGTACCAGTAACTATTTCCATCCTAAAAGGCATTCCGTTTACTTTTGTCACAAAAATAACTAATACATACTACATACACATCAGAAAGATCATTGCTTCAGTTTCTCTCCAATTCTTGCAACGATGATAATTTATTCCATGCTGTTAAGCAGGATAAAAAGTCTGGCTCAAATCTTTGTTATTTTTTGTATTGTGCAGTGCACACGATGGTGCAAATATGAAGAGGTTTTGTGGCGACATCACAGCACTATTATGGTGCGCGTGTCCTGTCCAAGTCGGGGAGGGGCCAAGATCATTTATGGCTGATGCTTATTGAATTATGCTGATGACTGACAGTGCTGAGACAGCTCTCTTGAGTGGTGCCAAAAACCCGGAGAAGCCACCATTTCACACTCCGGACGGCCTATGATTACTAATCTTTAGCTGAGGTAGGGTGCTACTCTATGAATATCAGCTCCATGTGAGGATGAGCTAGGTCATAGCTGTTAATAAGACTGGAATGAAACAAGATTAATGTGACGTCACAGATTATAGGAATTGACTGACTTGTATATTTCTGCTTTGTTGCTTTCCATTGTTACAAGTGTATATTATAACATATTTTATTCATTATTTATATGAATGTGAAATACTATAAAAATAAATTTCAGATATATACAATCAATGCAATTTTGAGAACTATGAGGGTAAACCGTTTATCTGTGGCCCGGCTTAGTAACACAGACAATACTCCTCTGCTCTCATAGAGATGGCTGGGACGGGATTCAGAACCTTAATCCCACAACATCACACAGCCCTCCATCTGTTGCCTCTGAGCTCAGTCCTATAAGGATGAGACTGCCAAGGACACTGTAGGCGAGGATCTCGGTGAACTGCAGTCATGGGCACACGATAAGGAGTTCTATCTATGATATTAATATGCAGTGATCACCATCATACATCAATACACATTTCTTAAAAATAATATTAAGATGTCCATGAACCTTGCATTACAGCAATTGCTTGATACAATAAAATGGCCGCAATGCCAAATCAAACAGAGAAAATTGCATCACATCTCCAGAGAAGTGCAAGTTGGGCTCAGTCTGCCAGATGGTAGGACACTGAGGTTTTAACGGCAATAAGTTCTTTCATCTTAACTGGGCAATGAAGTCAGAACACACATGGCCATCCCCCATGGCCGTTACTTAATCAGACGTCATACAGAGTGAGGGGAACATCCTCACTACCCACCCTCGGCATAGAAAATTATGTACAGCGCTACATGGGAGCTAGCCCTATAAACAGGTTTTCTCAGTTTTAAACTATTTCTCTTTCCCCTTCCCACACCCTTATTTTAGATTACTGCAGAGTTGTCAAGATTTTGTAAAATAGACATGGTAGAGGCATTCTGGTGGGCAGATTTCACATCATTAAAAGGACCGTGCACACATTTTTCCTTTCTATGACGATGGGAGTAATGCTAATGTGAAGTTTGTTAGGCACATGTTAATGTACAGCAGCATAGAAACCTGTAACAGGGAACACCGAAACACCGGAAATGGAGGGGAAACCCCCTCTATCCTTCTGAGACCTGGCCTAGTGAGTGTGTGCTTGGTAGGTTGCTGCTCCTTTTGCTGTGCTGTTTCCTCAGTAAAAGAGGGACAACAGCTTCAGGATGGCTCCATGTCATTAACCACACCCTAGCTAGGACTTCCCACTCTGAGCTTTAGGCTTTCTAGTGAAGCCGTGGCTTTCTCCCTCTATTTTATCATTCAGGGGATATTACATGACCGATATTTTAAGCTTTCAAAATCTTGAAAAATATGTCAACTATATTTTGTAGTCCAACATTTGAATATTTTTAATACAATTTTGTTTGCAATACATCATAAAATCTTACCTTTCACTTCAATGGTAGTATTAGCATTTGGTGCCTTCGCAAACGTGAAAACACACATGTATTCTCCAGCGTCGTCTGCCTTTGCTTTAACGATTCTGCATTAACACACACATGCAATGTATTACTATCATATGGTATTTCCACATTATTTCACAGTCTTTTAAGGTCCGAGGCATGTTTCTCGTATTTTATTTAAAAAAAAGTATTTAGATGAATCAAGGAAGGGCAGTTCTAAACCTTTTTGAGTACCTCATTAATTCTCAATCTGAAGTCCATGGTTTTATCCTAAAGTAATGTGACAAGCCACAAACTGACTGGTCTAATTTTGTTGCAAGGAAGAGTTTGTGGAGCATCAACCGGGGTAGCACACCGTCCACACTATGGATGAAACCGCTTCCAGCTAGCGCCTGGGGGTGACCCGTAGCTCTATGCATCCCGGCTAGGCCAAGTGTTTGGATGGCAGGGACAAGGCATTTTTATGTTTGAAATACGACAATTTGGAACACTAGCCATCCATTTCTCAACAAACAAAGATACTTTGTATTTACTTGTGGAGTGTGTTGTTTGTCTTTGAGCGCGTTTTGTCAATCTCCAGGCTGTTCTTCATCCAGAAGCTCTCCTGGTGAGGGTGGTCAGCAGTGGTCAGGTTGCACCACATGATGATTGTCGGATGTTGGGCCGGAACGTCTGCTGACAGTATGATCTGATCGGTGGCATTGATCTTTGGCTCTGGAAGATAGACCATCAGAACCCTTAAATTAACAAAGGCACAGTGATGTAGTACCTCACGTACCAGCTGCAGGCTGCGTGCTGTGTTCACAAGATCTGCGTTGGAGGCTGGTCATGAACCAAACACAATTGCATGCAACACTCGGTAGAGACGAAACAAAGCACAATCCAATCCTAACTGTTATGTATGTATGCACGTACTGTATATCTCCATATGCATATGCAACATGTATACAGTATACGTAAATATGTAAAGGATACAAGGATACTTGTGTGCCTCTCGTATTCAATCCCACTGAATCCCACATAAATTTGCTGTATTTAATATTTTTCTATAAATATTATATGATGTATCTATTTTCTGGTAAACAAAAAATAGTTTGCCCCAAACATTAGTATGCCCACCTGACTACACGAATAGCATGGAGCTTGCAGTAGCTGGCAGGGCTCTGTTTGGATCTTATTCTGCTAAGCTGCTTACAGCTACATTCAATACACACACCAGCATTTTATTTCTACTTCAAAATTAACAATGTAGCCACAACCATTATTTACAGTTGGAAGCTTTAAATAGATTATTCAACTAGACTGATTGTTTTGTGAACGAAAATGTAAAGCATAGTGTTACAATGTGACAAATTATATTACATTCAGAATGTCTTTTTGTTTTAAATTAAATATAGATGCTACAATATGGCAGTGAAACAGCTAGTGCTCAGGTGTAAAGCTGGCGATATGACCTTTAACAAGCCTAGAGCACGCTGCTCTCAGAGAAGAGAACATACACTACACACTACATCGTTAGGCTGTTATCTTTAAATGTGACCTGAATGGGCCTTTTATCATGTAAATAACACTGACAGGATTCCTGCGCTACAAAGCTAAGCGTCTAGCCTTGTACATGTCGAGGCAGCAGCCGCGGTCTACTCAGCAATGTCAGGGTCTGTCTCTCAAGGACGTTGTGGGAGGCCGGAAGTGTCATCAGCCTCGCTGCCCTCCCCTCTGCTATGAGGCGTGAGGAGAAAGCTTTCACTGCCTTCGCCCCTCCTCCCCCAAGGCGGGCCCAACCGTGGCAACCATGGAAACCCGGAGGGGAGGAGCAGAGGGGAGGGGCATCGTAATCCTACTATTGGCTGCTACTGCAGGAGTGTCTGCAAACCTAGTGGGGGAGCTGCTGGCTCCGATGACTGAGTGACTTCTATTAGCATCCATGGCTCCTTTATCATGCAGTTGTGTATATCTAACAATAGCCAGGGGGATCCAAAACTCATGGTCTAATAATAGCATGTTAGGGACATGGGTATACACAAAACATTAGGTACATGAATTAACATTTGACAAAGAAGGCACAGGAGTCCACGGGCCATTTTCACTAAAGGTTGTTTGTAGGGCACCTGCACAGAGAAAACAAATCAATGAGAGGAAAAAGTGCACACCGTGACCGGTGAGCTGATCTTCTAACTGTATTTATGGAGGGGGTCTATTTGATTGTGTTTCACATTAAAAACAAATGATCTTGACATTGTAGTACACTACAGCACCTGCATCTCCAGAGGCATGCAGAGAAAAAGTTTCCATCTTCTGGAGAACACACAGCCTACATAGGTGTTTTAAAAAATTCTGTCTCTTTTTCTGACAAATTCCATCTAGCATTATCGTCATTATAACATAAATAATGTGTTAACTATTAACTTCATAAGAATGTTGATGTCAAATGTCCTCCTTTCATCTTATGAAGACTATGTATTGTTAACATGTGTGCCCAGTTTCAAATAAAACCCACAGTCAAACGTCCTTTGCAAGGGAACGAATGACAATATATTAAAATAGAACACAGCTCTCAACAAACACAGACTAAAATGAGCAACACCTACGGGGCAGCTCCATTGGTGCACGTTCCACAGCTTCAAACTATACATTCACATCAACGGGCAACGTGTATAGCATTGTATACCCTGTTATATACATGTAATATAGCCAAATGTACATGTATATAAGAACGTTAATTTTCAGTAATGACATTATATACATATCCTTCAATAGCTTTTTTTTCTTGCAATTTATCAATCCTCCATGTACTTTTGACCATCAGGTGATTCATATAAAATATATTCCTCAGCAACACTGCATAACAAATTGTGTTGAAGGATCACGACAGGGCAATCAGCCTCCCATGCAAAACAATAGGTGGACTCTGAAGTAAAGTGTCCAAGCCTCTTTGCAATCTTACTCAGCTCCAACTCCATGTCTGATAGAAAGGTTTCAGTTGGCTTTCAGTGAATGTTTGCACACACTGCAGAAGTGGGAGGATATAATGTCATTACTGATTCACAGCTACACACTTAATGGCTAAGAAGGCACAAGGTTATGTGGTCCAGTAAGAAACCGTCTCTCCCAAACCTCTCTCCTGGAGCATTTTAAAGACTGAAGAGAAGCCAAAGCAATACTTTGATCAGTTTAGAGTTGACAGCATGGGTCACTCTTTAGACATCAACAGAGCCCCGCCTTTTGCCTTCTTAGGTTCTACATACTATGACTTGCTTGGAACAAAAGCCAATAAAAAGCAACAATACAGTAATCAAAGCCCCAATACAGTAAAAAACGGGAAAAAAATGGCTCGGGGTTGCAATGCAAGGGGATGTGGATGAATGCACAGGTTATCGTACCATCAAAACAAAGTGGACCACGACACAGAAAGCAGCCCCGGTAAGGAAGAAAGGGTGGGTAACTACAGTTTGATCATGTTTCTCACAGAAGAGAAGAAAGCACAATCAAAAGATGCGTGCTTGGTGCGGTTGTTGGATGAATGCACAGGTTATCGTACCATGAAAAACAAAGTGGGCCACGACACAGAAAGCAGCCCCGGTAAGGAAGAAAGGATAGGTAACTACAGTTTGATCATGTTTCTCACAGAAGAGAAGAAAGCACAATCAAAAGATGCGTGCTTGGTGTGGTTGTTTCGGTCTGGTCAGTGTCCACCATGTTGGAGGAGGCTCTTGTGGAAGTGTGTGTGGGGGGGTGGGAGGGGTTTAACTGGGACATCTAGGTTCTACGGTACATGAACAACTCACTCTGTAGCACCGTAATGGTCGCCTGGGCGCGGATCCAGCTCAGGGCGGGGTTTTGTCGGAGCTCATTGCGCTTCGGGTCGTTGCTCGCCCGGCACTCATAGGTCCCCGAGTCCTCCAGAGTGAGGCGCGTAATGCCCAGACTGCTCACGCCGTTGGCTCCGTACGCCGTGTTAATAAAAACACGCCGCTTGCGGCCCCCTTGCCACAGCTGCTTAAAGGAGTCTGCCCGGTTGATCTCAGCATACCACCACTGGATCTCAGGGGTGGGGTTACCCACCACGTCGCAGTACAGCTCAAAGGTGTCCCCTGTGAGCTTAATCTCAGACATGGGCGACTTCACAAACCCGGCTGGAGAAGAAAAGAAAGTGCATGGGAGTCAAGAAATTAAAGGAGTAGAACAGGGTTAGAGTGGGAAGGAAGTGAGGACAAGGCCAAGGGATGGACAAGGAAAGCAAGAGGTTTCATTGAGAAAGACAAAAAAGAGTAGATGGTTAAAAGCAAATCAGAAAGAAAAGCAGGCTACCAAAAAAGAAGAGGTGAATCACCTCCGAAACCAGTTAGTCACCATATGTTAGTCAAAGGAATTTCCTGTTTTCCTAGTGTCCTGTGCTTAGTGGCATTAAATACGGCTTCGTAATGTTACATTTACATTTAGGGCATTTAGCTGACGCTTTTATCCAAAGTGACTTAAAAAGAGTAAATTTGTCATAAGAAGGTGAAACATTTCATTGCTGCTAATACAGTAAGAAAGTCACCAGAACCAGAAGTTTCAAGCATTTCAATTGCTTCCATTGCTAGTATACAACATCTCTGACTAAGTGCCAAGTTACAAAGAGTTGGCCTACTAAGTTGTCGACATTACTCATGTCACCTTTATACACGACAACATTGGTTAAATGTTGTGAGGGGGACATAAAAAAACAAATCCCCAGACTTTATATTTGGTCCATCATAATACAGATAAGATAAATATAAATATGAATTACATAATCTGTCCATAGATTTAAGACAAACGATGTGCCACCTATTTCAAGGAGTTTCATATATTTATTATTTGTTTGGTCAAGCAAATATGCAATCCTTGTGTCTAAAGGGTATGCTATTGGTCTGAGCCACGACTGACTTTGTAGACAGGGATCTCAAAGCTATACATTAAATTATTGTTTTGTTAGATCAATGTTATATATCACCACCAATATTATACCCGGTTCATGGCATAAAAATTATACTTTTAATTTAACCCTTGTATTATGTTGAAAAAAAATTACATTGATTATGTTGCGGGTCATTTTGACCTGTACTGTGTAAATCCACTCAAAACAGTCAAAAAAACAGGTTAAACCGATAACAACTTTATTTTAGATTATATAAACATTTAGAAAAGAGACATACAATACCATTTTACTTCCAACACTATTTAACCACTATTTATTTAAGTTGTTCCCTCTTCACAAACACTTTTTTTCAGATTGTCAACTCCTCCTTTGGTGGAGTTGTAGTCCAGGATAATTTGCGGCTTCGTGTCTTCATGTCTTCATATCTCTTGTGCTTGGAGATGCATTGTGCTCATTACAAGAACATTCTTGTTTCTCTTTGGGCAGTATGAAACAACTGTTGCTTTCTCCGTGAAAACAAATATTGAGGAATGCTGAGGTCTGCCCTGCATCTTCACAATTTCACTGGGAAGTTCTGGCTTATTTCTTCTGACTGTTACCAACATAGTCAACTTTCTCTTCTGAAGTGATGTTATGACCTTGCAGCCCTTCACTCATCTCCAGCACCACACGCATCCCCTGATTCTTCTCAGATGCTCCTCCATGTAGCTTTCCAGTGTACACTTGCATATTCCATGCATAGCTAGATTTTGCATCACAGGCTGCCCATATTTTGATACCATACTTGGCAGACTTGTTGGGCATGTACTGTCGGAAAGGACAGCGCCCCCTGAATGGAACAAGGTGCTCATCTACAGTAACATGGGTACCAGGATTGTACAACAAAGGTAGAATTTCAACCCATATATCCCATACATCTCTGAAAGCAGCTAGTTTCTCTTTCACGTCAACCAGCTCTGGTGTCGCGGTTGTCAAATCGGATCACACGAGATATCATGTGAAATGTCTCCAGAGACATTGTTGCTCGAAGGATTGGCCTTCCATTCTCTTCATTCCATAGACTTGCAGTTGCTTCTCCCTTTGACCTGTACACTCCAGCTAATTTCAGAATTCCAATGTAAGCATGCAAGTCAGTCTGATCCAGTGGCTTACATTTCTCTTGAAATACATGCCTCCCCTCCAAGTTGGTAATTTCCAGTATAATCCTCTATTGGTGGTGCTACGAAGAGCAGAAATGCTGATTGAATATCATCAACTCGTTTGACAGCAAATCTTGTAGGACCGGGAGTCATTTTGATGACATTGGAAGATGACAGTCTGCCTCGGCTTTGGTGTGGTGATGTTGACCATTTTATATTACCATCTTTAGATGCCCATGTCCCCTCTGTGGATGATGATTGCTGCATTCCTTGGTTTCCATCTGATGGAGAGACAACGGCAGACTCGTCCTCTGAATTCTCCTAATTATAGGAAAATTGACAATCTGGATCATCAATAACATTGTCCTCGGTCTCTGAAATATCCTCTGTCTCTGAAATCTCTTCCTCTGCATCACTATCCCAAAATCTGTGATAAAGCTTCTTGAGCTGTAAACCTTCTGGAGCTCATTTTTGGTGTGTTTGTCAAAGAGATGACATGAGAACAGTGACAAGGACAAGGGAGAGAAAGTTCCTCCTCTACACACACCTGGGTCTCAGTGTCTGGGTCAAAATGAATGAACATCATCTTTGTATACCAACTCTGCACATTTCACTACACATCCAAGTGTCCAGATTTTACACACCAGTTCATGACCCTTCATAACCAGTACTTTGGTCAACACAAAAACTGAAATGGGTCAAATTGACCCTTAACATAATACAAGGGTTAAGGTTGTCAACGTAACTACAAACAGATGTGTTTTTGGTATATGAGCTCTGTATAATTTCATTGCTGGATTTGAACATTGCTTGATCCGATGATAAGTCATGTGATGAGGTAAAATCAGTGGTTTGGAAATGCTCCCTTAAGCTTAATATGTCTAAATGACACACCAACACTGTGGGTATGTCCACGACTTTCTGTCTACTGAAACATAAAGTCAACCACACTATGCATTTAGTGTTCATTTCACCAGTCATAAAGTCATTATTTTGGCCATGCAGTTTATTGTTTAAAAAAAACAACAATTTTGTGAGTTTGAAAATGTTTAATTCATTTTCATGCTTCATTGCCTGATCACTAACTATTCCCTGTTTCTGCCCTTTACACAGCAGTCATTGTTTTCTGTTTCTCTCACATTCTCTGCTGTGGGGTTACTTGAAGGCTTCCATCACAAGGGTTGACTGTTTAGTGCGTCATGGAATGCCAGAAGACACTTTTGAAAGGCAAAAATCCCATCAAATGTACAAAACTACTGAAGAAACGCCCCGTGGTCTTTGTAGCCTTTGATGCAAAGATGGACCTATTCATACATTTTTATGAGTCATTCAACTCATTTTATGAGTTGCATACTTAACCCCCACACATGAATTAACTCAGGATTCATGCACAACAAGGTGTGCTATAAGTTCACTATGCCGGGATCAGACTAAAGTTTTTTTTTTTCACAATGGTGTCACTATGTCAAATAAGGCGATTATTGAATTAAAGGCATATGTACATTGAAAGTGAACATATGCTACCCCTACTCCTACAGCCAACCAACTTAGTGCAAATGAGTCTCTCATAGCTTTATGGCATAACATACTGAACTAGAAAGTACATTTCCTGAAGAAAATGGGAAGTGGGCTAGCTGACTGTAACCAGATGTATTGCTTAAGCACAACAGCTCCGTGTTGCCTAATTCTAACGCACAGTCAGAATGCCATTCTTCCTTTGCCTGGGTCCTTTTTATAATCGTCTGCATTGATGTTTGTGATGGGGTGCACTAGGTCAGTGGTTCCCAACCCAGTCCTCAAGGACCCCCTCCCCCCCTCCCCTCCAGTGGGGGGAGAGGCTGTACGTGTGTATTGATTGCCACTTTGCCCTCACTCTGTTTCTCTCAAAAACTATAAATGGTATCGCTAAGATATTTGAATGTGAGTGACAGCATGAAAATATGAACCTTTTGATGTATAATATGTTAAAGTACTGTGAACATTTTAGGAGTGGCGGCAGTTTACAAAATGTGGATATTTTCAAATCACCAACTGCCATCACTCTAACAACTGAACATTCCACCATTCATTTCAATGGGACAAAAACTATTAATACAACTTTAATATCTTTAAAACTATAAAAGCTATACAAAATAAAAAAAATAGACCCGGTCGATTCCTAAAGTAGCTGAATATTTTAAAGTTTGAATGAAGTTTCTAGCACAAACAATGACAAAGAAGTTAAGCGGCAACGTTTTGGAGAGAACATATACTAAAGAAAGAAAGAAACAGTGAGAATAACAATAGTGTGCTATCTAAAAGCTAGCCCACTAATGAGAAAATGTGACATCAAAAATGTGACATCATCCTGGTGCAAATTACTGCTCACACAAAACAAAGTATGTAAAGGGGGCATTTTTAGCAGACGCTTTTGTCCAAAGCGACTCACAATCAGTACATTTGTGGGGTTCGACATGTGGAGAGTTGGAAGAGGGGGATCAAGGGGATTGAACCGCCAACCCTGGCCTGCAGTTAGTGGATGACCCGCTCTGTTCACCCACTCTGCACACTGAGCTACTGCCGCCCAAGTATGTGAATCAGGCTTCATATTAACATACATTGTTTACCATTTTTGCAAAGTGTGAGCTGCTCAATCTTTGTACCACACAAGGCAAATATCTTCATGAATTCATTCATGTTGGAGTTCCAGGCACTGTCCTTTCTGTGCATCAATTTGCATGAGGAATTGGGGCAAACCTGTTCATCTCTGACTCTTTTAGAAAAATAGATTTGATGAAACCCAGTACTGTTCCCATCTAAAAGGCAATGCATCCACATCATTACTGCCTCATCTGTGACTGTTCTGATTCATGCCTTTGTTCCACATCAGTGAGTGGCACCACAATGAACCTCTTAAGGCCAAACACTCTGGACCCAGCTGTTAACATTCTACAATATAGAAACAAACACATCAATATAAAACATGTATATAAATTAGACATTTATATATATATAACAATTAAAAGCTACTACTTACAGGCCATGTGTCCCAAAGCACACAGATAAGAGTCAATGACATGGAAGATACAGAACAAGCCCTTATGCAGTGGATCATGACCTCCTTTTGTGTTGAAATTATGCCAGTAGAAATAAGAAGATAGCTTGTTGAGATTCAGTTATACGTCAGTATATTTGCTCATTAAAAGTGGTCATGCAGCTTCCGCACCTCTGGTAAAACTGACATTCCAACAATGCGTTCGGTACAAAAGCCGACTGTCAAACAGGCTATCCCAGTCTTTGCAGGTTTCATACACTGAAATGAACAAGGCATGGACTGGGTGTGTACCATGGAGGTAGGTCCACTGAGGCAAGACCAGGCTGTGATTCATAGCCAACAAAATTATCAGGATGATTACTTGTACCTTTACCAAGAACAGGTGTCAATATATTGGGTAGCCAGGCCTCTAAAACCTGCCACTGTATTAATAAGTAGCTTTTTGAAACATCTGGGCCTACCAAAATCACACGAGAGGGCGAACAAGTAGTAACAAGTACAGCTACCTAAACTGGGATAACTGTTAGCATAGCTTTTAACTCGAACATTTAGCAACATACTAGAACAAATGTTTCAGCTCGGACCAAGGCTAAATGCATACCAATGAGTGTATACCAACGAGATTAAACAAATGACACAAATTCTGATCATTAGGATTCTATAGGACACAAATATTCTTGCTTCAGGATAAACTGTTTATCTCAAACCAAAATGGTTAAGGGGGTAGACACTTGGAAAAACTATTATTTGACACTGAACAAAATGTGCTCTTAGTCTTACAAAATAAAAGCATCCCATTAGATGTTGCCTTGCTTGATATACTGTATTTCAGTTATACTTGGAACTATCAGTCTATGCAAAGTGAAGTAATCAAGCCTTTATGAAGAAGTGTAGTATCAGCAATAGACCGGTATGAAGATCTGTGGTTTTGATATTAAAGGAGAGAGCGCTAAATCCTGCAACAAGGAGATCATCAGCATTATGATAATTATTCTAGCCTGAGAAACAAATGTAATAATGTATTGGACATACAATATCATGTGCATATGTATGCAATACTGACCATCTCATCAGATGAGAATGCTTTAGAATACTAAGCTCATCATGGTATATCTATATTGTAGTTTTAAATAACATCTGACCAATGTTGGGTTGGCAGTCACAGTTTATTTGGACTGGGGGAGGTGGGCTAAGAGAGAGAGAGAGATTGAGTGAGAGACATCCTTTGAGAACCAAGAGCAGAACACACACTGCCACCATGCAGCCTGAGTGAGTCAGCTGCTTGCCTACAAACTGGCTTCTGGTCCTGGGTCCCACAACACACACAGGACAAGCAGCCACTGAAAAAAAGACGTACGGCTGCTGAAGTGGTAACATGCTGCGCAATCTGTTTCTCTGCACAAGCATCATGTGCCTGCCTGTACGCTATCATCATCACCTACATGGACCTACGTAGGCATACAGTGCAACACAACCAGAGCAACTAGTAGTAAAGGCAGTGTTTCCAGAACAAGCAGTGTGTGTGTGTGTGTGTGGGGGGGGGGGGGGGAACTACAGATGCTGTGAATACTAGGAGCTGTCACTCATCTCACAGAAGTGGTAAATTAGATAACATTTCCAATAACACCTACAGCAGACAGGAATGCTATAATCTCCCATCCACACCAACCATTCAACACTTCCTGGGTGCTCCTTCTCAAGGTCATGAAGACAGAGATATTACTAATGGCGAGGAAGCCAGGCTGTATTTCCCCCTGCACCTTGTCATTGGAGAATCTCTACTGCCGCTAAAAATAGCACCGGCAGTGAAAGATAATTCTCCCAGAATTCCTAAATGTGACCAATTATTATTGGCAATATACTCATCTGCTTAAAGGCAGGCTAAAGGCTGGTTCACAGACTGAAGAGATAAAATGCATTAGTGGGTAGATGTTTGCACTAACTCTGGTGTTGGCGTGGAATGTGTGTATTTTATTCATATGCTCACACTATCTTCTTAGGTTGTGGGCTGCATCTCACATACATGCAGCTTAGTCAGTCACTTTCACAGTATACACAAATGTGACTCTTGTAGGAGTTCTAAGTCATGTTCACATGAGTCAACCCCTACAGTATTTTGTATTCTGTGACTATTACAATACAAGCTGGATAGTAATATGTGGTCAGGCTATGACTATAATTTTGATCCATTACCAAGGTATGACTGTTAATGCATTATACTCCAATGCTTGGTCCTTCATATAATCACAGCTACAAAAAATCCCAGCATATTACAGTAACATATAATGAGAGTAAAAAACATACAGGGATTCCTAAAATATAAATTACATGGATTTATAGGTCTAACTCTCCTTATTGTAGAGCTTGCTAACTGGCTGGCCTAGTTTGCTGTCATGTATTTGTCTTGCAGTTGTCTATATAACGACTATAATTGTAAGTAATTTATTTTGTATTTTTAGTTGTATGAGGATGATGCAGATGGAGGTGTACAGTGTTGGTTAAACTGGCTATGTATAGGAAGATCTCACTAAGTAAGCATATTAAGTTTGAGTACTGACATTCAAAACTGCAGCTGTCCAGTTATGCTGTGTAAGGCTGTTCTGAACACTGCCACTCCATTGTTAGCATGCTACTAATTCACCATTTCTGTTCCACTGAGTATTTTCTGAAAAACCTGGAATCCTACAGTGGCAAGTATAACTACACCCAAAAAGACCAACGCTCATGGCTAATCAATGACTCAGAAAGTTACTCAATATATTCTGCCAACTAGTAAATCTCGTCTGTGTAACTAGCAGCTTTTTATGGCCAGTTACCACCAGAGCACATGGGCTGATATTGGCATTGACGACATGGAGTTTGTGGGACGATTGCTTTTATTCTATAGACATATAGTGACTTGCATGCATTTGATCAAAAGCAAAAACCTGCAGTGAAAAGTTAGTTAGTGGAGATTGAATAGTAGCAGGTACTCATTAATATTATTGGTTGATTAAAGTGAAGAGATCATGATGATTGACAATGAAGGTGTTATGATTTTCAGTATGAAATAAAATAGCATCTGACATATTGTTAACAGAATACATGTATTCTGTTTAGTACGTAGGTGGAAGCAGCGTGAAGCACCTTAGTGGTCTGCTGGGCCACAAACTATCCCCACGTTTGGCATACATTTTTTATACATTGACAACTGCCATCTAGAATTTAAATAGTTCAGAGCAGCTCATTGAGTCCTCAGAGAGCTGTGCACAAGGAAGCCATCCATTAAGGGTTAATGGATTCACTTTCACAAAAGACCTTAAAGCCACAGTTCTCCGTGCAGCATCTTCAGGTTAAAAATAGAAGCACGGCAGAATGGACAGATGCTATTTACAGTTCTCCAAATATCTGTCAAAGAATCTGGCCATCCCTGCTCTGCCCAGGTCTAGGGAATGAGAATGACTCAAACTCCCTTCGCTTCGCTCATGCAGTGATTACATCTTGTGCACTTTATAATTACAATTCTCTCCACACCGCTGCCTCTGCTGTGAAATACGACCGAGGAAAATGTACATGATGCCAGGCGTCAATCAAACTGAATCTGAACTGGAGGAAATAAATAAATAGGAACGATTCAGAGACCCAATTAGCATATTGCCATGAATGTTATAAAAGTAAATCCTGCCTTTAAGGAAAACTATGTGAGGAATCTTTCTCTATCCATATTTCTTTGTAATAGAGAAAATGCACATTAGTGATAGGGTGGCACCAGTCTGTCTCACATTAACCCCTGGGAGTCTCAGAGCAACTGTGTGTGTGGGTGTGTACTTGTGCTTATGTTTGTTGAGAATTAGGCCACTAGCACTGGGTAAAGACTTGCCAAGTGTTCGGAATGCCTTTACAGGGGCTTACTCAAACAACACAGGGCTTAGTATTGTAGTTGATTTTCCACCCTGATGCAAACATTAAAGGAGGATTCCATGTGCATTCCAACCTGAGCTGGAGGAATGGAGAAGTCAAGTCAAGGAACACACTTGGTTACATAACTGCTGCAGGATTTCAATCTCTTGTTTCTGTGATTGTTCCTTCACACATGGCTCAGAAAAGTTGCTTCCTTCTCATTTTGATTGAACATTGTATATGATATGATTATGGAAGATTATATATTATATTCCATAGGCACAACTGAGCATGAACATGTGCATGCAAACATAATTTCCTTGTTTAGGACACAAGCTGTGTATTGAAGGCATTGACACTTTTTTTCTGTGTAGTGTTGACACAGGGATGTTGCCATATAGGCCTAGCCTTTTCAAACAAATGAAAATGTGAAATATATATTACATCTTGTATTTAGATTTGTACATAGAGCTGGAACCACATTAAACATACAAGTCATAACACCTGCAATTGTTGCAATGCTGCATGGTTGAAAAGGTCAGTTATAGTAATCAGCACTGGCCTGTAGGTCCAACCCACCTGCAGAACCAACCTTCAGCAGACAGGAGACACTGAGAGCCGACCTGTTCTCCCAAATTACATCATTATTTAGACATAAACTGTTCGGCTAACGACCGCGTTTTGCCCCACGAAGCACGACACGATTTATAATAGCGTTGACAGCTGCACATAGAATATAGTGGCAAATTACGATCAAATCAGTGCACATATTACATCGAGATATACTGTTTATATCGTGTGTACTGTAAAACGCACACACGTCACTTTGCGATGAGTTTAATACCGTGCAGTTTCCCTGGTTGGGGTCTCAAATACGCCTCCAACATTTGCATTAGATTAACAGATGCATTGGAGTACGTTGGTTCTAGGTTGGTGGTTAAACCGTGGTGCGTAAAGTCGTCGTCCTCAGCAGGCTGTCGCCAAGCGGCTCCTCCAGGCGGCCACCAGCCCTGACTGAGAGGCTTCTACGGCTTTCTTACCGTGCTGAGCCCAGGTGAAAGGTAGCATGGCGTTCCCCAGGAAGACCACCGCGACCACCGCTGTGCTGGAATGCATTCTCCTGGTTCGATGAGAGGACCAGGGGGTCTTGGCAGGACGAATGTGGGAGGAGGAGGAGGTCGTTGACTGGATACAGTAACTACAAAGATTGTCCGGACATAGCACCGAGATATGCAAAACGTGGCGATTAGGACAGCATGGAACACGTTGGCAGTCAGGGGTGGACAGGTACAAGGCCAGAGGTTCAGGGATGCCAAAATGTGTCCATAGGAAGAGAGGGTTCCGTCGTTAGACTCAGAGCAGAATTCTCCCTGTGCCGAAGTCCTCCTCGGTGGGGTTCCGTGAAATCATAGATGCGCAGACCGATGCGCACTGGCGCGGTAACGTTTACAGCTCAGCGATAAAGTGGAGCTGTTTTTTGTCGGACACAAACAGTTCAAACAGCCAAATTAAATATCTGTTGACCGATACATAACTCGAAACGAAAGCATGACCCGGTTCCAGCTCAGTGTCCGTGAAAGGGAGGGTGTGGACCGTCCACGTAACCTGCTCACGACGCACGACCCCCGCTAACACAGCACTACTACAGCAACTACAACTGAGCCTCCACAACTACTCCTAAACAGTCGTGTGTAGTTAGGGGGGTTTTCGTGGAGAATTAGGCAGAGTAGAGTTGGTACTTCTGCATTCAGGAACGTGATGTCAAGGAGTTTGGATACACTACGACATAGAAATGAAGGTTCCTTCTAGGTTTCGGGGAGCGTTCCGTTACACACACACAGGGTTTTCTGGGGACAACATAGTGCAATGCCCAGATATAGAACACATGCACACACGGTGTGTATATATATATACGAGTGTGTGAGAGAGATATGTATATAACGCAATATTTACATCAGCTGATCAACAATGTGTGTGTGTGTGGAGAGAGAGAGAGAGAGAGAGAGATTTATATAATGCAATATTTATCAGCTGATCTATAATGTCGTCTACAATGTGCGTGTGATGTGCACAGCAGACCTATGTGTGTGTCTGAATGGGAGGAGACTAAGGTGTTACTCGTGAGCTCATTTGTGAAACAATGGTCGCAGAGAACAATCCGATTTTCAAACCGGATTTCGGCCTACGACGACCGTATCAACACCTAACATGGCCCCCGTAGTCTCGTTTCTGTTCAGCAGTGCATGGGCGACCTCATGTGGTGATTTATAGCAAAAGTTTATCAAACCTCCAGGCCCTATGGAAAGTTACCTTATGTGAGGATTCAGGAATCATGTGTTTATTAATCAGGTTTACGCTCCTGGAAGTATCATCAGACATGATGGTTCTATACCTTATTCAACCTCTTTGAATTATTGTAATTTAATTTAGATTTTAATTAGCATTCATTTGGCTGTCCTCCCTCACACCTGTATCTGTGCTGTAAACCCCAGTAGCTTGGGAGCCATGGTATATTTGTAAAAACCTTATTGTCTTATAGTTTATTTATGTATAATTTATATGATATCAAACTAGTTCACGTACGTTGTTTATTAGTACAACCACATATCTCCATTATCTCAATAAGTCCATACTGTGTACACATTTAATTGCTACTGATATGCCTAGCATTCCATGTACACTTATTCTGAAGGACATTTGCAAAGGGCTGGTCAGAAATGAGCCACAGAACAAAGTTCCCTCCCTTTTACTCCACTCCCTCCAGTTTGTCAATGGAAGACTACGTTTAAAATGTAACCCCACCTGAAATCTATTGTCGACCAATCACGTGCTAGAATGCACGCATAGATGCAACGCCCTCCTTTGTTCAAAGCCAATGAGAATGGAAGTGTGGCATTTTGCCTAGGGGGAAAACTCAGCCCTGGATGTGTTAATTACGCATCACTTAACTGTTGCCAATGTGGGAAAACGGTGGATCTTCTTTTGGGTTTTTTACTACTAACTACTTTATTTATTTTCTGGTCAATTTATTATGGAAGGCAGACAACAATGGCTTACCCGACTGAAGAATGAGCTCAGCAACAGTCCCCTGGTGTCAAATGTAGCATTTGGCTTTATCCTCATGGGACTAGAGAAGCTGGTGGAGTTGGAGTTTGAGTGTCCTTGTGATCCTACATGGAACGGAGTGTTTTCGTCTGCATTCTTCACTATTCCTGCTGTAATGGCCTTCACGCTAATGCTGATCATTCAGGGGTGCAGATGTGATGCGTGGTGCAGGAACACTGTTTCCTTCTCAAGTTTTGTTCCCGCTATTGTTTGGCTGATTTTGCTGTTCCTGGACGGCCAGTACTTTGCCTGTGCTATGACAGACTGGGAGGGCAGATTTGTGATCGTGGACAAGGCAGCTCCTCAAAAGTGGTGTGAGCCAACTAGTGAGGGGGATGTCCCACTACAAGAACTGATGCTACGCTCCCAGCAGTTATTTGTTTTTTCTCAGGTGAGTGGAAGAATGATCTCTACATTGATTACATATTTGTACAGCGTTCAGGGATGCACAGTGTGCACTTAGAAGCTGAGAGAGGCCCCTACACTAAACACTTTCAATTCAGATTAAAAACCTTTTCAAACATTTGAGCAAACGGTTGATATGCATACTTATATGCTGCACTTGCACTTGTATTTCCATTGTATAGTTACTTTATGTAAAGCACGGTTTGTTGTCCTGTGTATGAAATACATATAGCTTGACATGACTGTAAATGCACTGAACTACAACATCCATAATGTAAATGAATTAAGCTTTACAATAATTAGGGTATAAATATCATTGCCTAAGCCTATATCGGGGGCAGGAGAGTGTTACTTTCGGAAAGTTCCGGGTTCAATCCCCCAATGTCCAAGATCTACCTGTAGTCATTCTGGAGCAAGAAGACTAACATGCTCCATAACAACCTGCAATGGAATCCACTGGGATTTGCTTTGGATACAAATGTCTGCTAAATGACTAAATAGTAAATTGTGGTACAATTTTATAGTTGCATTACTTATCAACATGCACTGTAACTTAACACTCCTTTCCTTTCCTAGGTTATAGGCATAATCCTTCTGATATTCATCTGTGTGGGACTCATCGTGTATGTGATGAGACAGAGCTGTGAACAAGACATGGAAATGCAGGATGCAGAAGTAGCTGAGCTTACAGTACTCAGGATGAGTTCTCTGCGGACGCGGTCTCCATGAAACCTGCCTGCTCTGCTGGACCATGGAGTTCACATGGGGGCGAGCGCTAAACCTGGCTGGCATGACCACTCATGGAATACCAGGAACAGACTTCACCATTTGCTTCCATTGTTTTGTCAATAAGTGCCTTGTGTACATTTGAAAATAGTTATCTCATGTCTCTTCCATGTCTTAGTGCTGTATGGCCTTTGTTTACTATTATCTGTGGGAACTTTTCTTGCACGTTGTTGTTTGACTAACAAGTCAGTACAGTCCGTTCTAACTACGACTACTTTCGAAGTGGTTCTTCACTTCTGTTATATTTGTGCATTTGTAGTGCACAATGTCAGCCCCTCTTTTGTACCTTTTATAAAACCATGACGTTTTAAAGGCAACTTGGCTAAAGGAAATTGGATACAGGGGAAAAGGACAGACAGACAGACAGACAGACGTACTTTAATAATCCCTGAGGGAAATTGCATAAAAAAGGAAAAAAAAAGGATTTACTAATACCAAAGATGGAACTACTGACGTTGTAATAGAGATGCCCAAGGCAGCTAGTGATGAAGTTTGTTTGCTGCTTCATACATTTTGGAGTGTTGGAGGCTGTATAGTGAAATGACAGTCAAATTAAAATATCACTCAAATACTAGCTCACTGCAACTCTTTGTCTGCTACATAGCATAGACAAATATAGCAACTATGATTCCAATATATGATTATGCCTACTGCCATATTAATATGGGAAATATTGTTAATGTATGATGTATGGAACAGTCATGGATTGTGGTGGTTGGTAGCAAAAAATAGAATTTAAGAAGTACTGACATTTGTAACATTTTGTAATAAATGAATTATTTATTGAATGTATTGCTCAGTGATTTTGTACAGATATATGTAATGACAGTGGTATACTTATCAACAATTTGTTTTAAGATACGATTTCCTTTTAAGCCAGAATCCAGCAATTATTGTATTTATTCATGAATATAATGTTGGTAAGATTGTAATGGTATTAAAGTGTTGATATAAGATTTTAACCCATCTCTATTATATATTGGTTTCAATAACTTCAATAACTGTAGTATGTGATTACTTACCATTAAATGACAACAAATCATAATCACATTCATTATGAAACATTAACAACTTGCAAATAGATGACCATAGATGTTCTACTAATAGTGAGTTGTTATTTAGTTTTAGTTTAGTTTTTAATATAATGTAACAAAATGTTCAACATAAATGTCATGTTTGCTTCTCTAAAGCCTAGTCAAAACATGTTTAGGTCTACATGACACTCACTTGTCATATGTATCATGATAATTTATGTTACCCTTGCCTTTGTCTTGTATTTAATTTGATATTATTTATTATTTATTACCTTAACCAAACCACTGCAGTTTCTTTTGTTGTGGCATTGACATGGTGTACTAAAAGATAACGCTTCCTCCTTCCAACTTGACCTGAACTTTTATGCTTAAGTTGCATGTTGCCCTTATGTGGGAAATTATTATTTTTTTTAAAGAGATGAAAACCACAAAAAAATGAGCATTTTAAATGTTGTATATTGAGCTCATGGTGAAATTATATTCTGGGTTGACCTAAAAAGTCCAGATGTTCTCAAAGCACTACAGTATAATAGCAATGCTTATCTAACATTCATCCTCCCTATGCTCTTGGAGTACACTGGCCTCCCTGTGTGTTGATGCTGCATTTTTGCTAAACATCAGTGGAGACTCAGACTGGATAGGTTTCCTTGTCATTGAGTTTATTTGACTTTTCTATTTCTGAAACACAGAAATACAAGTCAGTAAATACAATATATAAGTAAGTTATTCAGCAAGTAAAACATTAGAATGTTTAAATGGTAAACTTGTGTGACAGACAGATAGTCTGAAATAACTTGGCTCACAATGAGCTACTGATATTATGAAGCAACAATAGGGAAATAGGCCTATTGCATGTCAAACTGAATCATCACAGATATAATTATGTGTGTTCCGTTTGTCTGAAACAAACAGAATATATCACAGGTCTCATAAAGGAATCACATTTTATGAAAGGCTATAATACACAGCTAAATAGGCTACAATATGTTCTGGTTACTTGTTTTGGTGACTTTCTTACTGTATTAGCAGCAATTAAATGTTTCACTTTCTTATGACAAGTGTACTCTTTGTAAGTTGCTTTGGATAAAAGAGTCTAAATGCCCTAAATGTAAATGTGTGTGTGTGCTGTCTTGGACTGGACTGACTGGGATGCTTTCAAGTCTGCCACCAACAGTCTGGATGAGTATACCGAGGCTGTGACATCATACCTCAGACAGCTACGTTTGCAGAAGGAGGATGCATTCAGGAGTGGGGACAGGGACAGGTTTAAGAAGTCAAAGTACTGTTTTAGCAAGGCGGTGAGAGAAGCTAAACTCCGGAAGGGGCTTAGACAGAGGTACTTCTGTGGTCTGTGGTCATGAAGTCATTTGAGCACCTTGTGCTATCCCACCTCAAAGCCATAACTGACCCACTCCTGGACCCCCTGCAGTTTGCCTACAGAGCCAACAGGTCTGTAGATGATGCAGTAAACATGGCCCTGCACTACACCCTCCAGCATCTGGACTCTCCAGGAACATACGCCATGATTCTGTTCGTGGACTTCAGCTCTGCCTTCAATACAATCTTCCCGGCTCTGCTTCAGGACAAGCTCTCCCAGCTCCATGTGCCTGACTCTACCTGCAAGTGGACCACAGACTTCCTGTCTGACATGAAGCAGTGCGTGAAGCTGGGGAAACATGTCTCTGATTCCCAGTCCATCAGTACTGGAACCCTCCAGGGCTGTGTTCTTTCTCCCCTGCTCTTCCTGTATACAAACGGTAACACCTCCAGTCACCAGTCTGTCAAGCTCCTAAAGTTTGCGGACGACACCACACTTATTGGACTCATCTCTGGCGGGGATGAGTCCGCCTACAGGTGGGAGACTGACCAACTGGTAACCTGGTGCAGCCAAAATAACCTTGAGCTTAACCCTCAAAAGACAATGGAGATAGTTGTGGACCTTTGGAGGAACAGAATCAGAAACAAGTTTATTGCTGAAGTAGATTTGCACTTACAAGAAATTTGACTTGGTGTAATTGGTGCAAAGAAAAACAAGTATTAAAATATAAGTAATATAACTATAAATATAAATATATATATACAGTGAACCCAGCCCCACCCACCCCGGTCATCCTGTGTGGCTCCCCAGTTGACTTTGTGGAGTTCAACCTGCCAAAGACAATGATGGTGCACTTCTACGCTGCCATCATTGAGTCCATCTTCACTTCCTCCATTGTCTGGTATGCTGCAGCCACTGCTAAGGACAAGAGTACTGCAGCGTATCATCGCTCTGGTGAGAAGGTGATTGGCTGAAACCTTCCACCCCTTCAGGACCTGACACATCCAGGGTCCTGAGGTGCAGGTAGGATTGTGGCTGACCCCTCTCATCCCAGACACAAACTCTTTGACCCTCTCCCCTCTGGCAGGAGGCTGCGGTCGGGACCAAAACCTTCTGCCACATGAACTTGCTTCTTCCCAGCAGCAGTTGGGATCATGAATAGATCCCAGGACCCCCCTCAACCATTGACATTGACATTGGGATCACTGCCGTGGTACTTGCTTGGTTCTCATCATACCTCACCGACAGACAACAGTATATCCAACTGAGGAACCACAAGTCAAGATGTTCTGCTGTTCCACTGGGTGTCCCCCAGGGGTCAGTACTGGGTCCTCTCTTTTTCATAATTGACCTCCTTCCCATGGGCTCAATCCTCCGTCACCATGGTATCCATTTTCACTGCTATGCCAATGATACACAAGTCTACATCTCCAGCAAACCCACTACTGCCCTTCCTCCTCCCTCACGACCTGCCTCCAGGACATCAGGAGCTGGATGAGCAGGAACACTCTGAAGCTCAACGGCAGCAAGACTGAGGCCCCGCTCATTGGCTCCAAAAACACCCTTTCCAAAGTGCAAACCACCATTGCCACAAACATCATCGATGGCTTCCCTGTACTCCAGTACCTGTATCTCCAGCAAAGTCAGGAGCCTCGGTGAAACTCTGGCTAACACCTTTTCCTTTGCACCCCACATAAAAAATATCACCCAGACAGCTTTTTCCACCTTCACGACATTTCCAGACTCCGCCCATCCCTGTCTCAATCTAGCACTGAAGTCTTGCTCCGCGCTTTTGTCATATTGTGGATCAACTACAGCAATGCTGTTCTCTCTGGCCTTCCGGCTTCAAATGATTCAGAACTCTGCCGCCCGGATCATCACCCGCACCAAATCACTCCCATTCTCATCCAACTACACTGGCTCCCTGTTCAATATCGGTGAGAGATGGTTGACACTCAACTGTTCCTCTCCTTCCCCCCCCCCAGACACTCTGATTGCAACACGCATCTCAGAATGCTTGGCAGACATCAGCTCTTGGACAACTGTGCATCAACTCAAGCTCAATCTTGCAAAGACTGAGCTTCTCTTCATGAAGGGGAAAGACTGCCCTCACAGGGACCTGCTGGTCTCGGTCGGGGGCATCACAGTATCTGCCTCACGGACCGCAAGGAACCTGGGCATAATACTCGACAACCAACTGTCCTGCACTGCAAACAGCACTGCAGTGACCCGCTCCTGTAGATTTGCCCTCTACAACATCTGCAGGACCCGGCCTTTCCTCACAAGGGAAGCGACACAGCACCTGACCCATGCACTTGTCATCTCCCGCCTCGACTACTGCAACTCGCTCTTAGCTGGACTCCCTGCAACCGCGATTAAACCTCTGCGGTGGATCCAGAATGCTGCAGCACACCTCGTGTTTGTGTACGTCTACCCACCTTATGTCTCATCTTGTTTTATTCATGCTAGTCATGTCTTTGCCATGCCAACTATTTAACTATATTCTCCTGCACTGTAAGGTGTCCTTGGGTGTCCTGAAAGGCGCCCCCAAATAAAATGTATTATTATTATTATTATTATTACTACAACTCCTCCACAGATGGGTCAGAGCCATGGATGAAAGCCTATATCCAATGGCCAAAACCTTTAATTTTTTAACACGTTCTGGTCTGTTCTGTTCTTGTCCAGCTTATACCACGGCCACATGCAATGTCTACCATCGCTATACATTTTTGGCGATTTAGGCTCTGATTTAATGATGCGTTACAACTTTGTGCCAGTAAGTGGTGTTGTTTCACCGAATAATGTATTAAGATAAGATAAGATAAGATAGTCCTTTATTGATCCCCCTTAGGAGAAATTCACAGGTGACCAGCAGTACAGTGGGATCTTTAAAGAGTATGACAAAACAAGAGTGTATATACAATAAATTTACCAATATGAAATAAAATTATAATAAAACAAACTATTTGTATGTTGAGTACGTTGAATTTCATGTTGAGTAAACATCAGTTGAGTAAATGCTTATTTCTTCAGACAATAGTTTAAAAGAGAAATAAATAAGTATATAAAGTGCAAATGGATATTAAATATTTAAACTATTCAAAAGAGATTTAAAATAAGGTATTTTGCTCTGACACAGAATATTTGTGAAAATATTCTGAATATAATCAAAATGCTTTGTGCGGAGAACATTGTATATATATACAGTATATATATATATATATATATATATATATATATGACAAAATGCATGCTACTGAGAACAATACATTTTTTCTTTCAACTATATATATACACTGTATATTAGAGCCCGACCGATAAAGGATTTTGAAGGCCGATACCGATACAGATATTTGTTGATTTAAAAATCCGATATTCCGATATATCGGCCGATATATATATATTTTTTTTTTTTCAGAAACGCGCAACAAAACATTAACAGATTTCCCTAACTTTAATTAACGTTAGTATAATAAAGAATTTAAAGATATACTGGATATCCCGACGTCTTTTATTCTCCCTTTCAAGTTCTCTTGACTAGCACGTCAATGCTTTGTTTTACCTACTGCAAACCTAGAGCCGTAAAAGCCTCGAACTATGGCTGGGGGCTTCAATATTTACTCCGGCTGCACAGGACACCGTCAATTATTTGGGGTAGGCTTGTATTTCTTAGTTATCTTCTGTTATAGAATTGTATTATTAAATCCAGTAATGGACATAATTACAGTAGGCTAATATCATTCAATGCCATTTACCGTTGTACGTGTCCTCACTGAAAAACCATTGCGCTAGAGAAATCGCTGGAGCCAGCCCATGCTTGCCACAAAGTTATGTCTCCAATGTCAATCAACGAGGAAAATATTTCCAAAGCTTTGTTTTGATAGTACTTCAGCATACTTCAATCAACACCTTCTCTTTGAATTTAATATAAAAGTTCTGCCTTGGTGGTGCCATAGTCTACTGCTTTATGATCACTTCTCTCAGCTTATTTAACAGCAGCAAAACTGGACATTGTATTCACGAATCGTGCTTAAGGGAGACCGGGGATGGTTGTAACACTTTTTGTTTGAGCTTTGTAACTCAGTGGTTGTTGGTGCTAGAGATCTCAAATTTTGACATGTGGTACCCATATTTGTCTGCTGTAAATGACATACACTTACACTTACTACACCATCACAGATTATGTAAATTAATGTCAAACACAAAGAGGTCTGCTGTTACAACCTACCCCGATACCGGGGTAGGTTGTAACACTACTTGGGGATGGATGTAACAATTAAATTATTATAGGCTACTTAAAAAAAGATCCACTTAAAATGTATGCAAGCACTTTAATCAATAATAAAGAAGGAACAATAAACTTCTCAGAATACAAAAATAATGATTAAAAAAAAGTTAAATACTATAAAAATAAATACAATAAAATAAATAAATATATATAACATAAAATAAATAAAATAAGAATAATAAAGAATAAACTGGTGTGTGTTGTGTGTGTGTTTTGTAACATGAAACAGGTTAATGTGAAAAAGCATTTGAACACTTTCTGAACAAACAATTTAGTGCAAAGCTGCATTAAATACAAATTAATTAATTAATTAGATAGGCAGTTGTGGCAAATGTAGTGGTCCTTGCCTGGGGTGCAGGCTTCATGGGCCCAAAATCTACAATGCTGACATTTGATCCACACTTCTCTTGGCCGTGAGTTTTCAAAGTGCTCCAAGCACACAATGCAGACATTTTCGTCATCTGAGGAGTCGGCATCTTCAGTGTCATCAGGCTTGGGCCTTTTCTTTGCCACTTTCTTCTTGCTTGTCATTTTCTTCTTTTGCCCCTGATACTTGATTTTCTTTTTTGCACTGTTTCTCTTCTTTTCTTCCTCTTCACGTGCCTGTTTTATTGGTGTGTCTGTGAGGACTTCTGCCTGTAATTTCTTTCTTTTCCCAGCAGGATTCTTCCTGGCTCCTGCTTTAGGAAATGGACGGACAACAGCTGGACAGAAACCTTGAGCTTTCAGATTAGCTGAGGTTGAAGCTTCAGCTGTCAGGGTAGTTGAGGTGGAGGCGTGGCCTGGTTGGGCTTAGGTAGAGGCTTGGTCTGGTTGCGCTAAGGTAGAGGCTTGGTCTGGTTGGGCTAAGGTAGAGGCTTGGTCTGGTTGGGCTGAAATAGAGGCTTGGTCTGGTTGGGCTGAAATAGAGGCTTGGTCTGGTTGGGCTGAAGTAGAGGCTTCATCTGGTTGGGCTGAAGTAGAGGCTTCATCTGGTTGGGCTGAAGCAGAGGCTTCATCTGGTTGGGCTGAAGTAGAGGCTTCATCTGGTTGGGCTGAAGCAGAGGCTTCATCTGGTTGGGCTGAAGTAGAGGCTTCATCTGGTTGGGCTGAAGTAGAGGCTTCATCTGGTTGGGCTCAGGCAGAGGCTTGGTCTGGTTGTTGAGTTGAGGTGGCAGGAAAGACAGATAGATCAGGGCGGTCTGTAACCTGCGAAGGCGCGTAGTCACACTCTTGAAAGATGTCAGGATTAAAAGGCCAGATTCCTGTACATCTAAATCCAGCTTGTATGTTTTTTGGAGTAGCAGCGAGGGGGAATGCAGTATTGACCAGACTTGGGATATTGTAGATGGTCATTGTTTTAGCTGGATTCATTCTCATCAATGCGTCACTGGCTGTGTTGATCATTTTTTTAAATGGACCATACACGCTACGATCTAGTGGTTGTAGCTTATGACTACAGTGTGGTGGAAATGTGAGAAGGATAATGCCATTTTCTTTGGCGTAGTTGACTGCCTGCACTGAGATATGTGAGCTGTGGTTGTCTAACAACAGTAACACTTTCCTTTGAGGAGTGACCTTTGTATGCTTCACAAAGTGTTTTAAAAAGACAATAAACTCTTCTTCCTGCATCCATCCTGAGGCATTGCCACATCCAACACTACCTGGTGGTCCACCAGCTAGGAAGTGCTCATTATACCTTTTGCGTGGGAAGACAAAGGCTGGAGGAATGGCATTTCCCAGCGCATTCACAGCACAGGCTACTGACACCAGAACACCTCTTTCTCCTGACGTCATGGCCCCGACTTGCTTGACACCGCGACGTGCAATGATACGGTCAGGAGCCTGGACTGTTGTGACACCTGTCTCATCTACATTCCAAATATCATTTCCATCCAACCCGTGCTTCTCAATGACATCTCCAAGCTTCTTGAAGAATCTCTCTACATTTGTGCGGTTAAAGCTTGTAGCCCGAGACAAGCTGGTTGGCTCTGCGCTTCTGATGGCCAGATTGGGTTGACGTTTCATGAAGCCTGAAAACCAGTCTGGTCCTGCCATTGAGTTCTCATCCCAGGAGTGGGGGTGTTTACAGTTATACTGAACTGCCAACTGGTAGGCAAACTTCTTGACCTAAGTGCTCGGGGCAAAGCCCCGAGCACTATTGTTATCCTGTGGATTTTTTCTTATCTTTATTATTCCTCTTCCTCGCTTTTTTTGATTCGAAACTAGTCCTACAACTCGAAGAGTTGTAGGACAAATGATACATCAAAATGTGCGTCTTCATCGGGATTGGTGTGCTATTACTTTTCTCATAATAATATTCATTTTTCACGACGTTATTTGCAAAAAACTGTGAATATTTTCCCATAGAGAATGCATGGGAGGAGGTCAAAAAATAAAGACTTTTGGTGCTGCCTACTGCTGTCTGCAGCTCCTGCATACTTTCACCTAGAGACTCCATTTCAACTTTAAACAGTAGACACAAGTCTTGTGTATTTTATGTATATTTCCATGTTTTGATAGGTCATATACTTTTTGATCAATCACTGTTCAATGACCATCATCATTTTTGGAGAAATGATGAGATTACAATGGGTGTGTATTGCGTGCCCTTATTAGGGTTAGAGTGTGGCTAGAGGTGGAGAGAGATCCAGAAAAATAAAAAATAGATCTCTCTCCACGCTGCTCCTGGCCACAGTTTACAATGTACACACGTGATTTTTTCCTACTTTGTAGACATACGTGTTCTGTCTCTCACAATGTGTTTAAAAAATCGGAGAGATTTACAGAATTCGAATTAGCAGCCTCGTGTGCGGCCAGTCGGTGTCTGCGCCTCATTGACTCCAATACACATATTTTCAGAGAAAAGCAGAACGGACCCCTGTTTTAAACTTGCGAGTGTCTCCGAAATATTTACTCTAGAAACATTGTAGAAACACGAAATCGTTCGGGAAGTCCTTACGGCGATGATGGTCTTGCTTTTTTCTGATGGGAGCTACCGTTTTGTCAGAATAAGCCCAAATGTGAGACCAGTGCCGAGGCAGAAAATGGCCTTGTTATGGGTTCGTTACTGGTAGTCCGTACCATGACAATGCAAACTCCAGGGGGGGGGGCTGGTGTTCTAATGGTTTGGCCCAGCTGAAAAGCGGGAAGTGCTGTTTTGTGTTTACCTCGCGTGCTTGCGTGTGTGGGTGAGTGACCTGTATCGATCGCGCGCAGCGCACACACACACACACACACACACACACACACACACACACACACACACAGACGCGATGTCTTGCAGACGCACAGAGGTGCAGTTCAGCCGTGTCTACCTGCTGAATGTAACCGCTGTGAAACTATCGGGAAATAACGATTCATTTCGCTGATTAACGGCGGTGCAGTTCAGCCGTGTCTACCTGCTGAATGTAACCGCTGTGAAACTATCGGGAAATAACGATTCATTTCGCTGATTAACGGCTTTATCGAGACCGGCGCTCGCTCTCTGTTATTGTACGTCTCTCTACCAAAGTGCTCTATCTCTCTCCGTCTCTCTCTCGTCATCGGACACAAATCAAATTAAATGTGAATGTAAAGTAAACCTAACACTAAGCCTAACCTCAACGTCTCTGTAGCATTGCGCGTGCTTGCGTGTGTGGGTGCTTGCAAAACTGTCATTTTAATTCATAACATTGAGTGACACACACACACACACACACACACACACACACACACACACACACACGCGCGCGCGTCCCAACCGCAGCAGTTGATCAGTGATGGGCAGTGAGATCTGTCTGTCTTGTCGTTGATAAATAAACTGAGATATCGAGTCTCCGTTGCCATGGTTACCATCTAGCGTCTCTCTCGTCATCGGACACAAATCAAATTAAATGTTGTTTCTATTTTGTGTAAATTAGGTTAATGCTTTTGTGTTTTCTTGTATTATCAGTTCAAGTTGTTGTACTTGCCTGAGGAAATCGTGGATAGTAGCGTGTTTTGTAACGTGTTGGGGGAGTGTTTCCCAGAATGCATTGCGACATTCTGGCATTCTGTTTCATTACATGTTATTGCTATTAGATAGGGTTTGGAGGCGAATGTTCAGGACATGTTGGGTTCCTTACATTTCACTGTTTCATGACGTTCAGTTTGTTGACTGCTGTTTTTGGGATCAGCACCATTACTCAAACGGCTGTGACTCTGATAGAGGTTCACACTCCGGTAGCGTCACCCGTGCACTATCAAAATTTCCCTCGAGGGAATTTTTGAACTCTAGTTATTATTCCTCTTCCTCGTTTTTTTTATTCACTACTAGTCCTACAACTCGAAGAGTTGTAGGACAAATTATATATCAAAATGTGCGTCTTCATCGGGATCGGTGTGCTATTCGATTTCTTAAAATAATATTAATTTTTCATGAAGTTATTGGCAAAAAACTGTGAATATTTTCCCATAGAGAATGCATGGGAGGAGGTCAAAAAATAAATACTTTTACTACTGCCTACGGCTGTCTGCTACTCCTGCATACTTTCACCTAGAGACTCCATTTCAACCTTAAACAGTAGACACAAGTCTTGTGTATTTTATGTATATTTCCATGTTTTGATAGGTCATATACTTTTTGATCAATCACTGTTCAATGACCATGATCATTTTTGGAAAAATGATGAGATTACAATGGGTGTGTATTGCATGCCCTTATTAGGGTTACAGTGTAGCTAGAGTGGAGAGAGCCCCACAAAAATGAAAAAAATAATGTCTTTTCACGCTGCTCCTGGCCACAGTTTACAATGTACACACGTGATTTTTTCCAACTTTGTAGACATAGGTGTTCTGTCTCTCACAATGTGTTTAAAAGATCGGAGAGATTTACAGAATTCGAATTAGCAGCCTCTAAGTGCGGCCAGTCGGTGTCTTCTCCTCATTGACTCCAATACAAATATTTTCAGAGAAAAGCAGAACGGACCCCTGTTTTAAACTTGCGAGTGTCTCCGAAATATTTACTCTAGAAACATTTTAGAAACACCAAATCGTTCGGGAAGTCCTAACGGCGATGATGGTCTTGCTGTTTTTCTGGTAGGAGCTACCGTTTTGTCAGAATAAGCCCAAATGTGAGACCAGTGCCGAGGCAGAAAATGGCTGTTTTCCTCTATTCCTCTCCTCCTCGTCTCTGTCGTCATCGCGCGCGTGTGTGGGTCTAACTGTCAATTTAAATAATAACATTGTATCGATCGCGCGCAGCACCTGTACACACACACACACACACACCGCTGCTGCTGGGAGAACTGGTTGTAGACGCGATGTCCTGGCTATGATCACGCACAGAGCTCTAATACTTTTCATTGGATAATGTGATTCAGATAGGTGCAGTTCATGGCCCTGTCTACCTGCTGAATGTAACCGCTGTGAAACAATCAGGAAATAACGTTTCATTTCGCTGATTAACGGCTTTATCGAGACCGGCGCTCGCTCTCTGTTATTGTATGTCTCTCTACCAAAGTGCTCTCTCTCTCTCCGTCTCTCTCTCGTCATCGGACACAAATCAAATTAAATGTGAATGTAAAGTAAACCTAACACTAACCCTAACCACAACGTCTCTGTCGACATTGCGCGTGCTTGCGTGTGTGGGTGCTTGCAAAACTGTCATTTTAATTCATAACATTGAGTGACACACACACACACACACACACACACACGTCCCGACCGCAGCAGTTGATCAGTGATGGGCAGTGAGATCTGTCTGTCTTGTCGTTGATAAATAAACTGTGAGATATCGAGTCTCCGTTGCCATGGTTACCATCTAGCGCCTCTCTCGTCATCGGACACAAATCAAATTAAATGTTGTTTCTATTTTGTGTAAATTAGGTTGATGCTTTTGTGTTTTCTTGTATTATCAGTTCAAGTTGTTGTACTTGCCTGAGAAAATCGTGGATAGTAGCGTGTTTTGTAACGTGTTGGGGGAGTGTCTCCCAGAATGCATTGCGACATTCTGGCATTCTGTTTCATTACATGTTATTGCTATTAGATAGGGTTTGGAGGCGAATTTTCAGGACATGTTGGGTTCCTTACATTTCACTGTTTCATGACGTTCAGTTTGTTGACTGCTGTTTTTGGGATCAGCACCATTACTCAAACGGCTGTGACTCTGATAGAGGTTCACACTCCGGAAGCGTCACCCGTGCACTATCAAAATTTCCCTCGAGGGAATTTTTGAACTCTAGTTACTGTTGCTCTTTTGTGAATCATATTGCAAAGTGTAAGCACTTTTTACCTCTCGGGGGTTTAAGCCAAAGTACAGGTCAGCTGCTTCCTTTAAGTATTCAGCCACAAGTTCCTCTTGTTCCTCACTGAAAACTTTCTGGCTACTACGATAGCCGACATGCGGTTTTTCACCGTTACCCTCTTCTCGTAGTTTCTCTGCAGCTTTACAGTACCTGTATAAGGTAACATGGCAGATATTGTGGGCCTTAGCAACTCGTCTCACAGATGTTCCCTGTATTACTTCAGCTGCTGCCTTCTGGAAAACCTCTGCAGGGACACCCCTGTCTGTTTTCCGCTTCCACTGCCTAGGCATGCTGTAAAAAGGAGACCAGTACAAAATGTCAACATAAGGGGAAGGTTGTAACACTTTTTAAGAAACGTTACAACCCTCCCCATGCTAGGCAGCCTCTAAAAAGCTAACCATTTTTAGCATTAGCTTCAACGCTAGCACTAATGAAACACATCAAATTAAACTAGAGAAACTACTACTTGAGCTTATGTGAGTGAAACAACTGTATCTACAACAAAATGGACACTATGCAAAAAATAGTTGTGATGGAAATTTTTACTTTCTTACCTGAAAAATCGTTTTTTGGCTCCAGAACAGAGAGTTTTCAACTCAGTAACATGAGATGTCGCCAGAGAGCGCAATTCGTAAGTGGGCGTGGACTGTATTGATGACATCACCACAGCTTGTTTCTGATTAGTCAAACTGAGTGTTACAACTATCCCCTTGTTACAACCATCCCCGGTCTCCCCTATTTGAGTGAAGAGAACTGATAGGGATGTTCTTTTAAGTGATATTCAAGCAATGTATGTCTCGTGTGAGTGACCATCTCTCCATAAACACACTTCACCGATGATCTCTCGCGGTGTCCGACTCTGGCTGGATCAGCAGGTTGCAGGATGTGAGGAGCCCTTCTGTTACCAAATTGCGTGCGCAACTTTGTGACGTCACGCTCACGAGGGTTGCCAACACATACGGCTCTGTGCCAACAGGGTTGGAGCCCCCTCTGGTGGACAAACTATACAACGCCAACACTCGTGACATGGTTGAAAGGTGTTTTCGTCCGTTTTCATTTTATTTTTAAAATATTCATTTATCGGCCATTATAAATGCCGATACCGATAGTTTGGAAAATGCCTAATATCGGCAGATAATATCGGCCAGCCGATAAATCGGACGGGCTCTACTGTATATATACATTCAGTACTATACAGGCCTAGGAGCACCATATCACCACCTGCACCTCTGTAATCCCATTAATATATTGTGCTAACTGGGTGCCCTCATCTGGTGAATTATAGCAATGATTATCAAACATTGAATACATGGAAAGTTACCTTTTGTGAGGAGTCAAATAATATAAATATGGAATCATCATGATCTTTTGTGACTCCTGTTTGAATCATCATAAATGATCAAATCAATAACTTATCTAAACCCTATAGAATATTGTTATTTTCACAGTCATTTAGATTTTAATTAGCCTTCTAGGTTGTCCTCCCTCACACCTGTACCTATGCTGTAAACCAGTAGCTTTGGAAATATGGTTGAACAAATTAATTATGGCATGTTCGTAAAAACAATACTTCTTAAAGTTGATTTGAATATAATCAATATTATATCAAACTAGTTCACATACATTGTAGATTAATACAACCACTTATCTCTTCATCAAATGTAGTACCTTAATACTGTACATGCCAAGCCATTCCAGATACACTCATTTTGAAGGACATTTGCAAAGGGCTGGTCATAAATGAGCCACAGAACAAAGTTCCCAACCTTTTACTCCCCTTGTCATGGAAGACGACGTTGAAAATGTAAGCCATTGTCGACCAATCTCATGCTGGAATGCATGCATAGATGGCACAGCCTCCTTTGTTTAAAGCCAATGACAATTGAAGTGTGGCATTTTGTCAAGGGGAAATCCTTGCCCTGGGTGTGTTGATTATGCATCACTTCACTGTTGCCATTGTGGGACAACAGTGTTTTTTTAACTACTATATTTATTTCCTGAATTGTCATGAGTAGTACACACCAATGGCTTACCAGGCTGAATAATTTGTTCAGCAACAGTCCTCTGGTGTCAAATGTAGCATTTGACTTTATCCTCATGGGACTAGAAGCTGGTGGAGTTGGTGTTTGAGTGTCCTTGTGATCCTACGGAACGGGGTGTTTTTATCTGCATTCTTCATCATTCCTTAATGGCCTACACGTTGATACTGATCATTCAACAGTGCACATGGGATATGTGTCCTGTTGAATTGTGTTCTTGCAACAATACGTTCTGCAAACATTTTGTTCCCACTGTTTGGCTCATTTTCTGTTCCTGGACGGGCAGTACTTTGCCTGTGCTATGATAGACTGGGAGGGAAGAGATTTGTGATCATGGACAAGGCAGCTCCTCGAAAGATGTGTGAGCCCACTAGTGAGGGGATGTCCAACTACAAGAATTGATGCTACACTACCAGCAGTTACTTGTTGTCTCACAGTTGAGAGGAAGAATCTCTACATTGATTACTTAGTTGTACAGGGTTAAGGGATGCACTGTACTAAACACTGATCATTCAGTTGCCAAGTGCCTTACGGAATGGCCCATAGGTGGCGCCCGTGTCATGTAGCTAGTTTTTTTTTTTCTTTCTTTGGCGCAGGCTGCAAAGCTAGAGGGGAGCACATGGCTTGTCCTCCATTGGACAGAGACGGAAAGTATTGTTTTACACCTGGGGACATTATAAGGAGTGTCTGAATAATGATTCTTTTGGAACTAGGTAAGCTTGTGCTTTGTGAACTCAGTTTATATATATAATAATAATTCATTTTATTTGTATAGCGCTTTTCAGAGTCCCAACGTGGCTTACACAATGAAACAAAGAACGAAGAAAGACGACAATACCGCATATATACATACATACAGAGATACGTACATACATACACAAGACAAGACATAAGGACAGAACAGGAGCAATAGCAGTCCAATGAGCCGAGATGCAGGGGAGAATGGCGGGGTGGGATGAGGGGGTGGCGGGGCATGAGGAGGGGAGAGGGCAAGGGACGGGATTGTTAGGTTTATGGATAGGGGAGGTCGTAGGCTTGTGAGAAGAGGTATGTTTTTAAACGGGATTTGAATGTGGGAAGTGAGGGGGTGTCACAAACAGATTGGGGGAGTGAGTTCCAGAGTTGGGGTGCTGCTGAGGAGAAGGCTCTGTTGCCGAAGGTTTTGAGTCTTGATGGTTTAGCGAGTGAGCAGAGTGAGTGTGTAGGAGGATCAGAGGGCTCGGGAGGGTTGATTGGGGGTTGAGGAGATCTGTCAGGTAGGACGGGGCTAGGTGATCGAGAGCTTTAAAAGTCAGGAGGAGTATTTTGAAGGTGACACATTGTTTGATGGGGAGCCAGTGGAGAGTGGAGAGGACAGGAGTGATGTGATCACGGGACCGGGTGTGGGTAAGGAGGCGAGCAGCAGAGTTTTGGACCATTTGGAGTCTATGGAGGGAGTGAGAGGTGATGCCAGTGAGGAGGGAGTTGCAGTAGTCCAGACGTGAGGAAATGAAGGCATGGATGAGGGATTCGGCAGCAGAGGGGGAGAGGCAGTATCTGATCTTGGCGATGCGGCGGAGGTGAAAGTATGAGGTCTTGATGATGGAGCTGACATGGGGATCGAAGGAGAGAGTGGGATCCAGGGTGACGCCAAGGTTGCGTGCCAGGGGGGAGGGGTTGATGGTCGAGGTGCCGATGGTGAGAGAGACGGGACCAGTTTTATTGAGGGTGGATTTAGTGCCTATGAGAAGTAGCTCTGTTTTGTCACTGTTTAGTTGGAGGAAATTGTGGGTCAACCATGATTTTATAGTGGAGATGCAGGTTTCAATGTGGCTGAGGGGAGGGTTTTGGGTGGATTTGGTGCTGATGTATATCTGGGTGTCGTCGGCATAGCAGTGGAAGTCCAGGTTGTGTTTGCGGATGATGTGACCAAGGGGGAAAAGGTAGCAGATGAAGAGCAGGGGGCCAAGAACTGAACCCTGGGGGACCCCCTGCGTAACAGGAGAGAGGATGGATGAGTGGCCAGAGAGAGACGAAATCTTGCCTGTTTGTGAGGTAGAAAGCGAGCCAATCGAGTGCGGTGCCTTCAACACCCAGCTGGCGCAGCCTTGCCAGGAGGATGGTGTGGTTGCCCGTGTCGAAGGCTGCGCTGAGGTTGAGTAGTAGCAGGATTTTGAGGGCACCGGAGTCTGCAGAGATGAGGAGGTCATGGATGATTTTGACGAGGGTGGTTTCAGTGCTGTGGGGTGGGCGGAAACCAGACTGGAGGGGTTCATAGAGGTTGTTTGACTGGAGGTGAGTATGGAGTTGGGCGGCGACAATGCGCTCGAGTGTTTTGAGGAAAATGGCAGGTTGGAGATGGGGCTGTAGTTGGAGAGGTTGGCTGGATCCAGGGTGGGCTTTTTGAGGATGGGGGTGATGAAGGCAAGTTTGAAGACAGAGGGAACAAGACCGCGGGATAGAGACTGATTGAAGAGGGTGGTGAGGTGGGGGATGAGGACAGGGAGGCAGGCCTTGGTTAGAGTAGTTGGGAGGGGGTCGAGAGAGCAGGTGGTTGATTTGGATGCAGTGATGATATCCAGAATGTGAGAGGAGTCAACAGGGGAGAAGGTAGTGAGAGAAGGGGGGCAGGTGGATAGGGAGGGTGAGGGAGATGGGGGGGGGGGGGTTAGAGGATGCAGTGCTGATGGCGGCAGTCAGGGAGCAGTTGATTTGGGCGATTTTATTGTTGAAGGCAAGAAGAAAAGAGTTACAGAGATCCGGGGAGGGTGGGTTGATGTCAGGCGGCTGAAGAAGTTTGTTGACGGTGGAGAACAGGGTGCGGGGGTTCCGCCTGGTGCTGTTGATGAGGGTGGAGAAGTCGGCAGATTTAGCAGCTTGAAGTGCATCACGGTAGGAGGAGATGTGATGTTTGTATGCTTCATCGTGAACAGTAAGGCGGGTGCATTTGTATAGTCGTTCAAGTTGGCGGCCAGACCGTTTCATGGTGCGGAGTTCCGGGGTGTACCAGGGGGCGGAGTTGGTGAATGAGACAGAAGAAGTTTTCCAAGGGGCTAGGGAGTCTGGGAGGATGGATATATATATATATATTGTTGCAAGGCAAATTATGTTAAAATTTTAAAGGATTTCTACCCTGTTTACAGTAGTTTCATATTACGTTGAATGTGAATGTGCATTCAGTTCTCCATCTACTATTCAGTGTAATATATCGGCGATTGTGTAGTTTTTTTTTTTTTTTCTTCAGCACCGGCTACAAAGCTAGAGGGGAGCACATGGCTTGTGCTCCTTAGGAAAGAGACGGAAAGTATTGTTTGACACCTGAGTGTCTGAATAATTGTTCTTTTGGAACAAGTGTGGATGTGCTTCGTGAACCGCGGTGTGTGTGACGGGAGGTGGAGCAGTGGCCTGCTGCCAGCCTGTTGAGGAGAGAAGGGGAGTTTATCGGTGGACATCGGACTCGAGTCAGGACTTCATCTTGGACTCTGCTGTGCTGGTGGGACCCGGCCATCGCATGGGAGCGACAGAGGCTGCGCATAAACATTTAGTTTGGAGGTACAGGGGGGTTGTGCACAACCAGACAAAACTTAAAGCTGCAGCTATATTTATTTTGCTGGCCAGATTTATTTTTATTTCATTTTTATTTTATTTTATTGTTTTGGGGAAATTTAAAGTTCCAAATACAAGGAACAAATGTGAAGTTGTGAACTGAAAAAGTGACACTGTAAAATAATAATTGAAAAAAAAGAAACTGAGTGTGTGTGAAGTGATTTTTCTTACAGCCAAAGGTTTATCGGTTATTGAGTGTTGGTCATTGGATTTAACTAACATAATCCTTAATCTTTACCCTCGAACCAGGGCCTTAGGTGTGGCGACCCCCTAGACCAGTGTTTCCCAACCTAGGGGGGCGCCAGAGAGCTCAGGGGGGGCGCGAGACCTCTCTTGGTTCGAGGTATTTTGACAGCCGAGTGGTGTAATAACTGCAGTGAATAGGGAACGCGACAGGAGTATGTTCATATCTGACGATAGTTAGCTCATTCAAAGACCTGTTTTGCATCTAGCGGCCTCCAACAGAAAATACAATAGGCTACTTTGCTCGACATGTAGCCTAATCCAGTCCCATCGGTTCACAAACATATCTCAGTTATTAAACAACCGTCTCTGCCTTTAGTCATTTTTATCTGTATCAGCCTCCGTAGATAGAACGTTCGAATACTGACTGAGCCCACAAGTTTACTTGTTTGCGCAAATGAATGACTACTTTTGAAACTATGGCTGACAAACGCAAAAATGACACTGACAGCTCAGCTACAGTGAAAACGAAAATTAGGACCTACCACGAGAGCTACATTATGATGGGGTTTACTCAGGGAACGGACAGCCGACCAGAGTGCGTGATATGCGGCAAAAGGCTAGCTAATGATAGCATGAAACCCACCAAATTGAAGCGACACCAGGTGACGAAGCATCCTGAAACGGTTGGGAATGATCGGGGGTTTTTTCTACGGAAAGAACAGCTTCTTAAGGCAAACAAGCCAATTAATATCAGAGCCGCTTTTAATAGAGCTGGCAGTGATATGCAGAAGGCTACTTAAGCTTCTTTTGAGTGTTCGCTTTAATCGCAAAAGCAAAAAAAACGCACATCGGCAAGCAGCTCATCAAACCATGAGAAACTGTGTGGCCCACAGGAAGCGGAGAAACTAAAAATGTGCCACTCTCGAGCAACACAGTAAAAGACCGAATTGACAAGATGGCAAATAACTGCGAGCAGCAGCTGGTAGAAAAGCTTAGAAAGGGGCAGTTCGCCATACAGCTTGATGAAACTACAACTGTAGCAGACGAGGCTGTGCTCATTGTTTATGTACAATTTATTGAGGGGCAAGATCTGAAGCAGGACATTCTTATGTCTGTCAACCTTACCACCACTACCAGGGGATATTTAGGATATTTTTACAGCAGTGGATTCTTACTTCTCGTCCCAAAAGCTTCCCTATGAGAATGTAGTTGCATGTTGTTCAGATGGCGCTGCCTTGATGATGGGTAAAAACAAGGGATTTAATAGTCGTTTGAAAAAAAAGGCCCCACACTGCATAATATTTCACTGTATGATACACCGCCAGGCACTGGCCAGCAAAAAACTGTCTGACGACCTCAGTGAAACACTTGCTACTATAATTAAAATTGTAAATTTCATCAAAGGTCGCGCTACCAGACAGCGTCTGTTCGCAGATTTATGCGAGGATGAGGCACACCAAACACTCCTCCTGCACACAGACGTGTGCTGGCTCTCACGGGGTCAAGTGCTGGTGCGTTTTGTGGAATTGGTCGAAAAAGTAGATGAATTTCTCAAAACTCACAGCCCTGCACTGTCAAGGGTAACTGAGTCATTCTGGATTAAAACAGCATACCTAGCTGACATCTTCAGTCTGTACAATGAAACGAACAAGCGTCTCCAAGCCGCAGAGTCCAACTTTGTGCAATGTAAAGAGGCGCTTGATGCATTGGTGCGTAAACTGGAGTATAGGGTCGGGAAGATGGAAAAGGGAGAGCTACAACAGTTCCCACTACTGCTGAAACAATGCAGGAATGATCCTGAAACGATCCCTGTATCTGTCCGTCGCGAGTTTACCAGTAACCAGACACATGAACGCATTGCAAAAGGAGATTAAATCACGGTTTGCTGACACAGATGATTACGTATCGAAGGAATCGTGGGTCTTGGATCCCTTTATTGCCAAAGCCGAGGATGTGCAATACCTTGATTGTGAAGACGAGCTCACCGACATCCAGGCCAACCCTCTGTCAAAGAAATATTTCCAGGTAGGCTTATGATATTGTATTCATGTCTAATAAGCCTCTGCGCTCATGCTAATTGGAATGTTGGACATATTTAAGCATAACTCAATTCATTCTTCCTTTATTTCATTCAAGGAACACGGATTTAAAACGTTTTGGATCGTGAAGGCACCCAGCATTGCTCCAAGACTCACACTGCATGCTACGACAGGGATCATACTCCCGTTCAGTACCACATATCTTTCAGAAACGGCCTTCGGCGCACTTGTCGCCATCAAAACAAACAGACTGGAGGTGACTTTAGGCTGGCTGTCACTCATATTACACCTGACATTCCAGCCCTGGCTGTGGGTATGCAAGCCCAAGGTTCACATTAACGTAGGCTAGGTCTGTTAATGCTATGCACTGTAAATAATTGCATTTATTAAATAAAGGCACAAAAAATAGAAATGTATGATTTTCCTTTAAAAGCTTCTGGGGGGGGGGGGAGAGAATTCCATCAGAAGTTAATTATAGGGGCCCTGGAGAAAAAAGTGGTTGCGAACCACTGCCCTAGACCTTGAAATTAAATTTTACTTATGTTAATGTTACAGGCTCATTATCCTGGTTACATTTACATTCAATGTGTTACAAAGTATGGTATATTTTGCATGATTCAAGCTGCATAAATTACAATTGACATGTTTAAAGCTATATCAGAATCAGAATCAGAATCAAGTTTATTGCCAAGTAGGTTACACCTACAAGGAATTCGACTTGGTGCAATTGGTGCAAGGGAAAAAACAGTATTAAAAATATAAGTAAGTAAAAAAGTAAAAAAGTAGAAAAGTAAAATAACTATAATAAAATAAATATATATATACAATGTACAATGAACATGAGTATGAATATGAATATGGAATACAGAGCAGTAGTGCATGCAGAGGAAAATGGAAAAATGGCGGACCCGAATGAGTGCACACTGTACACACTGTGCGTTAATGTAACGCAGACGATCTGAAGATGCCACGTTAATGTAGCATGTAGGTCTGTGTGGGGGGAGGGAGAGAGTCAGTGTCAGTGGGGGCTCCGGGCCTTGTTGACAAGGCTAGTGGCAGACGGGAAAAAACTGTTCTTATGCCGTGAGGTTTTGGTCCTGATGGACCGCAGCCTCCTGCCAGAGGGGAGTGATGCAAAGAGATGGTGACCGGGGTGGGAGGGGTCGGCCATAATCTTACCTGCACGCCTCAGGGTCCTGGAGGTGTACAGGTCCTGGAGCGACGGCAGATTGCAGCCAATCACCTTCTCTGCAGACCGAATGATGCGCTGCAGTCTGCCCTTGTCCTTGGCGGTTGCAGCAGCGAACCAGATGGTGATGGAGGAGGTGAGGATGGACTCAATGATGGAGGAGTAGAAGTGCACCATCATTGTCCTGGGCAGGTTGAATTTCTTCAGCTGCCTAAGGAAGTACATCCTCTGCTGGGCTTTCCTGCTGATGTTCAGCTCCCACTTGAGATCCTGGGAGATGACAGGAAGCTGAAAGACTCCACAGTGTCCATTGTTTAGTCGCAGAGGGTGATGGGGGCAGGTGATGCTGAGTACTTCCTGAAGTCCACAACCATCTCCACTGTCTTTAGAGCGTTGAGCTCTAGGTTATTCCGGCTGCACCATGTCACCAGATGGTCTATCTCCCACCTGTAGTCAGACTCATCACCATCAGAAATGAGTCCAATGAGGGTGGTGTCATCCGCAAACTTCAGAAGCTTGACGGACTGGTGACTGGAGGTGCAGCTGTTTGTGTACAGGGAGAAGAGCAGAGGAGAAAGAACACAGCCCTGGGGGGAACCGGTGCTGATAGTCTGGGAGTCGGAGATGCATTTACCCAGCTTCACATGCTGCTTCCTGTCAGACAGGAAGTCTGTAATCCACCTGCAGGTGGAGTCAGGCACACTAAGCTGGGAGAGCTTCTCCTGAAGCAGAGCCGGGATGATGGTGTTGAAAGCAGAGCTGAAATCCACAAACAGGATCCTGGCGTAGGTTCCTGCGGAGTCCAGGTGCTGGAGGATGTAGTGGAAGGCCAAGTTGACTGCATCGTCTACAGACCTGTTGGCTCTGTAGGCAAACTGCAGGGGGTCCAGGAGGGGGTCGGTGATGCCTTTCAGGTGTGAGAGCACAAGGCGCTCAAAGGACTTCATAACCACAGAGGTCAGGGCGACGGGTCTGAAGTCGTTAAGTCCTGTGGTCCTTGGCTTCTTGGGGACAGGAATGATGGTAGAGGTCTTGAAGCAGGCTGGCACGTGACATGTCTCCAGTGAGGTGTTGAAAATGTCTGTGAACACTGGAGACAGCTGATCAGCACAGTGCTTCAAGGTGGATGGGGAGACAGAATCCGGTCCAGCAGCTTTCCGGGGGTTCTGTCTCCTGAAGAGTTTGTTGACGTCCCTCTCATGGATGGAAAGAGTCGTCACTGAGGTGGGTGGGGGGGTCGAGGGGGGGACCTTTAAGTTTGGCATTGGTGGAGGTGCCCAGGCCCCCACTGAGGTGGGGGAGGTGATAAGCTGGAGCTGTTGGGAGGTGTCATGGGGGATGGTTGCAGGACTGTCCCTTTGTCTTTCAAAGCGGCAGTAGAACTTGTTCAGGTCATTGGCCAGACGATGGTTGTTGATGGAGTGGGGGGCTTTAGGCTTGTAGTTGGTGATTTGCCTAAGCCCTTTCCAGACAGACGCAGAGTCGTTGGCTGAGAAGTGGTGTTGGAGCTTCTCAGAGTACAGTCGTTTAGCCTCTTTCACCTCTTTCACCTCTTCTATAAGAGAGAACATGTTGCAGGTTAAATGAGGTTAGTCTTTGTCAGGTCAATCCACTCCTTAACTGGGTACTTGTCAGAAGCTCACCCTGAATAACGCTCTTAATCTGATTTTACATGCACTGTAACATATGAGTCTATGTGACTTATAGTGCTGGAGTCAGTGTCCCTGTGGCGGTAATGTGTTGAGAGAGGTACCGCTTGGTTGGCTGTTGAAGTTCACATACTCCTCCCTTTGGGCAGAACTGGACTGGCAGCATTTTCTGCCACATTCCTGGATGACAGACACCTGCCATGTTGAAAAAGCTCAAACACTCTCAGTTATTCATCCCCAGCTTTTCAACCATCACCACCTCTGAAGTTAAAAACCTTGGTGTCATTATAGATTCCACCCTCTCATTTGATAGTCACATAAAAAACATCACCAAAACAGCTTTCTCTCACCTTAAAAACATTTCCAAACTCCGCCCCTCACTTAACCCCAACACTGCTGAAACTCTCATTCATGCCTTCATATCCTCCAGATTAGACTACTGTAATGCCCTTCTCTTTGATGTCTCAGCAAAGTTACTAAACAGACTACAATATGTGCAAAATTCTGCTGTTCTCACCCGCACTAGGCCCTGGCAACATCACTCCCATCCTTCACCAACTACACTGGCTCCCTGTGCAATACCATATTCAATTTAAAATCATTCTCCTCGCTTTCAAAGCACAACATAATCTTGCACCTTCCTATCTTTCCAACCTCCTCCAGTGTCCAAGGACACTGGTACAGTGTCCTTGGGTGACATGATAGGCGCTTGAAATAAAATGTATTATTATTATTAATATTATTTCTCAGCCATAATGGCAAGTACATGTGTAACCTTTCTTTTAGTCTTTTCAGGTTCTGTCTGATCAACTAGGTTCGGATTATGAGATTGGCAGTCGCACTGAAGCATGAGAGCAATTGATCTCCAGCCCACAGAACACACAACACAGAATATGGTATTTAAATGTATATATTCAGATGCTCAGTTTTTTCAGAATAAAATGTTCAGCTTTGCATTCACTAAATGAAATGCAGTTTTTTTAAATTCACAGTATGAAATGAAATTAGGCGGCACGGTGGTGCAGTGGTTAGCACTGTCGCCTCACAGCAAGAGGGTTCTGGGTTCGAATCCACCTGGGACCTTTCTGTGTGGAGTTTGCATGTTCTCGCCGTGCTTGCGTGGGTTCTCTCCGGGTACTCCGGCTTCCTCCCACAGACTAAAAACATGCAGGTTGGGGATTAGGTTAATTGGTGTCTCTAAATTGACCATAGGTGTGTACGTAAGTGTGAATGGTTGTTCGTCTCTATATGTTAGCCCTGTGATTGGCTGGCGACCTGTCCAGGGTGTACCCCGCCTCTCGCCCGTTGTAGCTGGGATTGGCTCCAGCCCCCCCCCCCCGACCCTCTAGAGCAGTGGTTCTCAACCTTTTTTCAGTGATGTACACCCTGTGAAATATTTTTTCAGCCAAGTACCTCCTAACCAGCGCAAAGCATTTTTAGTTGAGAAAAAAAAGACTTAAAACAGAGAACTGTGCCATCAGTGTCTAATTTATTAAACTTTGGAACTGATAAACGCATACAAAATTCAAACATTTGGAAAAAAAAACTATTTAGAACATTTTAAATGTTAATCCATGGCTAAATTTGGACTAAATTAACAGACGATGGCAGCTGGCATGTGACGAACCATCCTGGTATGGGGGGACTCTGGGTTTTTAGGATAATGAAATTGAATAGCCTACTAAAATATTAAATTCATTTTATGAACTTATATTTTCCTGAAATATTTATTAAATGATTATTTTTAAAGGATTTTTGCATGGATGCTACTTTTTTAATATATGTATATTTAAAAATCTCACGTACACCCTAGAGTGCCTTCACGTACCCCCATTTGAGAACCACTGCTCTAGACAGAGGATAAGCGGTACAGAAAATGGATGGATGGATGGAAATGAAATTAGCTGACCAGGTAAGTACATATATAGAAATGAAAAAAGATAAAATAAAAAATAGATGTTCTTTCCCCTTTAATGGGTTCAATTGTCCTTATACTTCCCTGTTTCCATTGTCTGTTTCAGTTTATTTATTGTCTTTCAGGGTCCTCCAAGGAGAAAACAGTTCTTTAAGTCCTTTGTCAGTTTGATTTTTTTTTTTTTTGCAAAAAGTAGAAAAATAAAAATAAAAAATAAACCAAAAAATACTGAGCTCTCAGAAAAAAAGTGCAACTAAAATGTATCACTCCTCCGGACTGAGCCTTGTCCTACCACATTGATTTCCACATTGGTCCCGTTGAACCAAGAGCTTCCACGTGGCAACGTGGAAGCAGCCTGCATAATATGCAGTACAATTATTTATAAAATTAAATGACCTTTTCAGTGCACATTAAACAATGCAGCTTAATTACAGGAATATAAACAACTCAAACACAGAAAATATGAAATACACATGAAATACTGCATCATTTTGGGTATCTGAGCTACGGCGACAGCTATGGCGCTGTGCTCGGCCTAATTAGCAGTCCGCAGCTGAGCTAACAGCTCGGTAAAGGAGAGGCACCTGGCTTAAGGCCTCCACTGTGAGGACGCTTTCGCTGCAGGCTCCACTGTCAGAACACCTCCACTGTTAGGAAGGGAAGTGAGGGCATTTTTTTGTTGGGGGTGGGGGGGGGAGGGGGACTGAGGACATTTAAATCTCGATTTGACCTGCCTTTTATTTTGAGAGAGACCAGCGAGTGAGCGTGTCCCGAGTAGTAGTGAGTTGCTGATTTTTATCATCCACAGAAGGTAAACGCATAATTACTTGAGTTCTTCGTCAATGTAGGTGCCGTAAAAATAGTAACGTAAAGTCATTAGACAGACAGACAGACAGACGTACTTTAATGATCCCTGAGGGAAATTGCATTCGTTACAATACAATACTCCAGTGAAAAAAGAAAGAAGAGACAGACACTCTACGTATAGTAAAGTGTTAGAATATATAAATATATAATATAAACCTATGTAAAGCAATATACAAAAAATATATGTGACCGGCGGACTATGGATAGCAGTTGCAGACGCCATGATGGGAATTTCGCCAACAATTAAGTAATGACCACGCCTCAAACACCCTCCTCTCGTGTACACAATTATCAAGGCAAGTAGTTCTATCAAAATCGAATGGCCGAAAAACAGGACTGTAGTCAGCCAGCCGGTTAACTGGCTGGCGTAAAAAGCACTTGCTGGCCCTCCCCCAGTGGCGCATCTCGAACATGCTGGTCATAATTCCTTTTCCGGCGTACAGACACTATGTCCAGCTGCTCCCTTGCGCCTTGGTAGGCCACCTCCAGTCGAGCCTGGTGCTCCTGGATCCACTCATGAACCGTGCCACCAACCGGATCTTGAACTCTGCCCAGAAGAAAATCGATTGGCAATCTAGGCTGCTGCCCGAACATGAGGAAGAACGGGGACTCCCGAGTGGACTGGTGGGGGGTAGTATATATATATATGTAGCAGTACAGTACCTGTGGTAGACAGGACGGCCAGTCACGCTTCCTAGATACTGGCAAGGTTCTTAACAAGTTGTGGAGCGTCCTATTAAATCTTTCACATTGACTGTTGCCTGCTGGATGATATGGGGTGGTCCGAGTCTTTTGTAAGCCGTAAAAGCCACAGAGTTGCTGGATTAGAGAGCCTTCAAAGCTGCGGCCCTGATCGGAATGAATCCGAGCGGGGACCCCAAACTTGGAAAACCATTCTGCCACCAGGACGCGGGCTACCGTAGGGGCACGCTGATCATGGGTGGGAACGGCCAGTGTCTATTTACTGAAAACATCAGTCATTACTAGGACATTCTCCACACCCGTCCTAGCAGGCTCCAGGATGGTGTAATCAATCGCCAGGATCTCATTGGGTCGTGAGGCTAACAAATGCCCCATGAAACTCTGGGCTGCTGGTTAGGTGTTCTTGGCCACTTGGCACCTCTCACATGTCTGACACCACTGGGCCACTTCAGCAGACATACCCGGCCAGAAACATCGTTGACGCAGCAACTCTAGGGTTCTCTCAACCCCCTGATGCCCATGTTCCTGATTAACCTGAGTCAGCAAATCCTTTTTTAATGACTCGGGCTGCAAGACTTGAAGCACTGCTTCTTTTCCATCCGGGCGCAATACTCGACTATATAGGATCTCCCCAATTTCCAGCAGCCGATCCCAATGGCGAAGCAGCGCCAACATAGTTGGGGAAACCTGCTTCCTTTCCTCGCCATCAGGCGGCTGCCTACGTCGCCAAAACTGCATGAATTCCCGGATAACAGGATCAGCCTGTTGGAGTGCTGAAATCTCATCAGGCTAACGACATGGCAGAGCAGTGATGGCTGCCTGCGCTGCCTCCACACCGCTCAGCGATAGTACCTTCTGGAGTGGTGCAGGCAAGGAAGTGCCAGGCAGCATGGCTTGTATCTCTGAGGGGCCTGGGGGTTGTTGGCGAGACAAAGCGTCAGCATTCCGGTTACTCCTACTAGAACGATACTTCAACTCGAAGTCAAAGGCGGCGAGCTGAGCGGCCCAACGCTGCTCAGTGGCACCCAGCTTTGCCAATGTTAGATGACTGAGTGGATTGTTGTCCGTGAAGACAAAGCATTTGTTACCCAACAAGTATTCCCTGAAATTTTCTGTCATGGCCCATTTAAGGGCCAAGAATTCCAGTTTCATGGAGCTATAGTTTTGCATATTATGCTCTGTGGGTTTCAACCCCCGACTGGCATATGCTACGGGCCGTACCTTGCCCTGCTGCTCTTGGGAGAGTACTGCTCCGAGGCCGCCATAGCTTGCATCAACCTCCAAAATAAATGGCAGGGAAAAGTCTGCATAAGCAAGTACTGGCGCGGTGGTCAGTTTGTGTTTGAGGGCTTCAAAACTGTCACTACACTCCGTGCTCCAGATGTTAATCTGGCCCTGCTCAGACCTACGTTTGGCCTTATGATTGCCTTGTGCTGCCACCAAGCGATGGAGAGGTGCGGCCAACTTGGCAAACCCTGGTACAAAACGGCGGTAGTAACTGGCGAACCCCAGGAAAGAACGGAGTTCTGAGAGGGTGGTAGGGGTCTGCCAGTTAGCGACAACCCCAATTTTGCCCGGGTCAGTGGCCACCCCTTGGTCAGAGATCACATGACCCAAGTATTGCACCTCTTGCCGGAAGAAAGCACATTTTGAGAGTTTCACCTTCAGCCCCTCCCGCTGCAACCGCCCCAGCACCCCCTCCAGTCTTTCCAGGTGTTGTCTCACTGTGGAGGAGAAGATCACAATGTCGTCGAGGTATAAAAGCAATGACTGGCATTGTTGATCTCCAAATATGCGTTGCATTAACCTTTGGAAGGTGCTGGGGGCATTGCAGAGCCCAAAGGGCATCCGGTTCCACTCAAATAACCCGAAGGGTGTGCAAAATGCCGTCTTGGGCCGATCTACCTCCGCCACTGGAACCTGGTTATACCCGCTGGTCAGGTCCAGGGTGGAAAACCAACATGCTCCGGTCAGGGCATCAAGTGACTCCTCAATCCGAGGAAGAGGAAATGCGTCTTTCCTAGTTCTGCTATTTAACTGGCGGTAATCTACACACATGCGCAGGCTACCGTCTTTCTTTTTAACTAGGACGATTGGAGACGCGTAAGGGCTACAGCTTTCTCGTATAACGTTCGCCTCAAGCAATTGGTGGATGTGCTCCTTCACCATCTCATACTCTGACGGGGGTATACGGCGGTAGCGCTGACAAATCGGGACCTCGTCCACAAGAGGGATATCATGGGAAATCAAATTAGTGCAGCCCAGATACATGTCATAGGCAGAAAATACCTCAGAGTATTTGCCTAGCAGCTCCCTCACCGGACCTTGATCGTCAGTAGGCAGTGACGACAAATCTAGGGCTGCTAACTGATCTGGCACTGAGGGGTGGACCAGCTGGGACGACACAGTAGCCATAACAGAGGGCACTTCAGTGACCCCCGCCGGCCGACTAACAATGTGGGCATGATCAATCGTGCCCACCAGGGTACGTGAGAAAAGCAAAACATCAGTGGAGTGTACATTTACAATGGGTGTTTAGGCTGTACCGCGATCTACATGTACTAATGCTGGGGAGGCCAGCAGGCCAACAGGTAGGCCAGAATCCAAAGGCTCGAAGAGCACAGTGGCCCCTTTTCTGAACATGTGGCTGCCACCAGCTTCATCGCCCCCCCTGGAATCCTACATGCTCTCCTACCCCTGACTCTGACCGTACCTGGAGCAGGACTGGATACCTGTATGCTGCGACTATAACACTGTTGCAGCGCCTGCAAGATGGTGGTGGGAGCCTCAGACACTGAAGGTAGATCGAAGAAAGCCAAGCCATGCTCGCCGAATAGCTCATGGTAGCATTTACGGATCACATTCATCCCCAGAACACCAGGAACCGGATGGGACTGGCTGCCCGGAGGGTCACGAACCACCAACACTCCACAGTTTGGCATTGATTTCCCACAGAGTTCAACCTCCAACTCCAAATACCCAAGATGGTTAGACCGTTAGCAGCCCTAAACTGCAACCAATGGCAAGATTGGAGCCGCTCCTTACCCCATGGTTCATAATTCTGACGGAAAAAACTTTCAGTGATTGTTGACACCATGGACCCAGTGTCAAGCAGACAAGGAACATTAAGACCCCCAAATAGCACGTCAAGATGCGGGCATGACGACATCAATTTTGACACCCCCCGCACCCTCTGAGACCCACCCCCTGAGCCAATGGTGGCCCCGCCCGAACAGTGGCTCTGCAGTCCGGTGGGTGCTAGTTTTCCGACCTCGGAGCTGCACGAGATGAGTTATCAAGGTCTCGTGGGGCGAGTACTCCGCTGGTGTCAGGGTACGCAGTGTAAGGGGTTCTGCAGCGCTATGGTGGAAAGGTTCAGCAGGACGGACGCCGGGTTCCTGGACCGGTAACGAGACAGGTGTCGCATGCCGGTGACGTCACTTGTCAAATGGCAACTTCTGGCTTAAGAAGGGGCTTGGCAGCCGCGATTGGCTGGCCATGGAGTAAGCAGAGCCAATCACTGCACCGCAAGTTAAATAGCTACCCCGACGGCTTCGACCTGCTACATATACATAAAGAGATATACATAAATGTACATACATCCAGGCATACACTAAGAGGTGATAGCATACACAAGGATGTAGCAGGTCGGATTCTATGTTGTAAAAAAAGGACCAGTTGTGCATACAGATGACCAGTTATGTAGTGAAATGAAAAGAAATGACCAGTTATGCAATATGAATTAATAACCTGTTGTGCAGCAGAAACTATGATGAAAGTGACAAATTGTATAGTTTGATGACCACAGGCAGGAATGATTTCCTATGTCGCTCTGTGGTGCATCTCGGTGAGAGGAGTCTTCTGCTGAAAGAACTCCTCCGCTGAGCCAGGGTGGAAAAGAGAGGGTGAGAGGCATTGTCCATGATAGTCCATTAATAGTCCATTAATGATGCAAATTGCCAAATGTTAAATGTCGGTTTGGGTTGTCATTTTGAAGCTAAGTTGGATAACGTCAACTTTAACTTTTCCCAATGGCGGTTAGCATCAACACCTTAAATTCTCAGGGATAATTAACTTTTGAGTGCATAACATAAAGTAACTGTGCATATTCGTTTGTATGTAACAATAACGTTATAAAACATTTTTGTAAACTCTCCTTGCATTAGCTGGGCATCGTCACAAAGTTGAAAATGTGTCTTTCTGAACAAACGTGATATGTGAGACAGCCAAGCTACCAACAGATGCAACACACCTAGGGTGTTTTGCCAGAGGTCGACTAGCTAATTAGTGATATCGCCTGTTAAGTGCACAAGTGGAATTCAAATGTGGCAGGACTATATGGCACATTTTCACTTTTTTATTTTGCCACCTCTGTTGTATGCTACAGTAAATGAACCAAACGAATAGTACTGAGAATTAGCATGCACCATCAGTATTTTTATTTTTGATACTTGAGTATATTTTGCTTCTAACATAACATACTAAATGACTTATTGTTAGTGTTAGTTTTGTTTTAGCCACTTTCACTTAAGCAAGTTTTTGAATGCTGGACTTTAACCCGTAGTGCAGTATTTTCGTTCACTAGGACTTCTTATCACTCTGGTACTTTTTTATCATACTATTATATCACACTGTCATCCCCCTGTATCAGTTTTTGATTACAAATAAATTGCAAACAGAATTTCAACAACACAATCATTTTAGTAACGTTTTATTTCGCTGAATAGTTGAGAACTATCCTGACTTTTCATTTTGGACATTGGACACAGAACAGTGGAACAGAACATTAAAGAGAAAGTTAAAGTAAAACACTTAAAATAAATTCCATAGAGACTTGAAGTAGCTGTCCTCATCTGTTTGACGGCGAGCCATGCCGCTTGATGAGTGAGCAGCTCTCCTCCCTTTGCCCAGCCATGTCTTTACATTAGGAAGGGGATCCCACTGCTTGCATGGTGGTCCCACTGTGTTGATGAAGAGGAGGTTTGCCGAATTTCTTGTTGCCAGTTTGTTTCTATACTCTGAACCCCCTCTCACAGTCTGTTTTTTTATTTTTTTATATTTGCAACAAACGTCTGTCTGCTAAAACACTTTGATTACCAGCTGCGCAAGTTGGCGCAAGATCTGGTTAAGCCGTACACGTGCTGTGTAGTTCGCTCATTGTCTGTCTAGTGAAACACTGCACGGAGGGTTCAGACACAATTCAGATACAGTTAAGAACGAGTTATATGCAATATATGTTGGGGCATATGTGTTGCTTCTGGTAATGTGACGTTAGCAGGTGTGTTGTCATGCTGAAAGTGCAATTTTTTTCAGAGACAGCATATTTGTCTTTTAGTGGTACGCTGTACCGGCCAGCACCGGCTTACTTTTACCCCTGCACCCATGTAATATGTCGAAGTTTTCAACTTTTTGCTAATAGAAAACTAATATACATGGGGAGTGTTTAGTACCGTGTACCTACCTGATGCAGAACATATAGCTTCTCAGATCGGGTATGGCAAAGGCACAGAAACAAAACGCAGATCTGCAGTACACAAACTGTCCACCGTTGGCTTCAAACCACACACTCAAAACAAAGATGCCTTATTATGGCGAAAATCACATATAACACTATACTTCATTTCTAACTCTGTTCCACATGCCTACAAAGCCCGCCCCCGCCCAGCCTTCAGCAAATCAGATGACTCCTCAGTCCTGATGCTGCCAGCCTATAGGCAGAGACTGAAGCACGAGCAGCCCGTGACGCGTTCTCTACAACATTGGACTGATCAATCGGATGCTGCCCTGCGCGACTGCTTCCACAACTTCCGCGACTGGGACCTTCTTCAGGACAGCTGCAGACAACAACTGCGGGTGACTGCGAACTTTCCCCAACCAGAAGTCGTGGGTCAACGGAGCGGTCTGCACTGCATTTAAAGCATGGACAGCAGCCTTCCACAGCCAAGGGACAATGGAGGTGTTAACCGGATTCCTGGCCGGCTGCCGGACCATAGTCGGGCAGCATAGGGGAGAAGCCGTCTCCTGGGGCCGAAGTGTAGTCTCACTTACTTTGGGGTTAACCCCCTTCAAGTCATGCAGCAGTGGGAAAACAAAAACACCGGAGCTCCGGGTTGACTTTGCGATATTGTGGCCTTTTATTTTCATCACCTGTAGCTTACACTGTACATTCATTACTGACTAACTCCTCCTAACCTCTGACCTTCTCCCTCGCCATTCACGCGCATTTGCTTGCTTGCTCACTCACACACTACGCGCACATACACACTCGGCATCTAAAACGCTACTCTCATAACACTACCCCTACTCTCGATGTTTAACAAAATTCCACTCCAGGACAGTAACATCCATCAACATGCATAGGCATACAGATATACAGTTCTCATTTCATTCAAGAGAATTCAGTATAATCAGTACGTTTCATCACTTGTGAGGCAGTAGCAAATGATGCAGCTTCAGTGCAAATGCAATTATTAGCAATTAATTTGTTTAGTGTTTACACATCACAGTGGAGCGAAGCAAACCTTGAGATAAAGACATAAATAATGCCCATTATACAAGCGATAGCATATTCTGAACTCTGAATTAGCTATTAGGAGCACAATCACTAAACATTCTGTACTTTACTCAATCATCTTTAACTAGAAAATACAATACGGTGATCAAACCACTACATCTCAAAGCCTTTTTGTTTTGCTTATGTACTTATACAATTAACAATTAGCTTGAACAGCACAAAATAGTGTGAAACAGTGGACCTTAAATTGTCCTTTAAACAGGGGAACTGTCCATGAACTCAGTGAGCCACCCACTTAACATACCTGGCTGGTGACCTTCACTGGCGGTTCAGCCCTTGAGAGTGCTGGCTCTGACTCGCGACATCAGCCCCACTAGCCTGGAGGTCACCAGGCACCGCACAGTCCACACGAGGAAAGGTGGAGAGTGAAGCAGCCACTTCAGGAATGTTAACTGTGGTATCTGCTGAGGTGCAGCTGGGAGCACCTTCAGCACTGGAGAACAGTTGGGACAGACCCAGGCCAGGGTCTGCAGGATCCACGGCCAAGGTTGGGGGTGACACCTCTGTAGGTGTCCAGCTCCGTGCTTGCTCCATAACCCAGGAGCTGTCCAGCGGGTCACGGCAGCGATAGGGCTTCAGCTGGTCGTGATGAACCACCTTGACTTTGGTCTTTGGGCCTTTCTGGATGCGTTACACCAGGGGCCTCATTTATCAACCGTGCGTAGGAAAAGTTCTAATTTCGTTCGTACGCATGAAATTTAGAATGTGTGTAAGTACAAAAAAATCTGCATTCATCAAACGTGCGTACACGGGTCGTACGCACACCAGTAAGTAATCTGTGATGATAAATCCCACCTGTTCTCAACTACCATGCTCGTGCACGGTTAGAGTAATTTGCATTCATAAACGCCTCCAATTGACCATATATGGTAGCGGCAATCCCTTTAATAATACGTCAATCCAGCCATCCTCAATAGCTCCTGCTTGGAGCTGCGCACCCACCTGCAGGATGAACGAATCGTGCGTTCCTCCAGGCCACCGGGCAACAACGTTTAGTAGAGAAATATTGGCATTAGATTATTTGTGTATTAATTAAATGAAGTCCTTTTTCTGTTAACGTAACTGAATTCATTGTGTGATGGTGCTTTTATTGTGATGTGTGTGCAATCTATATGGCTCCAATTATATTTGCGAATCCAGCGATGGCGTGAAATTAACGGGAACTGGATGTAAAGTGGGGCTAGAGAAATGATTGCATCCAACACTGCTGGCATGATTCTACTCAGTGTCGGCTGTGAAATGCCGCATGTTGAAATGTCCCGTTGGCCAAAAATCCCAGTGTGGACAGGATGTGCATTGGGATGGCTTTGGTTCGTTTGGTCTATCGCTCCAATATAGTATGTTGTAAATCCCGGCATAAATCCACAAGTATATTTTTTGGGAATCTGTACCTGCTGAGAAGCCACTCTGTGCTCTGACTGAGCAAATCCACACGCTTTGAAAACGCGCTCCCTGCAAAGCGCACGGTTCTCTACATTTTCCAAAAGTGCAAGATGCGCCATCGTCCTTATTTCAAGTAGTCTTTTTTAGGTTGTCCTGTCCCCGCTGTCTTTTATAGCTTGTCATACCAATTATTCAAAAATGTCTGCTAACTTACTAAATGAGAATTGTTATTAATTAAAGGGTTACAGGGGACATGTGTGACGTTTGTGTTTGCTGAACACTGCGACTCTTAACGGGTTCTCTTAGTAGTTTCACTATTCTACCACTAGGTTTTGTGCGTACGCATGGTCAGAGTTGTGCTTAAATTTACGCACGTTCCTACGCACAAGTACAAGTTGATAAATCCCATACTTTGCGTGGGAATGTTCGTACGCACTGCGTAAGCACAAATCTGCGTACGCACGGTTGATAAATGAGGCCCCAGATCATCCAGCTTTCCCAGGATGAAGTATGGCCCTTCATATGACGGGAGGAACTTTCTGATCTTGTTCTTGACTTTCTTTGTGCCTTTGATGAGGTACCACACAGCATCACCAATTTGATACTGTTTGCAGCAGTTCTTGTCATGTTGTCTCTGCATGTTTCACAGCACCAAGTTCATCCCTGGCAATTTGATGTGCCAGCTCCAGGCGCTCTCTGAGATTCTGCACATACTCAGGGGCTGGAGAGTTTGTGTCGGAGTCTGGAGGCAGGCCAGCCACCAGGTCCACCGGCTCACTCACTTCCTGGCCAAACATCATGAAGTTGGGAGTGAAACCAGTTGCACTGGGTCTTGTTGCTCTGTATGCCATGACAGCATAGAGGATCATGAGATCCCTGTCCCATTGGCAGCGCTCAGCTGTGGTAGCCAGGATCTTTTGCAGGGTGGCATTAAACCTCTCAATTTGCCCATTAGATTGAGGTGGGAAGGGTGTGGTGCGTGTTTTGTCAATACCAAATAGTGTGCACATTTTCTGGAACACTTCAGACTCAAAGTTACGGCCCTGTTCACTGTGCAACATCTGTGGTGCTCCGTAACGACACACCCACTCTGAGGCTAGCACTTCAGCCACAGTTACAGCTTGATCATTGGGCAGAGGGAAAGCTTCTACCCACTTGGTAAAATAGTCCTGTATCACGAGCACATATCTGTTGTGGCGCTCTGTCTCATTTAGTGGCCCCATGATGTCCAAGGCAACGCGCTCCATGGGGGCACCCACTCTCACAGTACCCATGGGGGCTTGTGGTGTATTGCGTGGCCTGGCTTTGGCTGCACAGCTGGTACAGGAACCGCACCAGAGGGAAACATCCTCTCTCATCCGGTACCAGAAGTATCGGGTCTGCAGCAGGGCTACTGTGCGCTCTACACCAAAATGTCCACCAACCTGCCCCTCATGCATCTGTCTCATTACATCAGGGCGGAAAACACAAGGCAGCACAATTTGTGGGTAGAACTGGGTGTCATCCAGGCAGTAGAACCGCCTAACCAGTATGCCATCCTGAATGTAGAGCCGCTTCCACTGGCTTCAGTAAGTCTTTGTGGCTGGACTGCACGGTGCAATTGCTACCCACAGAGGACGCTCACTGCTGCTCTCCATCCACGTCCGGATAGGTGCAATATCTGGATCAGCTTCCTAGGCTAGTTGCAGCTCCTTTGCCGTCCAGCCAGAAAACTGGTCAGAGTCATTGGTTCTCGTCAGGAAAATCTTCTCTGGTAATTGAATTGTCTGTGTCGGTGAATGCAGTTTTATCTCCCCCCACTAGACTCACTGCCGCAGAAACTGACTGTCCCTCTACCCCCACTGGGCGCAGCATCATCTGGTTGATGTCAGAGTCCAACTCACATTCAACAGCCTGGTCACCGATGTACACTGGTTGAAGAGAGGGGACTGGCAATTTACATGGACAGGATTGGCAGCAGGATCTCCTGGAGAGGCTGTCTGCGTTGCTGTGCAGCCGGCCTGGGTGGTGGATGATGTCAAAGTTGAACTCGCCGAGTCTCTCAAGCCACCTGGTGAGCTGTCCCTCAGGCTCCTTCATCTTTGTTAGCCACCGAAGGCTGGTCAGTGTGAACCGTGAAGGGCCGCCCCAGAAGATACTGCCGGAAATGGGACGTGAAGTCCACAACAGCTAGCAGCTCCCGCTGTGTGGTGCAGTAGTTTTGCTCAGTTTTGAACAGTTTGCGGCTCCTGTTTGCGGCCAGCACACGCTCCCTGTCCTGCTGGATCTGAGAGAGGATGGCTCCAATGCCGACATCGCTGGCATCAGTGTCTAACACCATGTTACCTTCATTAAGTGGGTAACCCAGCAGTGGTGTAGTCGTTAGCAGACGCTTTAATTTGTCAAATGCAGCCTGACATTTGTCTGTCCAGTGAAAATAGGCATGTTTCTTGGTCAGGGCATGGAGGGGCTCAGCTACAGAAGCAAAGTCTTTTACGAACTGCCGATAGAACCTGCTGCACTTTACTAGGGTCAGTAGCCACACTGTCCTTTGAAACAATGTGGCCCAAGTAGGCTACCTGGCGCTGGAAGGGGCAGCATTTAGAGGGATTCAGTTACAGGTTGGCCTGGCGAAGTCTGCTGAAGACCTGATCCAACCGCGCCAGCATCTCCGACACATCTCTGCCGAGCACGATGATGTCGTCTTGGTAAACCAGGCAGGTCTCCCACTGCATGCTAGCCAAGACCTGGTCCATTAGCCATTGGAATGACGCTGGAGCATTGCACAGTCCAAATGGCATGACATTCCATTCAAACAGTCCATTTCTGGTGCAGCTGCATTGCATGCTCTGGGGTTCAGTTCCACCTACCAGTATCCAGAGGCAAGGTCCAGCGTGCTCAACCATTTGGCGGTGGAGAAGGTATCCAGGGTGTCTTGGATGCGGGGCAGTGGGTATGCGTCTTTAATGGTGTAGTCACCGCAGGGGGTGTGCAGCCCTGGGCATGTGGAGCATGCAAAACTCCCCGCTTGAGCAGGAGATAAAGGGTTGGTGAGAGGCATTGCGACCACAGCAGCCGGTGGCATGGCTACGTGGTGCTTTTGCACAAGGAAGTACTGGTATTTTCTACATGTTACCCACACAGTCTTGCATACAGTAACTGTCCCATTCATCATTACAAAGGGGTTTGTGGCTTATGTGGCATTTCGGCTTCTGGCCGCATTTGGCCGCCCACAATGATCAGCACCCTCTCCATCAGGTCAGACAGCGGAGCAACTTCTCTCACAGGCTGCTCCAGCTCCGCTGTCGAAGGGACAGATATAGGAAATCCTTCCTGCCATATGCCATTACACTGTACAATAACAGCCAATAACTGGTTATAACAACAGTTTCCAAGCACCTTATATTTCCGTACATAATTGTTCACTGCACCTTATATATATTTTTTCAATATTCTTTATATTGCACTACAATTATTTATATTTTTATTCTTATTTTTATTTAAACATTTTTTTAAATATATTTTTTACACATACTTTTTTTTTTACATTGCATTTTATTCTTTAATTCTTTGTATTTTAATGCTGCTGCTACGCCATAATTTCCCAGCTTGGGATCAATAAAGTATTCCTATTCTATTCTATTCTATTCTAACTATCCTCTTCACCCAGAAAGGGGATAAAATGTCCAGATTTACCATTCTACTTACTCACATAGTCCATGTTAATTTCCACGTTGCCTTTATTCACGCTCCATTCACTGGTCTTGTGCATTCACTGATGTTTTCTTGAACGTGAGAGGGTCCCTTCGTGGTCGCCAATGTTAACCGGATTCCTGGCCGGCTGCTGGACCATAGTCGGGCAGCATAGGGGAGAAGCCGTCTCCTGGGGCCGAGGTGTAGTCTCACTTACTTTGGGGTTAACCCCCTTCACGTCTTGCAGCAGTGGGAAAACAGAAACACTGGAGCTCCGGGTTGACTTTGCGATATCGTGGCCTTTTATTTTCATCACCTGTAGCTCACACTGTACATTCATTACTGACTAACTCCTCCTAACCTCTGACCTTCTCCCTCGCCATTTGCGCGAGGGAGAAGGTCACTCGCTTGCTCGCTCACTCACACAATACGCGCACTCACACTCAACGCACATCTACAACGCTACTCTCATAACACAGGGAAAAGGTGGTGTCCTGCTACAGTGGATACAAATGTACTTTTGTTAGTCCGTTTGGACAAAAGTGTCTGCTAAATACCCTAAATGTAAATGTGAAATGTACAATGCCTTTGTCATCTCTGGATGGTACTGAACCCAGAGTGGAACAGAGGGAAGCTCCGGAGGAGACGTCTCTTTCTCGAGGAACTGGGAAAGGCACTGGTGAGACCTGAAATCCAGAGAAGACATCATGCTTCAAGAACCCCAGCATCTGCAGTCATCATGAGGAGGATTCAGGAGGAGAATGCTGGTGCCCCATCCTGACAGATGTGATGAGTGATGTGTTGAGACTAGGGTTGCAAAGGGGCAGAAAATGTCCGGTAAATTCCCGGTAAGTTTCCGGAAAATTTCCATGGGAAGTTAAGCTGGGGAATTTTTGAAATATTCCATATTGGAAGCTGGTGTGAAATGCCATAATATCATCAAAATGTTCTTCACTTTGTATAGCTCAAATGTTTGCCTTCAATAGTCTTTGGGCTCAAAAGTGCGGTCCAGTGTTCTAGAAGTCATCTATACATGTGATGGAGGCATGCACAGTGCCTGTAGGGGGTGTGCAAAGCCCGAAGGGCATGGGGTTCCACTCCAACAGGCTAAAGGGGGTACAAAAGGCCATCTTGGAACGGTCGGCCTCTGCCATGGGGACCTGATTGTAGCCACTAGCCAGGTCCATGGTGGAAAACCAACAAGCGCCGGTTAAGGCATCTAAGGACTCGTCAATGTGGGGCAACGGAAAGGCATCCCTTCTGGTTTTTCCTCATTTTTCTTGACCAGCACAATTGCAGAGGCCTCCCCCCTGGCCTCAATAGCCATGCAGTAAACAGTGTGCTATATGCATGTGATTGAGGAATGGCATGAGTGTACTTGAATGGCATCTGCTTGTTTTAGTCAAGATTATACTAAAATATTCTTCCTGTTTATTCCCGTTTATTGCCATGGAAAGTTTACATCTTTGAAAATTCCCGGAATTTTGCAACCCTAGTTGAGACTGACATGGTGACTGTATATATTCAGCTTGTGTTGTGTGTGAACTGACCTGAATGGGTTACATTTCTAATGGAGTTCAAAGGAATAAAAATCAATAGTTATGAAAAACCTTGCTTCATTTGTAAAGGCATATTTGTATAGCACATTTCATACACAATGGCAACTCAATGTGCTTTACATAAAACAAACATCTAACAGTAAATGTGTTGAATTTTTTCCACTCATATCTTGAATAGAACTGATTTTCCTTTTTTATTTTATTTTATTGAAAAACAAACAAAGGGTAGCGCTTTAATTCATTAATGTGATCTAACAAAGGCAAAGGGCAAATATTAAGCATATATGCTGTTTATATGGCTTGTATTCGGGATGAAGTAAATATGTGTTGAGTATTTTGACGTAAAATTGTTTGATTGTGTTGAATTAAAAACCCAAAATTTCAGCGGGTCCACCAGATCCACAAACTGGCTAAATAACAAAATATGAACACCACACAAGGGTTAAACCAGTGAGCGTGTGTGTATGTGTGCGCACGCATGTGTGTCTGTTTTTTAGATTAAAAAAAATAAATAAACAAAACCGGCCCCTGCGGTCGGAGCCAGAGCTCTTGAGTGATGAAGCTGGAGGAGGGCGGTCCTGGGATCGGGCTGTGAATACTTTTCACAACTGCACCCAATCCTAGTCACACTGACTTCCTGTCTACTTTGATATCAGGAGAGTAACACAGTGCTCTCATGAAGTAGGCCAGTTAGTTGGACAAAGTTTGACTGTAAAACTTTAATAGTAACAAAAAAGTCAGAAGAAAAAAAAGGTGCATTTTTCCATTCCAAACCTGCTTGCTACACCCAGGTAAGCTCTTAAAACATCCATGCAACATTATCACACCTTAGTTGAAATGAAAGCCCCTCCAAACAACTTGAAAATGTTTAATGGTAGGTGTTTTTCGGTGTTAGCCCTTGTAAAGAACAATCCGGGGCTTTCTTCTAATTGTTTTTAAGCCTACAACCACCTTATCACCACCAAGAACATGCCCAACCCTCCTGGAATCGCCTTTTAGTTTTGTGCTGCCTGGGCGACCTCATGTGGTGATTTATAGCAATGTTTATCAAACGACCTTTGGAAAGTTATCTTGAGTGAGGAGTCAAATAATATGAATATGGTATTATCATGTGTTATTAATCAGGTTTACACACAGGTTTTCAAAATTCTCACAATTTAGATTTTAATTAGCCTTAATTTTGCTGTCCCTCCTCACATCTTTACTAATCTGTAAACCACCAGTTGCTTTGGCCCCATGGTTGAATTGTTGAATTGATCATGGCATGCAGACAACTCAATCTTCAAATTTAATCCCTAAATACGTAATTTGCTACTGATATGCCTAGCCATTCCATATATACTGTGATTCTGAAAGACACTATGATTAAAATCTAACCCCACCTTTGTCTGGTGGAGAACTTAGCCCTGGATGTGTTAATTACACATCACGTAACTGTTACAATGTGGGACAACGGTGGATCCTCTTGTATTTTTACTACTAACTACTAAATTTATTTTCAGGTGAATGTATCATGCAAGGACAAACGTTGCTTACCACCATGCTGAAGAATGAGCTCAGCAGAAGTCCTCTGGCATCAAATGTAGCATTTGGCTTCATCCTCATTGGACTAGAGAAGGTGGTGGAGTTGGAGTTTGAGTGTCCTTGTGATCCTACATGGAACAGGGTGTTTTCATCTGCGTTCTTCATCATTCCTGCTGTAATGACCTTCATGTTGATGCTGTTCATACAAGATGGGTGCAGATACTATAGGTGTTGCAGGTCCACTGGTATCTTGTCAGCCTGTTATCCCGCTATTCTTTGGCTAATTTTGATGTTCCTGGACAGCCAGTGCTTTGCCTGTGCTATGACAGACTGGGAGGGCAGATTTGTGTTCCTGGACAAGGCAGCTCCTAGAAAGTGGTGTGAGCCAACTAGTGGGGTGGATGGCCCAGAACTGATGCTACGCTCCCAGAAATATTGTTTTTATTCGAAGGTGAGTGGAAGAATTATCCCTACATTGAATACATAGAACCATATATAAATAGTTCAAGGATGCACCGTAGGAAAACATTTAAAATGTAAATAAAAACTTTAATATAATTAGCCCATTAAACAGTGGATAAAAGTTTCAAGTTGTTTATTATAAAATGTGCAGCATCAGTTGCAGTCATACTGTACAATGGAATGGATGAGGCATGTTCCAACATGGAAGGGCAATCAAAGAAAAAATAAAATACAATAAAATAAAGGCATCACGGAATAAAATAAAAGCAGCAATGGAGAATGATCAGAAGATATGGATACAGAAGTGCAGGTATCGTAAAACGATACTCTAGTGGCTAGGTTGTTTGAGTAGTCCAAAGGTTCTGGGTTCGATCCCAATGTCTGCAGTCTACCTTTAGTCATTCTTGAAGCAAGAATACTAACATCCATCATCACTCCTTCATATTCTGCATTGGAATCCGCTGGGAGTTGCTTTGGACATGAAGTGTATGCTAATTGCTGCTAATACCATTTTATAGTTGCATTACTTATTAACATTTACTGTGACTCTCCTTTCCTTTCCTAGGTTATAGGCATCTTATTGCTGATGCTCATCTGTGTGGGACTCTTGATATATCTGTGCTGGCGCTGCTGCCAAGTAGAGGCGGCGGTGAGGCAGAATGAAGCCATGACAGAAATAGCCATGGAAGAAACGAGTCCTAGATTTGATCTGTCCAACCAAGAACACCTGAAATAGACTTCACCATTGGTTCCAGTTACTAGATTGATGGATAGATTGTACCATGTTTTGTATAACATACGCTGTCCAGAAGCAGGAGCACACCTCTGGAGTCCAGAGAGTTGCTGCATGTTGCTGCACACTGCATCCTGTATGAGGCTTTGTGGATGACTTCTTCAATACCTTATAGAAAGCCTGTCTCTGTTGATAGTGAATATATGTAGTATTTCCTCGAAATTCTCTTTTGAAGAGGTTGTCGTGTTGGTCAAAGACCCACTTGTTCAGAGTTCACCTGAACCCTGCGTAATCATGCTCATCATATATGTTGTACGTCTTGACACTTTAATCGCTCTTTATGATTTGGCACTTTGATCGCTCTTTGTAACTTCGCACGTAGTCAGATGAGAGAGATGTTGTATACTAGCAATGGTTAATCTATCAATTGAAATGCTTGAAACTTGTTCTCATGACTTTCTTACTGTATTAGCAGCAATGAAATGTTTCACCTTCTTATGAGAAATGTCAAAGTCAAAGTCAAAGTACTTTATTTGCCATTTGTGCATAAACTAGTAGTCCAAGCACATAGGAACTCTTGTGCAGGCCCTCTGAGTCAATAGATAAATGTATACCGTAAGTTGCTTTGGCTAAAAGGGTCTGCTAAATGCCCTAAATGTAAATGTCAATGTAAGATCAACGGAAGTTCCAGGATAGGAACTCTGTGATAGATTGTCTCTCGTTGGCCACTCTGATGGTCCCTCAAGATGTGTGCCACAAGCACGTGTAGACTTGCCACAAGCGTCCCCAGAGATGTCACACACGCTCCGTGTTCCCCTGACAGGCTTTTTGGAGGCCCGTTCAGGGCTGCCACTGCTATTTATTTAATAATTTCTATTCCCCCGCCCCCCGTAACTTGAGTCACGCCTTATGTTAATTTTGTCATTCAATTTATATTGCAGAACTGCCAGAACAGATATATCAGAAAGCCACATGCCTTTGACCAAAATAAAACAGTATTTATTGATAAAATGTGTTATTTTTATAGGTTATTATATTAGATACAATTTATGTGATTAACGTGAATCAAATTTGTTTAAACTCATGGAGTAACCCACAATCATTTTATGTTGGTTCAAATTGCCAATTGTACTAATATATGTAAATATATATGTATATGATATATTTGTATTTGTCAGTCTGCCTTCTTCTCACCTCATTCATCTAAGATGCCAGTACTTTTTCACCTGCCCCTCCTCCTCACCTGTCTGCCAGTCACTCCCTGCTCATTAAGCCAACTCTATTCACCTGATCACACAACTGCCTTGAATCAGCTATCAAGAGTTTATAAATCTCTCCCTCACCATTCACCCGTTGCCAGATTGTCTTCGCTTCTCATGCAAGTCTCCAGCGTTATTCGGATTGCTCTCCTGGTTTCGACCGTGCCTGTTTCTGACCATCCCATCCCGTTGCCTTCCTGGAAATCAACTCAGTCTTCTGTCTCTGACCACCAACTTTGTCTCTCCCTTCCTGGTTTCTGCCTGCCTGTCCCTTGCCCTGATTACTCAACCCTCCCTATCCCTGACCTTCCCATATCATTGCCTTCCCGGGTATCACCTCAGCCTTCGGTCCCCGACCACAAACTCTCCATTGCTGGTTTCTGATTATTGTGTGTGACAGTCATACCGAATTATACCAGACTTTTCGTGCGCCTCAAATGGGTCCAACTGCTGTCCGTTACAGTACAATCTGGCCAAAAATGCACATGACCCAGCGCACTCCACATCACCTCAGAGTTTCTTGGAAAGAATTGAGAACACTCTCCAGCATCATGACGCCATTCTTGCCATCTCCCACGCAGCGGTTCCCCAGACTATCACCAACCAGGATTGGTTGGTGAGCATTGGTTGCACTGACCAACCAGGTGGAGCTTCTGGCCACAGCTCTTGCCCGAGCTAAACCTGGTGCTTTGTCTCTGGTTCTGACACCTCCAGCTCCCGCTTCCATCCCACCAGGGCTGCTACTGGAGCCCAAGGTGGGAATCCTGGAGAGCTTTGATGGAGACCCCGAAGGCTGCGGTCCGTACCTCACAAACTGTTCCATCCTCATCGCCCTGCAGCCCCACACCCTCGCCTCTGAAGATGCTAAGGTGGCATTCACCATCAACCACCTGACAGGCAGAGCTCTTCTTTGGGGAATGGTCGTGTGGGAGCATCGCACTCCAGCCTGTTTGTCTTTCCATGCCTTCATTTCAGATTCCTCAAGATTAAGATCAGCGAGGATCTGAGCTGGTCACACGACACGGGTGTGGTCATGAAGGCGGTGAGGCAGCGGCTCTTCTTCCTCAAGCGACTGAGGAGGTTCAGTCTGGACTCCAGGATCCTCACCAACTTATACAGGTGTACCATTGAGAGTATCCTGGCTGGCAGCATCACGGCCTGGTATGGCAGCTGCACTGCCCTCGACCACAAGGCTCTACAGAGGTTGGTCGGGACAGCCCAGCGCATCACCAGGACCGAGCTGTCGACCATCCAGGGCCTCAACAGCAAACACTGCAGGAGGAAGGTCCAGCGGATCATCTCGGACCCCAGCCACCCGAGCCACAGTGTGCTCCTCCCGTCAGACGGTATAGGAGCCACGGGCCCAGAACCAGCAGGTTGAGACCGTTTCATACCGCAAGCCGTCAGGCTACTGAAATGCGAAAACAAATCTTGCACACACACACGCATAGACCCTAACCCCCCCATACACACACATCCTCACCCCCGCCTCCACCCACCACCCTCACATTGTCCCCCAACACACACACAGAATCACAGGCCACCTTACAGCAAATTAGCTGCTATGTCTCTGCACCTTATTTCATTTCATCCAACTACTCTGCCATTTATTTTTATTTTTTTGTTGCATAGTGTATTTTTTTCTTTTTTTTGTTTACTATATTGTTTTCTTTTTTAATTTTATTTAATCATGTATAGCAGTATATAGTGTTGAGCACACCCAAGAAACAATAATTTCACTGCTGGTAATGATGTACATTGTTATCTAGCATATGACAAACTTGAAAGTTTAATTGAAATGCCTGAAAATTGTTCTGGTAACTTGCTTGCTGTATTAGCAGCAATGAAGTGTTTCACCTTCTTCAGACAAATGTACTTTTGTAAGTCACTTTGAACAAAAGTGTCTGCTAAATGTCCGAAATGTACAATGCCTTTGTCATCGAGATGGCACTGAACCCAGAGTGGAACAGAGGGAAGTTTTACCAAGGAACTGGGAAAGGCACTGGTGAGCCCTGAAATCCAGAGAAGATTACATGCTTCAAGGACCTCAGCATCTGCAGTCATCATGAGGAGAATGCTGTTGACCCATCCACCCAACCTACAGAACCACCTTCTACAGAGCCTGAAGTAAGTGTGTGATGCAGTTGCAGTATGTAGAATCCCCACCGATGAATGGTCAAGACCAGGGCCGCCTTAACCTAATGTTAGGCCCCGGGGCTGAGAGGTTTTGTAGGCCCCCCATCCCCTCGGTTTATAGTCTCATTTTAAAATTTTAATAAAAAAAAAAAAAAGCAATATCGAGGTAATCTCCATCACAAAATGCATTACTTTCTTTTGAGACATACAACAGTGAGTTTTCCCTCTTTGAGCCAGAAAACACCATAATGTTATTAACATATCACTGAGCCCACTTGAACATGAAAACAAGACACTTAATTTAACAACCACACACAGCAACTTATGGTGATAATAAAACCAAAATGTGCGAAAGTATGATTTCAAACGATATGAACATGTAAGCAAAAATGTAAGCGATTGATGTAAGCGATCATGGCTTTTCTGTAAATGTCACAGCTTTCAAGTTCTGCTATACGATCATTAGCATGTTTCCAGTCAAAATAACCCCCACTAACAAATGCTGACTTTTCCTTGTTCTCGCCAAATATTTTGTATGCAAAACAAAACACACGACCCGCCGATGGTGAATAACAGAGCCATTCTCTGGGCACACTCTCCGAGTTTAGTGAGCCTCCTCCGCTCCTCCCCTTGTGTGACATAGCGGGCTTCCTCCGCTGCTGGGTCCATCGTCAGCAGCACTAGCTGGTTTAACACATCCAGTGAACTTGGGAGGCCCCTGGGCTTCAGCCCAGATAAGCCCGTGCATTAAAGCGGCCTTGGTCAAGACTTACACTGATGGTTTTCTTGATTTATTGAAATCCTTTCGTAGTCAACCAATAAACCACCCTTTAAGAGCTATAGGCAGAGCACAAATATAATGCATTAACTACCTAGCTAGTGTCATGTATTAACTTAGCACATGTAAGCAATGTCTTAATGCAATACAAAATCATTTTCAAATACATTAACACATGTAACACTCATGAACCCCGACCTTGTGTCAACGGGTGCTAAATCAATTCAATGTTTAAACTTAAACTTTTTTGCATCTGTTTATTTACGCTCTGTTGCATTGTGTTCTTCCACTTCCTGCACGCTAGGAACTCACCTGAGCATGGCACCTTATATCAACATAAAAGTCCCTCTAACAAGGCAGAATATAAAGCAACATGAATTCACCAAAATAAAAGCAATAATTATAGATCATGAATTAATTCAATAGTTCTGTTTTCTTTTAAACTAATTCAGAAATTGGGTCCTTTACACTTCCACCAAAATTATGAGTATTTCCTTGCATAACGAATCATTTTCTCAATAGAAATTACATTAAACATGAACACATTTTCAATTACATTGATACATTTTGTTTTTTTCCTTTTTTTGTAGTTTCTACAAAAAAAATGGACGCTCCAACAAAGAGAGCTTACCCAAGCGCTCACCCTTTTTGCTCAGGCTCTTATTTCCAACTGAGATTTTTTGCTCTCCTTAAAAGTCTTTCCCTCGACAGTCTGACTCTTGCAAGTTTCCACTTGCCTAGGTGACAGTTCATCAATGTCCATGACAACATCACCTATTTGCATGTTTCTTTTTGATGAGTGCCATTTCTGTCTTGCCAAGATGCTATGCAGATATTCTTGTTTCCAGTGGCTCCAGAACTGCACCGTTAAATGTTGCACCCTTCACCATCTCTTTGTCCGTATACGTCTTCTTTTGGGAATGTGCCGGGCAGAGGCAGTGCTGGGCTGGCATATTTGGATGAGGTGATTGGGGGTCAAAGGTTCCAGACTGTCGGGACTGAGCAAGGTATCTACAGTGAGGGGATTTACTGTTGACTATAGCCATAGCTTCATATAGCAGAGTTCGTAGTACAGATTCAGTGAGTCTGTTGTGAGAAAGGATCCGCGTGGAGTTGAGGACACTTCTGACTGTTTTGATCTGATGCTCCCACACTCCACCTGCATGACTTGAGAGGGGTGCGTTCATCATCAAGTCACAGTGCCTTTGTGACAGAAACGTGGTCAGTCTGTCAGTGTGAAGCTCTCATAAAGCAGCCTTGAATCCGTTCTTGGCACCAACGAAATTCGTGCCTTGATCACACTGGATTTGGCGGACAGCACCTCTGATGGCAATGAAGCATCACAAGCCGTTAATGAAGGCATCAGTAGATGTGTCCTCTAGTATTTCCAGGTGGATAGCCGGTGAACAAAAGCAAGTAAAAAGTAGGCCATATCGTTTGTGTTGTTTCCTTCCCTCTGTTGTGACGAAGGGACTAGGGTTTAATATTTTTCCCGAAAATGACATGAATCAGATCCCGGGAAAAGACGACCCATTTTCCGGGAATCCCGGGAAATAGCTGGGGTTTTTTTTGTTGTTGTTTTTTAGCCCAAGTAAGCCTTATGTATTATTTGTATCAATATTACGGCAAAATAACAAAGTGTATGTCCATCAACACAGCAATGATCAATTCTAGGCTACTGTGTGACATCTGCTGCAGCGCTAATTATTAAATGCCAGGTGCTGCTTGTCCGTGACTTGTCTTCTGAAAAGCTAGGCAACCCTTATAAAACCAACATTATACAGAACTCCATCAAAAAAACTAACGAAATATGTTAAAGTTAACCATTGAATGATTCCTAAACCATTCTCTTAAACTAAATCCATTATTTGACTGTTGAGATTTAAGCGGCTGCAAACGGGAATAATCACTCGAAGTTAATCAAATATTTATTTATTGGGCAGGGCAGGCATATTTCTCTTGAAATAATAAACAACTTAGGTTAACATCTGCCGCAATATCAGCATTGCATTGAACTCGTGAGCTGAGGGCAGGCATATTTCTCTTTTAAACACATAGGCCTAATGTTCAATAAATTAAAGAAAACCCACAGAAATGTAATGCAAATGCACTGCAAAAAGACATAGGCATAATATATTTAAAACGATAGCCTGAATTTAAATAATAAAACACTCTGCCGCAATATCACTATTGAACTCGTGACAACTTAGGCTATATATTTCTTTTAGTTTACAATTCATTTCTCACCCTGTCCTTTTTTTATTCTGGAAGTGTGCTTTCAAGAAGCAGAGAGCGTCGACAGACTGCGCTCAGGCGGTTTCGGATTTTCGTGACAAATTGGCCGCAGATAGAAAACACTCTCTCCGCCTCCACGGATGTAGCCTGAGTAGTACTAAGAGCGTCAAACAACTGTTGCAGGTGGGGTGGCCTCCTGTTGGTGGCCACGAAGAGGGAAAACTCTTTGGTTAGAATTTTCATGAAGTCACCGTCTTTCGTTTCCTCTGACGCTTGCTTAGTGGTCATTGAAATGGCCTGCTGCAGAATCAGATCTAATGCTAGGTCCCCTTCACTCTGAGTCGAGACCTCTTCATTCGGATTCGGAACTTCCCCTTGCGCACTCAACGATGTCCCAGCTGCCTCCGAAGACGCACCATCGCTCTCTTGCTCTCTCTTCTCATCATGGCAGTGGCCGGCAAAAAGACGGTCCGCAAGTCCCTTAGCGGTCCGCACCAGCATCTGCCAAAAATTATAGTTATTAAATTGAGCCTATTGACTTCACCCCCAATCACAATTTAATTAATAATAATCAAATTAAGATTAAATTCCGTGGAAGGCTCACCTGTACAAAGACACTAGGTTCTTCTGTCTCCGCTGCGTGAACCTGGTCTCAATTGCATCTCTCATCTCTAGGCTCAGTGAAGTCTCCTGCTTACTCAGCTGATCCATCATGAAAATAAAAATTCCATCTGCCTTGATGAGAGCTCACTTGCAAAGAGATTCGACTCCCATCCTCACCGGTTTCAAGCAGGAGCTCAGTTGTTTCATAAGGGTCAGTTGCTCGTTGGTTATTATTAGTCCAGGGTTGATGTCAATGAGGGTCTTGGTCACTGGTCTATGGAGTACAATATAGCGATCCAATATATCAGCCAGGCTGTTCCAACGGGTACGGCAATCCAAAATGAGCACCAACTCTTTCCCATGATCTCGTTTGATGCATACACTCAGCTTGTCATTACTGACAGGTGACTTGTGGAAATACCTGGCAATTTTCCGGACTCGTTCAACGCTCTTGCACATGTCTTCTCTGACCCTGACCGACCGATATTCACCATCCTCGACACTCACGTCGTCAGACTCGAGGTCACTATCCTCCACTTCCTCGCTCTCGATCACTCTGTCAGGGACGTTACGGCAATAGAGCAATAGATAGAGCACATCTGTGACAGCCAGGTGAACTGCATGAGCATAGCACAGCTGTAGTTCGGGAAGCACCAGTCTACCAAATTTCACCATCACTGATGCTCCATCGGTAGTGCAGCACACAATGTCTTCGTCCATGTCAAGTTTGAATCTTTGAAGCTGGGAGTCAACCAACACTTTGACTTTCTCGGATGGCATTGTTCCATGAATCTTAACGATACCTAGATTCCAATACGTTTGTGCACCATGCACGTTTATGCTCATGAATCTTTTATGTTGTGCAGAAGTATATTCATCGATGGTCAAAGAAAAACGCATCCCTTGCTTCACCATGTCTTGGAACATATCTGCCAGTTTGTTTTTTTGTTCATTAGCAAACCCTCTAACCTGTTTGGAGATTTCAGAGGGATTCTTTGGAAGAAAATGTCCGTCTCTCTTAAGTGCTGATCTGAGATAGTTGCATTTTGCCATACTATTAAATGTAAATCCATCGAAAGCTGCCATCTCCGCCAGCATTTCACCAAGCGACTTGCTAGATTTGCTAAAGTAGCAATCTAGCGTTCTTGAACGTTTTGAACCTGTCGATGGGCTTTCTTCGGGATGTTTCTCATGCTGAGACCAAACAGGCCAAACACCCAAGTGCCCTCATCATCATGTCGGGAGACTTTAACCACATCACCATGGATAGAATTCTACCGACTTTTAAGCAGTATGTGAGCTGTCCTACCAGAGGGGTGAGGACCCTGGACCTGATGTATGCCAACATTAAGGGGGCATACATCTCATCTTCTCTCCCCCCTCTGGGCAGGTCGGATCACAACCTGGTTCACCTCAAACCCTGCTATCTGCCTCTGGTGAAGAGGAAACCTGTGACCACAAGGACTGTGAGGAAGTAGTCAGAGGAATCTTATGAGGCACTGCAGTACTGCTTTGAGGTGACTGACTGGCCTGCATTCTGTGAGCCTCACGGGGAGGACATTGATGGGCTCACAGAGTGCATCACGGACTATATTAACTTCTGTGTGGACTGCTATGTCCCTCCGTCGACAGTCACCTGTTACGCAAATAACAAACCTTGGATCACCAAGGACATCAAGGCCATCATGAACGATAAGAAGAGGGCGTTCAGAGAGGGCAACCAGGCTGAGCTGAGGAGAGTACAGGGGGTGCTCAAGGTCAGAATTAAGGAGGAAAAAGATAGATACAGGAGGAAGCTGGAGAAGAAGCTCCAGCAAAACAACACAAGGGATGTGTGGAGTGGTATGAGAACCATCACAGGCTTCCAGAGGACTGGTAGCGTGGGGCTGGAGGGTGGGGTGGCTCGGACCAATGAATTTAACCTTTTCTTCAATAGGTTTGATACTGCGGCCCCTCCCCCACATTACCCTGCTGCTACTGCTGCTGGCAGCCCAACAACCATTGCCACTCCACCTCCCCCTCCTTATGGACCGCCCTCCTGCCTCTCACCAACTCAATACATTCACGGCCACTTCACACCTCCACCCTGCCCCATCCCTCCCCCCTGCTCTGCATACTGTCCTCCACTTCCTAATGACCCTATCCCTCCCCCCATTGACACCTCTACAGTGACCTTCACGCCTGACCTGGTGAGAAGACAACTGATTAGACTTCACTCTGGCAAAGCGGCAGGCCCTGATGGTGTGTTCCCCAGGGTAGTTAAAGCCTGTGCCCCCCAGCTGTGTGGAGTTCTTAATCATGTCTTCAACCTGAGCCTGCACCTCCAGAAGGTCCCTCTGATGTGGAAGAAGTCCTGCCTCATTCCTGTCCCAAAGACGCTAGCAGCCCCAAGGACTACAGACCGGTGGCTCTGACGTCACATATCATGAAGACCCTGGAGAGGCTTGTCTTGGACCAGCTCAGGCCTATGGTCAGACCCTTCTCGGATTCGCCTACCAGCCCCGCCTGGGAGTCGAGGACTGCATAATCTACCTGCTGAACAAAGTCTACTCACATCTGGACAGACCAGCGAGAACTTTGAGAGTCATGTTCTTTGACTTCTCCAGTGCTTTCAACACCTTACGGCTGTGTCTCAAAGGTGAGAAGATGGCGGCGATGCAGGTTGATGCCCCCTTGGTGTCCTGGATTGTTGACTACCTGATGGGCAGACCACAGTTTGTACGTCTACAGAACTGTGTATCTGACAGGGTGGTTAGCAACACTCAGTACGTTTACATGCAGCAAGAAATTCGAATTTCTAATCGTATAAGACATCGTTCGGACTTTTAAGTGCATGTAAACACCTTAATCCGACCTACTTCGGACCTACTTCGGACATCTCAAAATCGGATAACAACACCTGGATAATTCGTTCATAGTCGGACTTTTAACGGCATGTATACTCAGCAATCGGATCTGAATCGGATTTTGCATTCTGCGCATGCGCAGTGCCATTCTGCACATGCGCAGCGCCACGTAGCGTCCAGAGTCAGCCCATGCTCCGGCTGTTAATCCGATTCTCTGAACGGCATGTATACTCGGACAAGTGATCCGGTCTTACGCATGTCATTATCTGATCCGATCAGAAATTCGAATTTCTTGCTGCATGTAAACGTACTGACTGGGGCCCCACAGGGGACGGTCCTTTCTCCCTTCCTCTTCACCCTCTACACCTCAGACTTCAGCTATTGCACTGAGTCCTGCCACCTTCAGAAGTTTCCTGATGACTCTGCAGTAGTTGGCTGTATTGAGGGGGGTGATGAGGGTGAGTATAGGACTGTTGTGGGCAACTTTGTCTCTTGGTGTGAGCTGAACCATCTACAGCTCAATGCTACAAAGACAAAGGAGCTCATTGTGGACCTAAGGAGGGTCATAACACCGGTGGGCCCTGTGTTCATCCAGGGGATTCCTGTTGACATTGTTGATGAGTACAAGTACCTGGGGGTGTACTTCAACAACAAGTTGGACTGGACCAGGAAGACAGAGGCTGTCTATAAGAAGGGTCAAAGCCGACTATTTTTTCTGAGGAGGCTAAGGTCCTTCAACATCTGCAGGACAATGCTGAGGATGTTCTATGAGTCTGTGGTTGCCAGTGCGATCTTCTTCGCTGTCACATGCTGGGGCAGTGGGTTGAGGGTTGCGGACACTAACAGACTTAATAGACTCATCAAGAGGGCTGGTGATGTAGTGGGTGAGGAATTGGACACTCTGACTACCGTGGCAGATAGGCGGATGCTGTCCAGGCTACGGACTATCATGGAAAATGCCTCTCACCCTCTCTTTTCCACCCTGGCTCAGCAGAGGAGTACCTTCAGCAGAAGACTCCTCTCACCGAGATGCACTACAGAGCGTCATAGGAAATCATTCCTGCCTGTGGTCATCAAACTTTACAATTTATCACTGTCATCTACATAATAGGTTATCCATTATTTTTGCTTAACTGTAATTTCATTTCATTTCACTAATTTCATTTTACTACATCATCTCTCTGCACTACTGGTCATACAAAAAATCCGACATACTATACATCCTTGTGTATGCTATTACCTAGTAGTGTATGCCTGGATGTATGTACATTTGTGTATATTTTCATTTCTTTATGTATATTTTTGTATATTTTACTACATAGGTTTATATTTACATAGGTTTATATTTTTTACATAGGTGTACATTATATATTTATATATTTAACACTATTTAACACATTTAATACTATATTTAGAGTGTCCTCTTTGTTTTATTTTATTTTACTTTTTACTGGAGTATTGTGACGAACAAAATTTCCCTCAGGGATCAATAAAGTATGTCTGTCTGTCTGTCTGTCTGAGATTCTAAATGTCGGCGCAATCCGCTTGTTGACCATCCGGAACATTTGATAACACGGTCACACAACATACACTTAGCGTGTTCATTTTCCAGTTTTTGAAAATGCCCCCATACGAAGCTGGCCGCAGGTGCAGACATCATTAGCGGAGGTAGGTAGGCATTAATGACCCTGTATTACTGTAACTACGGTAGGCCAGGTCACCGTCGCCTCCATCAACGTTACTGTACGACAACAATCGACGCGCACGCATTGCGTTTTTTATTTTTTTATTTTTTTTATTTCCCGTTTCCCGTCATTACCTTTCCCGGGAATCGGGAAATAGTCTTGATCAGATTTCTCGGGAATCCCGGATCTCGGGATTAAACTCTAGAAGGGACCGAAACAGTCCATTCCACAATAAGTGAATGCTGGGGAGGGATCCATGCGTTCTTCAGGTAAGTCGCTCATACGTTGGCCCTCTGATGGTCAAAGTCTTTGACAGATCCCACAAAGGTGAATGAATGAAGACACAGCTCGGCTCATACCTGGTATCCAATATCCAATGGATCTGATCTCATTGGGATTGAGAATCCCTTGCCTTGATGCTTGGTCTTTTCGTGATTTTTAGCTATTATTAGCTTTGTGACCTGATGCTCTTTGGGAATGACAATGGGATGTTTAAGTGATTCTGTGAGAGATGAATGGCAGAGTCTTCCTCCCACCTTCATAACACCATCTGTGTCAATGAAGACATTAAGCTGGTAGTTTGTTGTTTTTAGTCAATTGATTTTCTTTCCTTAACTGTTCATATCTTTCTCATATGCTTGACTCAGCAGATCATATTATGACACGTTCTGCCCCTTTCTGTTCATTTACTGTGGAGAGAGCTTTTGATTTTCTTAGCCCATCTCACAAGGCGGGCCACTGCTTTGATGGCTCTGCTCCATGAAGAGAATTTGCAGAAGCGATCTGCAATGCTGAATGGTCCCAATGTCTGCAAGGCAGAAGTTTGTAGTGTTTGAGCTTTTCTGATCTCTGGATCTCCTATCGCCAGGTCTGCTATCAAATTTTCTGTTGAGGGTACTTCACTTTCCCACAGGAACATGGGACCAGAGAATCAGTCAGATTTGAGTAGCTCATTCACTGTCCACGGGATGCTCCGTCAGCTGGATTCTTATATGTGGGCACATAATGCCAATGCTGGGGGGTTGTGCTATTGTGGATCTTCTTCTTCTTCCTGTTAGTGACAAATGTGTGAAAGCGCCTTTAGTCATTGTTAATGTAGCTTAAGACTACTGTTGAAGAACGTCTAAGAGGCGGTGTAGAGAAAGAAATCTCTGATAGCCGAGGCACTCCTTAATTAAAATGTCTTTATTACAAAAATGACATGTCCTAAATGGACAACTTTAAAATGCCCACACGTAGCGTCATGGGGCCTTCTTCAGGGCATAGTGAAGCAGATAGGAAACTTATCTTATAAGGACAAAGAGAAGCAGACACACAGGTGCTGACAATCAGTGCTGAAGGTCTGCAGGTAAATGCTAGGACACGCCTCTCACACGGTTCTCAGCACTAAAGCTGTTGGTCACAATAATCAGAAACACAGGCAACAGATAGCATGCATATGCTTTAAAGCTCCAAATCCAAAAGGTTTCATGTTGCAATAACTGTTTTAAAATGTCACCTCCACGTATTGATTTTTTAATAATTTCAATACCCTGAATTCTCAAAGATGACGGGGTCACTATGGTGTGTTTCTTTATAATGTTTGGCCATAAGGTAATCTTCGTTGTTGACTCGGATTGCGTATTTGTGTTCATAAAACCGCTCTTTTAGTTCTTTTAGTTCTGCCCACATAGAAACACCCACATGGGCATTGTAGGTGGTAGACTACATATTCAGAGTTGCAGTTAATAAAACCATTAGTCTTGAATTATCTCTGTGTTCTCAGATCACAAAATGTCTTGCTTTGGATGACACCCTCACAATGATTGCAAGAACCACACCTATAAGTCCCCCACAACCCTTTTTCTAGCCATGTTTTTTGTTTAGGACCTGGAAGGTAACTTCTTACAAGTTTGCTCCTTATGGATGATGCCTTCTTGAACACAGTCATAGGCGGCTCAGGAAAAACAACTTTCAGAATAGGATCACTATGAATTAACCTTTGTTTCATTTCAGAGGCACTACTGCTATATTGGGTAACAAAGACAGGTCTGGAGTTGTTTTTAGCCATGTCTTTTTCTTCTTTAGTAGGTCAGAGCTTGTTGTAGAGCGTGCTTTTATTATTGCATTTTCTACTATCATTGGTGAGTAGCCCCTAGCCCTGAAACTTGATTTAATGTCTTGAGCCTGCATTTCAAAATCAGAGTCAATGCTGCAGATGCGTCGAAGACGCTGAAATTGTCCAAAGGGAATGTTGTCTTTCAGACTCTTTGGATGGAAGCTGTCAGCCCTCAACAAAGTGTTTCTATCTGTGTTCTTCCTATGTATTGTTGTGTGCAAGTGATTATTCTCATCTATGGAGATAGTCAAGTCCAAGAAATTAATAGATAATTTTGAATGTTCAATTGACAGTTTTATATTTGGGTTAGTTGTATTGATGTACTCATGAAACTTTCTCATGAAAAGTTCTTCCTCATTCCCAGACCAAACAAAGAGGATGTCATCGATAAAGCGTCCCCAAAATTGTATCTTGTCACAGAATTTGTTATTAGATCGATTGTATATATATTGCTCTTCCCAGTGACCTAAAAATAAATTGGCATAATTAGGAACAAAACAAGCACCCACCGCTGCCCTTGAGCTGTCTTAAGAAATTGTCTTGGAAGAGGAACACATTATTCAGTAAAGTCCATTTTGTGAGAGAAAGTAAAAAATGGTTGGGTGGTGACGTATCAGACCTATGTGACAAATAATGTTGTAGGGCTAATAGGCCTTCCTGTAGGTCAATATTAGTATACAGGGAGGCTACATCTATAGTCACCAAATAACAATTTGTGACATTTGTGATAGCACATCAGTAGTGTCTTCAATGAAGGGAGGGAGATCCCGCACTAGAGGTTTTATAAAAAAGTCCACAAATTGGGAGCAGGGCTCAGTCAAAGATCCATTGCCTGAGATAATGGGTCTACCCTCAGGTTGTTCGAAATTCTTATGGATCTTAGGCATTTAAAACATGGAATTTTGGGATTCTCATTCATCAAAAAAGCAAATCCATTGTCTGAGATACAGTTTTGGTCTCTACCAAAGGAAGTTGATTTTTCATTTTTGCAATTGGATTTCTCTGCAATTGTTCATAATAGATGTTATTTCCCAGTTGTCCTTGAGCTTCAATAATATATGAACTTTTATCCCTTACTACCACTGAAGCCCCTTTGTCAGCAGGATTTATTATTATCTGCTCATTTTTTGTTAGCGAATCTTTCACATTTTGATAGATTTTTTATTCTGTTTTGTCTATGTTACTACTTTGGAGTCTGTCCAGAAATATTCTTTTGCATTAGCGCAGCCAAGCTCTTCTCTGAGCATGTTGCTGACAGTAACTTAGACTACTGGCACTGTCAATTCAAGCCTTGGTATTGTGATTAGCTTTGTGGGAGAGACACATGCCTTTCCTATCATGAGAGAGCGGTGAACCTCTTCTTTTTTGTTCTTGACCCTCAGATAATCCACTGGTGCTTGCATCGGAGAAGGGGTGTAATTCTGTTTCAATGACATCTCCAAAGTATCTGGGTATATAACATCTAGCTATATATATACAGTGTGCGAGTTATACCACGGTCTCCGGGGGGCGGGGCGGGTTTTTTTTTTTGGGGGGGGGGGGGGGGGGGCAAAGTTTATATGCCGATCCTGCAACAGCATAGGCATAGGCCTATTATAAAGAGAAAATCCGTTGCACACGGGTGCCATAGGTCTAGCAGCTATATAGCCTACAATATTTACATGAAACACGCTGATGGATCATATGTCAACAGATTTCCCGTATGGGCTACGCAAACTTCAATGAACTTGATAGTAAATAATCCAAGGACCAACAATGATGTGTCTTTTGACTGTTTAATTGAATCAACTTAGAATTAGGCTACTCAACAACTTACATTGTTTCACAACCACATGGGCTATTCTGTACACAGAGCCAAACACACGAAATAAGAGCAGCCAGCGGCTGCAACCATGAACAAATTATGGCAAAAGCCTTTTACAATACAGCTAGGGCACAACACAATCCTCTCACTGCCTGGAGAGACACAACGCCACATACACAACACAACGATGCACAGAGCCCTTCTCATAAGTAGGCCTATCACATCACAGCAATCCATAGGCCTAAAACACAGCAAAATTTAAGTAAAAACAGATATTACCTAATACAGAAGCGACCACAGCGCCCTGGGTTCAGCTGCTTTAGCTCGAGGTCCAGTAATCCATGATGTGGACAGGCGATGACCTGATTTAAGCCAAGATGTGATTAATGGCGTTGAAGGTCCACTCCATTAACAGGGGTGCAAATTTGTCACCTTTCGGCGAAATTCGCCGTTTTGCATCCCAAATGGGTCATTTGTGTGATTCGTGTAGATCCGCAATATATATTTTTTTTTTTGGGGGGGGGGGGGGGGGCGGCGGCGGCGGCGGGGTTAGGCGAGGCGATGCACCTGTCTCTTTAAGGCGTGTGCATCTTATCTGGATGAAACAAGTAACAACGGCTTTGAGACATCTCTTGGAAGAGACTCCGTCAAGGTAAGAAGTGTTTATTGATAAATGCTTTATTTATCCTGAGGGAAATTCAGTAATGTGGTGGCAGCGCTGCTCTTCTGTCCAGGAATACACACCTGAAGCTTCACTTTTCATTCAAACAAACTAACGCGACTGCCACAGTTGTTAGATTTCATCAATTAATTTTAATCCTAAAAAGAGTTTAACCAGCCAGCGGTAAACCTCTAAAAACTTGCGGATAAAGTTCCTTGGCTCGTTATCTCCAGCGGGATGACGACGGAGTAGTGACGACGTTTGCTTCAGACGTTCCGGTACCATGGATGTAGCCTAGCTATCCCCCGGTCGCTGCTCCTTCTGCACTTCGCCCAAAACAAACGTCGGAGCAAATTTCCTAACAGGCGATTTCTGGATAAAGTGACCACAGACTGGATTTAACGGTGACTTTCTCACATGAAAACATATTAAAACTTTTATCAGCTAGTGGACTTTATGCTTAGTTGTGACGCTGGCTGTGTGTGTTTTGAACGTTGTTTCAAACTACGTGCGTTTGCTTGAACATCTTTCAAATGCATATTGCCGCTTAATTTGTTTCATGTATGGCATTTTTAAGCGTCATGTGTGTGATTGAACAGAAAGAGCAGCGCTGCCTCGGCGTGTAGCCTACGTACAGAAAACGCCACATTTACATCATTAAATAAATGTTTTACAATGAACCGATCAGTCTGTATTCAATTTTATTTAGTTTGAAGCACGGCATTAAGCATCTGTCATATTTCATCAGTTCAGGTAGCCGAATTAGCTAGCTGTCAGCAAGCTAAAACTAATGTAAACTCGCCACTCTCACTTTGTTTTCAGAATGAGGGAGTTGTTGGAGGAGGATGCCCTTAGGGTGGCTCAACTTGAGGCTGGGGTCAGGTGTAAATGGAGCTGGGCTTGGCTGAAGTTGGAGACTAAGATGGACTTGAAAGGCAAAAGCTGTGTGTTTCCCTTGTCTCACTTCTTCAAAAAGTTGGATAAACCAGGCCATGCCAGATGCACTCTGTGCTCTAAAGAGATAAATTACTCCACCAAGGGATCCCATGCACTGTTAGCCCACTGCAAAACGGAGAAACACGTGGCTAAAATATCAACCATAATGACAACGCATAGCATCATTGAAACAGCTGAGGTCAACAGGGTGAACCCCACTCAGCAGGGCACCTTGCAGCAGATGAGAGGGACAGTGAAGCTGCCAGTGCCCCTGTTTGAGAGGGTTGCTAATGCAGAGGTGTGTGTTGATTAGGCAGAATATGCTAGGTGTCATAATGGATCATAATTACGAGGGTTATTATTATAAAACTAATACTTTTGTATTTTTCCCAGGCAATGGTTCTGGGAACCATCGCAGAACTCTCTCTCCCCCTCTCTGCAGTTCCTGTCATATTGGAGCTGGCCCAGACACTGGCCCTTGATAAGCCAGCCTTGGAAGGAATGAAGCTCTCCCGGACAGCAGCTTCTTACAAAATGGTCCTTGGCCTGGGGCAGACCTTCTCAGAGCGGATCTTCGAACACATGAGACGTAACCCATTCTCAATCAACTTGGACGAAAGCGTGTCATCTGCTTATAAGAAGGTGTTGTCTGTGCTCGTGAGTTACTTCAGTCAGGACATGAAACGTGTGGTGGTGGAACACCTTGGCTCCATTGAGGTTACAAAAGGAACTGCTCAACACCTGGAAAGCTCCCTTGTGACCTTTTTCACTGACCACAACATCCCCTTTGCCAACATGGTCAGCATGATGATGGACTCTTGCCGCGTAATGCGAGGAAGCAAGTCTGGCCTGGAGACCAGAATCAGGTAGAAGCACTGCCAGAAACTGTTGGATGTTGATGGTGATTCCTGCCACCACATACACAATGCCGCCAAACAGTTTGCTGCACCCTTCATGCACTACCTTGAGCAGCTCTTCACAGACCTTCACACAGATCACCAGTGGGCTTCAGACCAGGTAAATATCACAGCTACTGTGAAACATGCCAACACTGAAAGTATACTTGTTACATAATGGCTAATAATCTAAATGAATAAGCTCTTTTCACTATTTTCAGGTGAAATACTTGCTTGAGATCTGTGAGTTCCTGGACATTGCAGGCACAAACCCACAGCGTTTTGTGGCACACCGGTGGCTTTCGGCGTATGACGTGGGGATCAATACTCGTCGAATGCTGCCTCCATACAAGGTGCTGTATTTTGGTTTCCTTAGTCAGGCTGTGACGGCCTACTACTAACCCTCTCTTATGCTTCTTCCTATTGGCATGTTCCAGGCCGTCAGCTGGTTGGCTACACCTGGAGAGGGTGGAGCTATAAATAGGGCGGCCATCTTTGAGTCTCTCTCTCTTCTCACTCTGGTTCTGGCAGCATGGGAACTCTGTGTTGGCGTTTGTTCCTTATTTTTCCACTCACACATTCACTTGCTTTACCCCACTGATAACTAGCATTCATTATAGTTACGTTGAGTTAGTTTAGTTAAAATAAATGGTTATTGCCCTATGTTGTTGTGTGGACTCCTCCTTCTTTGTTGCAAACCTTTGAGCCAGGTTCGTAACAAATGGGGGCTCGTCCGGGATTTTGGATCCTCTGTTTGTATGATACTTGTTAGTGTTTGGCAGCTGTAGGCTGAAATGCATAGTATTGGAGAGAGTCTTACACACAGGGATGGTACTCTAAGCATGTCAGAGTAGGGTGATTTGAGGTTCAGGGCTCCCAGTTGATCCTGCCGGTAAGGTGGTAGCTACCTGCACTGAGAAACTGCTTTTCATTTTGTGTTGCCCTGGTCTGCAAATTTAAAACCAGCCTTGTTTGTGGAACTCCTTTCCTAGTAGGTATTAGAACGATATCCATCTCTGGATTCGGTGTTTGTTGTTTTAGTTTATTTTTTTTGTGCAGTAGTGTGGCCAGAGCATTTTGCTGAGGGTACACCTCCATGACTGTCTAGGTAGGTCGCTAGCTTGCTGGTTGCCTGGCCGAGTCATTGGGCTTTGTGTTTAAATCTCCCACCGCCGCTATTGCATGAAGACTAGGGTTAGGTAGACAGCCAGGGGAAAGGATGTTCCACATGGTGGCTTTTGGGCTGGGCTGAAAAAAAAAAAAAAAAAAAAAAAGCTTGTGGCAGTTATCTAAGTGGCATGGTAGCTATTGAGGTTTGGGGCAGGTAAAACTGTGTGGGGTCTTGGGATTTTTTTTTTGTTGTGTCACCGGTCAGTGTGGTACTGTGGTTGGTTGTGTGATGTCTGCTGTGGAGGAATTTGTGAAGAGTCCAAGTGAAGATCAACTGCAGGCCTTCACTAAGGATCATTTGAAAAAAGTAGCAGAGCATTTTCACATTGAAATCCCTAGTCAGGGGCGTAAGGACCGCATTTTTGGGGTAATCAAGGAAAGGTTGGTTCAGTTGGGGGTTTTGGATGCTGGGGTAAAAGAAATGGATGAACAGGATTCAGTTTCTTCTCAGGGTAGTCTCCCTGACCAGCCTGTGGAAAATGTGCAGCTTGTAACTGGGGTAGGTTTGACTTTTGAACAGCAAAAGGAGTTGTTAATTTTGAATCATAGACATGAGTTGGAGCATGAGGAATGGGCTTTGGAACGAGAGCGTACAATGGAGAAATTAAAATTGGAACACTACAGGATGGAGTTGATCAGAGAGGGTAAGATCCTTGATCCCTCAGTGCGTACACAAGGGGAAACTGGTGGACGCTCCTCACGTTTTGATGTCTCTGGTGGCGGTAAGTTGGATCCAAGTCGGGTTTGCAATTATTGTCTGGGTAAAGGTCATTGGAAAGCGGAATGTCCAGTGCTGAAATCAAAACCTAGAACACAGCAAAGTTACCGTAATGTAAAACCGGTAGCCCTTTCTGCTCCTGTACGGTTAGTTGAGAAGGCTGAGGCTATTGCTGCAGTTCGCCAGCACACAGAGTCAAACATAGGGGATGCTCTTGCCTCTCAGGTTGCTGAACCTGCACCTTCTCTTGTGGAATCGCCTGGACTCTCCCAGGAGGTGTCATCTGAAACTGACATGTTCAGTGAACTTGATCCAGGTTATGCCCCATTTGTGTCCCACGGATTTGTATCTTTAGCAGGGTCTGATGAAAAAATTCCTGTTAAGATTTTGAGAGATTCTGGAGCTTTGGACTCTTTCATTTTGTCATCAGTGCTTCCATTCTCATCAGCTACACACACAGGAAAGTTTGTGTTGTTTAGAGGTATGGGTTTAAATTTGGTCCCTGCTCCTTTGCATAAGGTTGTTTTGTGTTCCGATCTGGTTAAAGGTGAGGTTGTTTTGGGAGTGCGGCCCGCTCTACCGGTTGAAGGGGTGCAACTCATTCTGGGAAATGAGTTGGCTGGGAGTCGCATCTGGGTGGATTCACCACCTTGTCTAGGGGTTACCCATACTCCTACTGTGAATGAGACTGAGATTGAGGAAAAGGGTCATCCACAGATCTTTCCGGCATGTGCTGTTACTAGGGTTCAAGCATGTCTGAACAAAAAGAAGTTGGAAGAGAAAAAGGAGGAAAAAAATTCCCTAAATGTTGTGTTGCCATTTCCTGCGTTTCCCTTCTCTGTGTCTCACCCTGACCTGATACAGGAGCAGCAGAACGATACTTCTCTTGTTGAAATGTTTCAGCAGGTGCGTCCAGTGGAAGAGATGGAAAGTGTGGCACACGGATACTTCCTGGAAAAGGGCATGTTGGTGAGAAAATGGCTGCCTCAAGGTGATGGGTTTGTTGGCGATGCCAGGTTCCAGATTGTGGTTCCAACAAAGCTGCGAGATGGGATTTTGAGCACTGCTCATGACATGGTAGCTGGCCATTTGGGAGTTAAGAAGACGTATGATAAAATCTTTCGTTACTTTTACTGGCCTCGCTTGAAAAAAGACATTTCAGCATACATCAAAACATGTCACACTTGTCAGCTCACAGGAAAACCAAATCAGTCAATTAAACCTGCTCCATTGCATCCCATACCAGCAGTTGGTCAGCCTTTTGAGCATTTGCAGGTTGACTGTGTGGGCCCACTCCCCAAGTCTAAACCTGGTAGCATGTATCTTTTCACTATCATGTGTCAAACTACCAGATATCCTGCTGCTTATCCTCTGCGAAACATTACGACAAAGTCTATACTGAAAGCCTTAACTCAGTTCATGTCTGTCTTTGGCATTCCAAAGGTCATCCAAAGTGACCAGGGAACAAACTTTACATCTGGCCTGTTTGCCAAGATGTTGAAGAAACTTTGTATCACCCATGTCAAGTCCACTGCTTATCATCCAGAAAGCCAGGGAGCTATTGAGAGGTTCCATCAGACACTAAAGTCGCTTTTGCGCTCATATTGTACTGAGTTGGGTCGTGACTGGGAGGAGGGTTTGCCCTGGTTGCTGTTAGCTGCTCGAGAGGTAACTCAGGAGAGTACGGGTTTTAGCCCAAACGATCTTGTGTTTGGTCACACGGTTCGTGGTCCATTAGCAGTGTTACATGCTGACTGGAAGCAGTCTCCTCCACCTACAAAGTTGACAGATTATGTTAATGGGTTTAAAAGACGCTTGTATGAGGCAGGAAAATTAGCAAAAAGAAATTTAGAAAATTCGCAAGAGAAAATGAAGGGGTTGTATGATCGCCGAGCTGAAGTGCAGGTGTTAAGTCCAGGGGATCAGGTTCTGGCACTCCTTCCAGTGGTGGGTTCTCCTTTTCAGGCAAAGTTTTCAGGCCCCTACTCTGTTCTTCGTCAAGTCTCAGATGTGAACTATTTGATTTCTACACCTGACCGGAGAAGGTCCTCTCAGTTATGCCATGTAAACATGCTAAAACCCTATTTTCTTCGTTCCAATACAGAACAAACAGAAAGAGAAACTAAGCCGGTGGCTTTGGTGGCTTCTTTGGGTGTAGTGTTGTCATCTTTGGGGAAAGAAGGGGTTGAGGAGCCAGTACATACTCCGGATGATACTGTGATGCAAGGCCGACTAAAAAATTCTGAGTCACTAAATGACCTCGATAGGTTGTTGGACCATTTGCCTGACACTAAGAAAAAAGAACTGTCTGACCTCATTTTGTCATTTCCGTCTTTGTTTTCAGACACTCCAACCCGAACACATCTAATAGAACATGATATTGACGTGGGAGATGTTGAACCAATTCGGCAAAGGTTTTATCGGGTTTCTCAGGAGAAAAACATGCAGTTGGAGTCAGAGGTGGAGTACATGTTGAAAAACAATATTGCTGAACCCTCATGTTCTAGCTGGGCCTCCCCATGTGTGTTAGTAAACAAACCGGACAAAACGTTTAGACCATGTACAGATTTTCGAAAAGTGAATAATGTCACCAAACCAGACTCTTTTCCATTACCTCGTATTGAGGATTGTGTTGATCAGGTGGGCTCTGCTAAGTTTGTGAGCAAGTTTGACCTGTTGAAGGGTTACTGGCAGGTGCCCCTATCCAAACGGGCTCGTGAGATTGCAGCATTCATCACACCTTCAGGCCTTTACTCCTACAATGTCATGCCATTTGGGTTGCGAAATGCACCGGCAACCTTTCAAAGGTTAATGAACAAGGTAGTGGCAGGGTTGGAGGGATGTTCAGTGTATTTAGATGACGTTGTGATATATAGCCACACGTGGGAGGAGCATGTACACCGCATCAGAGCTTTGTTTGATCGTCTTGCTTGGGCTAATCTCACTGTAAATTTAGTAAAATGCGAGTTTGCCAAGGGGACAGTCACGTATTTGGGGAAGATTGTTGGCCAGGGGCAGGTACGCCCAGTTAGAGCGAAAGTTTTGGCTATTGATAACTTTCCACTGCCGACCACCAAGAAAGAACTTATGCGCTTTCTAGGTATGGTTGGGTACTATCGTGGGTTTTGCCGTAACTTCTCTACAATAGTGGCCCCTCTGACTGACCTGTTAAGTTCAAATGTAGCGAAGGGACAAGGCAGTCCCCCCACCCGGTCTCGAACTCGGGTCTCCGGGGCACCAAACCAGCAACTTGACCGAAACACCAAAGAGCCAGGCTCTTTGGTGTTTCGGTCAAGTTGCTCGTGTTGTCGCGGTGACGGTGCGTTCAGCGGTGCGTTCAGCGGTGCGCTCCGGTGCGCTCCGTCACATCAAAGGTCAAGTTTATTTGGTCCCCTCAGTGTCAACATGCATTTGAAATGGTAAAAAATCTGATGTCTTCTGCTCCTGTTTTGGCAGCTCCCCATCTTGGTAAACCATTTCAGTTGCAGGTAGATGCCAGCAATTTGGGGGCTGGAGCTGTGCTCTTGCAGACTGGTACGGATGGCATTGATCACCCTGTGAGTTTCTTTTCAAGGAAGTTCAACTCATACCAGTTGAATTATTCCATTGTAGAAAAAGAGGCCTTGGCTCTGATTTGGGCATTAATACATTTTGAGGTCTATGTTAGTGGTGGGGGAAAACCACTGGTGGTTTACACTGATCACAACCCCCTGACATTCTTGAACTCCTTGCAGAACCCCAATCAGCGCCTTATGCGGTGGTGTCTATTTCTTCAACCATTCCATCTGGACATTCGCCATATCAAGGGGTCTGATAATGTCTTGGCGGATGCTCTGTCGCGTGCATTACCTTCTTAAAGTCAGTCTTAAATGATTAATTTTCCTTTTAAAGCTGCTTTCCTTTTCGCTTCCATCTCTTAAACTGCTTCTTCCAGGTACCAGAAGTTGCTGAGGGGCAGTGAATAGAGCGAGTGGGTTGAAGGACTGGATGGTGTGGGTAACAGATTGAGTGTGTTGACATGATTGTGTTAAATTTTTTGATTTTCCTGCTGTATTTGAGGTACCCTTTTGGGCCCTCATCGTTGTGGGGGGGGGGGATGTGACGGCCTACTACTAACTCTCTCTTATGCTTCTTCCTATTGGCATGTTCCAGGCCGTCAGCTGGTTGGCTACACCTGGAGAGGGTGGAGCTATAAATAGGGCGGCCATCTTTGAGTCTCTCTCTCTTCTCACTCTGGTTCTGGCAGCATGGGAACTCTGTGTTGGCGTTTGTTCCTTATTTTTCCACTCACACATACACTTGCTTTACACAACTGATAACTAGCATTCATTATAGTTACGTTGAGTTAGTTTAGTTAAAATAAATGGTTATTGCCCTATGTTGTTGTGTGGACTCCTCCTTCTTTGTTGCAAACCTTTGAGCCAGGTTCGTAACACAGGCAGACCAGACCCTTTATCAAGAGGTGTTAGAGGAGATCTTCAAGGACCATCATGTGGGTGAGCGTGCAAAGGCCAGGATCCAGTTCATGCACCAGGACCTCAAGAAAAAAGGTAACACTGAAATTGACAATTGTTTCATCAGATTTGAAGGTGTGTTTAGTCTTCATGCTCATCTTATTCTCTTTCTGCTTTTGAACTACACTGTATTATATGTTGCCCAAAAGCTGTATTTCATTTAGGGCTGCAACTAACGATTATTTTCATTATTGATTGATCTGGCGATTATGTTAACGATTAATCGCTTGGTTGTTGCAGCTCTAATTTCATTGCATTTCTTAATTCCAGGAATGACACAAGTTGGGAAGGAGAGAAAGGAACGGGTAGTGAAGAAGCTCTGGTTCGAGAGTCTCAATACGGATCTCCAGCTCAGCATTTACCTTGGCGTCCTCCCCATCCTGAAGGAATATGTGATGGTGTTCCAGGTAGGCATTTTGATGTTCAATCATTTTGAATCTAGGGTGGATGAACATAGGCATGACTTTGTATGGTCTCCTAGGTTAAATTGTAATAACATCCCACGTCTGTATTTCTATAGCAGTGGTATTGCTCTTTCTGAAATGTAAATATAAAATTGCAGGAGTAGAAGAGCATAGAATAACATGCCATCACTATTCACAGGGCAGCCAAACCCTTGTCCACAAATTGCATGACAAGCAACTTGAAGTGCTCACCAGCTTCATGGCATGCTGTATCAAGAGCGAGCATCTTCACACCTCACCAAAGACACTTGTGGAGATGGAGATTAAGGACAAAATGTGACATACAGCTCTTACAGAGCTGTATGTCGGACCGGTTGCTGAGAAATTGAGGGCAGAAAATCCACGTCATCCAGTTAGTAACTATTGATGGCAAATCAAACTGATCTATTTCTGATCATTTAATTTGCACTCATTTTATTTTTATGTTTTCCAGATTGTGCTGCAGTTTCTTAAGACAGTGAAGACTGCATACATGTCTACAGCAGCATACATGCAGAAGAAACTGCCGTTGAACAGCAAGACCCTTCAGGCATTGTCTGCTCTGGATCCATTGGTGAGAGGCCACTCAGAGACAGGTAAACTGCTCAAGCGGCTGTCAGGGCCAGGGATGCTGGGCCACTTGGTGCCACCCCAGTGTGACCTACCTTTGGAAGTGCTGAAGTTCAATGTGGATTCTACTCTGCTCCCGTATGAGGATGGCGACAACATGGTGACCTGGTGGGGAAGTGTGATTGACACTGGAAGGTAATTATACTACTGTGTACTCCTCATCCCATTGTACATACCTGTTTTGCCTAAATATTTATATACACCTTTATTACTGTGAATATCTGCATTTTAATTGCTTTTCACCTGGCTAGATGCAAACTTAATTTTGTTGTCTCAGTACTTGTACTCTGCAATAACAAAGTGAATCTCCTCTCATCTCAAGGTACCCAGGCCTTAACCATGTGGTTCGGGGGGCTCTTTCCATTTTCCATGGGCCCATGGTAGAGTCGTCATTCAGCTCAATGGGAGACATCATAAACAACAAGAGCACCACAATGAGCATGGAAACCTACAATGCGATCCAGACAACCAGGTATGCCCTGAGGTCCAGGGGTCAGACCGCCCTTCAGATGTTCAAAAGAGAGGATCTGAAGCTCTCCAAGGTGGATAAGGTCCTCTGCAAGAACATCCACACTGCTGGCACCAGGGACAAGATGCGTAGACAAAAGGCCCTACTGAAACAAAGAGAGAAGCAGGTGGAGTTTCAGTGCCAGCCAAGAGTCAGTGCAGCCCAGAGCAGGAGGACTTCAGTGGAGGAAGAAAGGCAAGCGAAAGTCCGGCACCTGGCTGCCCAGAAGCGCAAAAGAGCTCTGGAATTACTGGTCCAGAAGAGAAGGGAAAAGCACAGGTAAGTCCAATATTTGAGCCCTTTACTCTATTCATGATTCATACCTTACATTGCTGTAATAAACATTTATGCACATTGACATATGGAACTGGCTAATGGCTGCTCCTTTCTGTTTTGTTTGTTCTCCATCTCTCAGGTGCTGAGATCCTAACCATTTGGTTTTATGCTTTTGTTTTGTTTTGTTTTTGTTTTGTTGTTCATGAAAAAATGTTTGTTCCATGAAAAAACAGTTATGTTTTTGTTCCATGCACTTTATACTGGATTTTCATCTAACTTATTGTTATTCTTATCCTCTTTGAGAGTATATTTTCAATTGCTCAATAAAAACATTTAAAAAAGATCCTAGACCACTTTTCCTGCTTGAATAAGACTGAGCATCACCTTTGGGATGCCTCAACAATTGATTTCCAAAACCACTTTTTTGCAAGGTTCATCTGATAGAATAGAATAGAATAGAAAATACTTTATGTTACGGATACAGTGTTCTGTATGTCTTTTATGTATGCATGTTGTACATGTCTTGTGGTATGTATTGTGTTCTGTTTTGTGGTGTTGGTTTGTGTTGCTGTTTTGTCTCCCCCTCCTGGTTCCATTCTCCCACTTCACAGATGTGCACACCGATCATCCAATCCAATCATTCATCTACACCTGATCCAGATCTTCAATCAGCCAGTCCCCTTTATATAGCCCTTTGTTTGTTTCCTGTGAGAGAGAGAGTTGGTGAGTTGTGTGAGAGAGAGAGTTGGTGAGTTGTGAGCGAGATGGTGAGTTGTGAGAGAGAGTTGGTGAGTTGTGAGAGAGTTGGTGAGTTGTGAGAGAGTTGGTGTTGTGTGAGTTGTGAGCTGTGGTAGAGCTCTGGTTAATCTTGATTGTTTTTTTGGCTTGTTTTGTCCGTTCATTGACTTTTGTTTAAGCCTCAGTTAGTTCACCTTTGTTATATTATTTACTGTTAGCAGCCTACTTTAGTTATTTTTTTGTCTCTTGTTAATTCTTTTGTTGGGTGCACAGGGACTTCGAGGATAGGTAAGATACCCCGGGGTCTACATCTTACATTCACGTAGATTTATCTTTTGTTAGAAACATTAGGTAAGAGTGTGCACCACCTGCTGTACTTTTGGGTGCTCAGCACCTGTAAAAGGGGGGGTGGGGTTATGTTCTTTTCATTTCTTTGGTGCCACTGTAGTCCTCGTTGTTCCCTGTGTTACTACTTGTAAATAAATACTTTCATTCATTGTACAACGGTTTCCTGGAGTTTGTGTGTCTACACCGTCACCTACCCAACCCTGTTGCCTTATGTTGCGCCTTCCCACTCCGAGCCATCAGGGGGCGTAACATAAATTGGGGGCTCGTCCGGGATCTTTTTTTTGATCCTACAAAGCAACTGGTTTGGTAAGTGTTGGTGTGTAGTGCACACGTCAAGTAGGCTTGTAGTGTTGGTTTGGCTTAGGACTTAGGGCAATATGGCCACTTTTGATATTGAGGGGTTTCTCAGTGATCCTTCTGTGGAGCAGATTGACCGCTGCAGAAAAAAGATTTGTATACCATTGCGGCATACTTTGAGTTCACTGTTTCACATAGTTTAAGAAAAGCTGAACTGAAAGAAGCTGTGGTGGGTATGCTGGTGCATAATAAGGTGCTTGGTACGGGCAGTGCTGCAACTGCTAGTGAGCCTGCTATTCTGACCCCTGTGTTGACTTCTAGTACAGAGAAGGACATCAGGAAGGAAGAGGTAGCTGAGGTAGGGCTGGTTGATGTAGCTGAGGGAGGGTTGGTTGAGGTTGAGGCGGTTCCTTTAGATGGGGTCTCTAATTTGGAGCTTAAGCCTCCTCGCACTCCTCCCCCTCCTCGCACTGTACCCCAATTTTCTCCGCTATCCTTTCCAAGGATAAGCGATGATGCCCGCCATAGAGTGCGCTTGGCACGTTTGGAATTTGAGGCACAAGAGAAGCAGAGAAATGCTGAGTATAGCCACCGTTTGGCTATTAGGAAAATGGAATTAGAAATAGAGGCAGACACCTCTTATCGTAGGATGCAGCTAGAAATAGCAGCAGAAAAAGAGGTGAATTTAAAGCGCCTAGAATTAGAAGCTGCTGCTAAAGCTGTTAGTACAGTTCAAACTCAGGGTTCTAATAGGTCAGTGAATACTGATCTCTACGCGGCTGCGGACGGGTTTGATGTAAGCAGAAATGTGCACTTAGTACCTCAATTTCGGGAGACTGAAGTAGACTCGTATTTTAATGCTTTTGAGCGAGTTGCCACGTCACTGAAATGGCCTAAAGAGGTCTGGGCAATACTGTTGCAGTGTAAACTAACGGGTAAAGCCCAAGAGATTTTAGCTACTCTGTCTATAGAGGATAGTTTGTCTTATGAAACACTTAAGACCGCTGTACTTCGTGCCTATGAATTAGTGCCTGAGGCATATAGACAAAAATTTCGAACTTTTAAAAAAATGCCTGGTAAAACATTCATGGAGTTCGCCCGTGAGAAAGAGACCCTGTTTAAGAGATGGCGCAAGGCGAGCAACGTGATTGATTTTGAGTCTCTGTCCCAGCTAATTCTGCTCGAAGAGTTTAAGAATAGTTTGCCTGATCGGTTGGTGACTTATCTGAATGAACAGAAAGTGGAGACGTTAGCGCAAGCTGCTGTGTTGGCTGACGAATTTGTTTTAACACACAAGCAAACATTTGGAACTCCCAGAAGTGAGAGTAGAGTTTTTACCCCTTCTGCCTCGGCCAGAATGCAGTCCAGTCCGCCACGTCCATTTCCTCCCCGCTCTCCTGAGGAACGAGAGTGTTATTACTGTCACCAATTCGGACATATCAAGGCTGATTGTTTTATGTTAAAGCGCAAACTGTCACAGCCAAACAAACGACCAAAAGAGGTCGGTTTAGTGCAAACTTTGGTGGGTCCAGTGTCAGTAACCCCGGAGATGGCGGGTGACACTTTGGAACCCTGTTACGCACCCTTTATGTTGGACGGCCTGGTTTCCCTCAGCGCAAATGCGTTGAACCAATGCCCCGTGCGCATATTAAGAGATACTGGAGCAGCGCAGTCTTTTATATTGTCCAATGTTTTACCTTTTTCCGATGACACTTTAAGTGGATCTAGTGTTCTGGTACAAGGGATTGAGATGGGCTTTGTGTCTGTACCACTCCATCAGGTACATCTAGCGTGTGACTTGGCAAATGGAGTTTTTAAAGTGGGTGTGCGCCCGTCTTTGCCTGTCAGAGGTGTCACCTTTCTGCTAGGGAATGACATCGCTGGTGGAAAAGTTATGCCAGTCCTAGAAGTTCTAGAACGTCCTGAGATTTTGCAGCCTGATGTGCTGGCTCAAGACTTCCCAGAAGTGTTTCCTGTGTGTGCGGTCACCCGTGCTCAAGCACGTAGGTTGGATGAAGCAATTGATTTGTCTGATACCCTGTTCGCGACTGAGTTGACTGACCAAATTGTTTCACCACCTGTGTTAACTAAGGCTACTGCTGAGCCGAGTGTCCATCTTAAGATGCAGTGCGATACAGAGAATTTCAGGTTACCCATGAGTCGAAAAAGTCTTATTGCTGCTCAGAATGAAGACGTTACTTTAGCCAACTGTTTTGCTGCTGCTCTAGCTCCTGAGAAAGGTAAAAATACAGATGTGGCTTATTTTGTGGAGAATGATCTCCTGATGCGGAGGTGGAAACCTCGCGCTGATTTTGAGAAGGAGTGGAATAATGTTGTTCAAATTGTTGTGCCCACACAGTTCCGACAGTCTGTTTTATCCTTGGCTCATGAAAATCTCTGGTCGGGTCATCTAGGTATTACAAAGACCTATGACCGAGTGTTGCGACATTTCTTCTGGCCCGGTTTAAAGCGTCATGTGTCTAAATTCTGCCGTACGTGTCACGTTTGTCAGATTACTGGGAAGCCTAATCAGGTTATTAAGCCTGCCCCGCTCCATCCGATCCCGGCTATAGGGGATCCGTTTGAGCATGTGTTAGTTGATTGCGTTGGTCCTCTGCCAAAAACGAAATCTGGTAACCAGTTCCTGTTAACCATCATGTGTGTAGCTACCAGGTACCCTGAAGCTATCCCTCTTCGGAGAATAACATCACAGTCTGTAGTTAAGGCCCTGATCAAGTTCTTTTCTACATTCGGCCTGCCTACAATCGTGCAAACCGATCAAGGTACCAATTTCCTTTCTGGAATATTTAAGCAGGTGTTAGCATCACTGTCAATAACACATAGGACCTCTAGTGCTTATCACCCGGAGTCGCAGGGGGCACTTGAAAGATGGCATCAGACATTTAAGTCTGTATTGCGCAAATATGTTATGGAGAGCGGTAGAGAGTGGGATGAGGGTGTCCCCCTCGCTCTATTTGCTGTTAGAGACATAGTGCAAGAGTCACTGGGTTTTAGTCCCGCAGAGCTGGTATTTGGTCACACTGTGAGAGGCCCTTTAGGAGTTTTAAAGGATCAGATGGCAGGCGAGAGTTCGCCCACCCAGCGAAACGTGCTGTCTTACGTGAGTCGCTTTCGAGAGCGACTGCACGATGCTTGCCGTATGGCAAGGGAGAGTCTCTCGGTTGCACAGCAGGGTATGAAGCGGCATTTCGACAAGAAAGCACTGCCGCGTTCTCTGCATCCAGGTGACCTGGTTTTAGTGTTACTGCCAATTCCTGGTAATTCAATGAGTGCTCGTTTTTCAGGACCATACACTATTGAAAATAAATTGAGTGCTACTGACTATGTTGTCAGAACCCCTGACAGAAGACGGAGAAGCAGAGTGTGTCACATTAATATGTTGAAGTGTTATTATCCTAGCGCCGATGTACAACCGGAGACACGCAGTGCGCCTCTCAAAGCAACTGTTGCGGTGTCAGTAGCTGTGAATTCCGCTACTTCTCTCACAGTGAGTGATGAGGATGGCCTGAGTTTGCGCAATGCCCAGCCACAGACCCCCCGGTTATCTAATTCAGAAATGTTACAGAAACTTCCATCCTTAATGCCACATTTAAGTAGGGAGCAGGAAGCTGACCTACTCCACCTAATTTCTGAGTTTCCCTGTCTGTTTGGAGATGTGCCTACCCGCACTACAGTGCTGACGCACGACATTGATGTGGGTGAGTCCAGGCCTATTAAACAGCACCCATACAGAGTAAATGCGTCCAAGAGAGTTCTAATGAGAAAAGAGGTTGACTATTTATTGGAGCATAATTTAGCACAGCCCAGTTCCAGTCCATGGAGTTCTCCGTGCTTGTTGGTACCGAAGCCTGATGCTACGGTCAGATTCTGTACGGATTATCGGAAGGTAAATCATGTTACTGTGGCTGATTCCTTTCCTATGCCCCGCGTTGATGATTGTGTGGATACGATAGGATCAGCTTGCTATGTCACAAAGCTAGATCTCTTGAAGGGTTACTGGCAAGTTCCCCTTTCACCTCGGGCTTCTGCTATCAGTGCTTTTGTGACCCCGGATAACTTCCTACAGTATTCCGTGATGGCTTTCGGAATGAGAAACGCGCCGGCCACGTTCCAAAGGTTGGTGAATATTGTTTTTAGTGGGGTGCCTAACTGTACCGCGTATTTGGATGATGTGATAATACATTCGTCAGTGGTCTGCTCATGTGGAATCTTTAAGAACTGTGTTTCAGCGACTGGCAGATGCGTCCCTGACCCTGAATCTGGCAAAATGTGAGTTTGGAAAGGCGACTGTGACTTACTTGGGTAAGCAGGTGGGCGGAGGCCAAGTGCGTCCCTTGGAGGCCAAAGTCGCAGCGATTGCATCTTACCCAGCATCTTACCCACTCGGCGGGAGTTACGCCGATTTCTCGGAATGACCGGTTACTACCGAGGTTTCTGCAGGAACTTCTCGGCAGTTGCAGCCCCACTAACTGACTTGATCAGTCCTTTAGTGCCTTTTGTATGGTCCGATAGGTGTCAAATCGCCTTTGAAAGTTGCAAAGCACTCCTCTCTAATGCACCAGTACTTAGTGCTCCTGATTTTAATAAACCATTTTCTGTTGAGGTTGATGCGAGCGGCATTGGTGCTGGTGCAGTTTTAACTCAGATGGATTCTGAGGGTTTGGTTCACCCAGTAGGATTCTTTTCAAAGAAGTTTAACAGTAGCCAGATGCGCTACTCCACGATTGAGCAGGAGACGTTGGCTTTACTGCTTGCGCTACAATTCTTTGAAGTTTACGTTGGGTCTAGTGCGGAGCCTGTGGCGATCTACACGGACCACAATCCGCTGGTGTTCCTGCATCGCATGCACAACCACAATCAACGTTTAATGCGTTGGTCTTTGTTTTTGCAGAATTACAACCTGGTGATCCACCACAAAAAGGGCACCGAGAATGTGTTTGCGGACGCTCTCTCTCGAGCGTAACTATGGTTTGTAAGTGGTTACTAGGGGTTTATTTATTATTGATTTTGGTGTTTACGGGATGGCTTGAGGTAGGCCTATCGTCAGCCATGGGCTGACTCTTTATGGGGGGGAGTGTTACGGATACAGTGTTCTGTATGTCTTTTATGTATGCATGTTGTACATGTCTTGTGGGATGTATTGTGTTCTGTTTTGTGGAGAGAGAGAGTTGGTGAGTTGTGAGAGAGAGTTGGTGAGTTGTGAGAGAGAGAGTTGGTGAGTTGTGAGAGAGTTGGTGTTGTGTGAGCTGTGGTAGAGCTCTGGTTAATCTTGATAGTTTTTTTGGCTTGTTTTGTCCGTTCATTGACTTTTGTTTAAGCCTCAGTTAGTTCACCTTTGTTATTATTTACTGTTAGCAGCCTACTTTAGTTATTTTTTTGTCTCTTGTTAATTCTTTTGTTGGGTGCACAGGGACTTCGAGGATAGGTAAGATACCCCGGGGTCTACATCTTACATTCACGTAGATTTATCTTTTGTTAGAAACATTAGGTAAGAGTGTGCACCACCTGCTGTACTTTTGGGTGCTCAGCACCTGTAAAAGGGGGGGTGGGGTTATGTTCTTTTCATTTCTTTGGTGCCACTGTAGTCCTCATTGTTCCCTGTGTTACTACTTGTAAATAAATACTTTCATTCATTGTACAACGGTTTCCTGGAGTTTGTGTGTCTACACCGTCACCTACCCAACCCTGTTGCCTTATGTTGCGCCTTCCCACTCCGAGCCATCAGGGGGCGTAACACTTTATTAATCCCAAACTGGGAAATTGCAATGTAGCAGCAGCATTTGAATACAAAAAATGAATGCAAAAAGTGTATGTATGTATATAAAAAATAAAATATATATATTAAAAATATAAATATAAAAAACTAATATAAACTAAAAATGTAAACTAAATATAATCTAACTAAATATTAGTGCAAGTTAAAGAGACAGTGTACAGAATATAATGAAATGAAATGAAATATAAGGTGCCAGGAGACTTGCAACAAGTTATTGACTGTTATTGTACAGTGTAATGGAATGTGGTAGGAATGATTTCCTATATCTGTCCCTAGATGGACATCTAGGGACAGATTCACTAAGGTTTGCACAGCTTTTGCTCATGCTAAACCTGCACAGGCTGAGCAATCTGCCCCTCTGTTTGTTTTTGAAGACCCTCCTCACATGTTTCAAAACCAAACACAGAAAGACAGATTGTGCAGGTTTAGCATGAGCAAAAGCTGTGCAAACTTAAGTAAATCTGGACCCTAGTCTCATGCTAAAATTGACTGTAAATTCACCTTTACAGTTGTTTTTTTTTAATTTCCCGGGGGAGCATGCCCCCGGACCCCCCTAGGGGGTCGGTATCTTGTCACCTTTTTTACCCCTGATGAGTTTGCACCCCTGCATTAAGGTCCACAAAAAGTACTGATGAGATGCTGGCTTCACGCAGTCTATTGCGAGTCTTAGAGTCAGTGTCATTCACAGCTGAAAAGCCCCTCTCGCACTCCGATGAAGTGGGCAGGTATGTTCTGCTTGCTATGGACAGCTTCTCCAGCGTTTTGCCTGGTGCACCACGATCTTGTAACTTTCAGTCGCGAAGCTCCTGCACTGCTTCACTGGCAGATTCACCGAGTGTTTTCGCAAGGGCCCGTATTTCTTTTTCTTCATAGAGTACAAGTGCGTTGCGGTCCTGTGGCCAAAAGCGCTTGTCGAGGGGTTTGAGCATACTAACGAGATCTGACTCTGGCATTCGCTTTTTAAGATTGCACTTTTTTCACGAATCATTAACTTAAAATACAATTTTATTTATCTTATTTTACACCTTTGAGGGAAAACCATGGTCAAAATATCATTTATTTGGCAATCATATCAATATTTTAGAGCTCCCCAAAATTTCACAAACCATGTTTCCAGGGGAGCTCAGGTGGCCACTAGGGGAGCCATGGCTCCCCCCTAACTCGCACCCTGTATATATATATATATTTTCCATCCCATCCGACACCTTGATGACACATCTCCTGCAGGATCTTCTTCCCGGTAATATGGCGCCAGGAAGCCAAGAGGATCATATATGGAGGTGACAGTAGACAATATGCCTCTACATGTCCCTAGTTGATTTGCCAAAGTGTTGTTGAATCTGAAACTATCCCCTTCTAGGCTCCATTGGATTCCTAGGGTTCACTCTATTTGTGTATCGTTGAAAGTCAAATCCTTTGGTGTATACTCTGTATAACGGCATGGTTGTTCAAGATGAATTTTTGGAGACGGAGATCTCCTTTGGCACATATTTCTCTTGCCTCTTGTGCTAACTGTACGGCATTTTCTACAGTGTCTCTACTTGTGACCCCGTAGTCCACATAGAGGTCTCTTGCTACAAACTGTGATCCTACTGGATGTGAGTCTGTTTTCATTGGCTAGGTTCTTCAATCCATAATTCACACAGCCAGGGGATGACACTGCACCGAAAAGATGGACCTTCATACGGTAATCCTGTATTTGTGCGTTAGAATCTGTCTTTCCACCACAGGAAACAAAAGTAGTTGCGACCCTGCTCTGGCACGTGAAACTGATTAAACGTTTTCTCTTTATCTCACAAGAGCCATCGTGTACTGTCTGAACCATAGGACATCAGTGGGGTTGTTAATCATATCTGGCCCTGGGAGGAGGAGCTGGTTGAGGCTTGCGCCACCACACTTTGCAGAGCAGTCAAATACGACAAGCAGCTTGTTTAGCTTTTTCTCATGATATATGCACTGATGAGGAATGTACCATTGTCCACCTGGGATTCCATCCTCTCGCAAAACTTGCGAAACAGGAAACTTGCTGAAATCAGACTTAACATATAATGGTTAAGTCTGATTCCAGCAAGTTTCCTGTTGTCAGGTAAGTGTGGCCCTTGTCTAAAGGGTAATGGCATATCATAATGTCCCTGTTCATTGTCTTGCCTTTTAGTTTGTTCAGGAAGATGAGATCTTCTTGTGACACTGTTTTGTGATCTGACTCTAGGGCACTGATCACATCAACTGGCGTAAATAAAGGAAGTTCCTTTCAAAGTCAAAGTGAACTTTATTTCCCTACCATACAATTAGTGTAAGTAATTATACAGAGGATAAAAAATATGTTTCTCCAAACTCCAAATGTGCAATAATCGTAACAGACAACATATAACATAATAGTGCAATAACAAAATGGTGCATAATATACACCCAGCTACAGTGGGCCTATACATATTACAGTGTAGGAAGTAGGGAAGGTGCATTATGGCAAAGTGCGGAACAGCAGCATGGAGATGCATATGTATATCACAGTGGCGAACCATGAGCACTACAGCGGGGCCTTCACCTCAGCCACCACCGCAGAAAAAAAAAATCATCACGAAAAAAAGCAAAAATACAATGAATTGAAAGGGTTAAACAAAACTAATCCGAGTTTAATTAACGATGACAAGGATGTAAACAAATAGACCATAACATCAATAACATTCTCCACAACAAGAAACATCTCAACATTAAATAAACATACATATATAAACATATTTAAAGCCAAAATCGGGAAATATAAAAGTCACCCAGAGTGTCACCCCGTGACGCTGCTGACACGGACACCGAGGCTCATTTAATCACCATGGACAGCGCTATGAAATCACCGTGGCTTATAACATAGGCCTACCTTAAATGAAAACAAAGTCCATTCGTCGGTCTTTCTTCGTGAAGTGGGCGATGGCAGCGTCATAAAGTTTGTCCTTTGATTTTAGCTCCAAAAGAAGTCCTTTCTCTATGGACATCAGTGCCAAAGCACCTAAGCAATCCTGTCCAGTACTGTTCCTGGCGTCTTGATGCGCTTCAGAGCCGAGAAAGACCGTTCCACGGAGAAGGTGGACATGGGGATGGTCAGCACCACGCAGGTGAGGTGATACAGCTGCGGCATGCTCTCTGTTAGCTCTTTCAGTGTCAAAAAGTGCAGCAGGTCTGATGGGCTCCTTGCCTCAAAGTTTGCCATGTTGTACATGACTGTCAGTTCAGTCTTGAGCCTGGGGAGGTTAAAGTGCTGCCCGTAGTTTGCAGCGAGACTCTCAAATTCAGCGTTGGGGAAGTTTTCTTTGTATGAGGCAAACTTCTTGGGGTCCAGAAGGGCAAGGAACCTTAGTTTTTCATGGTCCTTGAACCTGTTCCTCAGCTGAGTGAGAATGTTGTCCAGGATTTGACTGTGCAGCTGCAGGTGCGCTGCGCATTCACCTCCAACTCTCCGCGCCCTGCGCCCGCTGGGACCCCCGACTTTCCGCACAGTGTCCTCATAGATAGTCAAATTTGGCTTTTTCTCTCTCTGTGGTGCTGCAAAAGTCATCGATGCTGGACAAACAGAACTGAATGTCATACTCCTTGTTCTGCAAGATCCCAAAGAGCACATCAGAGTAGGCGAACACTGAGTTGAATGGCGAGGAGGAAGCAGAACTCGAAGCCTGTCAGCAGTGCCATGTATCCATCTGCGCTGTGTACAGCATCGTCATCAAAATCATTGTGGTTGTCAACGATGAATTCAAAGAGCTCCAAGAGTTCTTCTCTGCGCTCATACACAGTGCAAACCAAACAAGATTAGAAGTTCCACCGTGTTGGAGTCACTCTGGGCAGTCTTTGCTGGCATATTTCATCCAGAAGTTCCGTGCATTTGGCTGACTTTGAGAAAAAGGCTGCGAGCCCACTTAGGTGGGAGAAAAATGTTTTGCACTCTTTGATTTTAGCAGCACTCTGAGACATGACGAGGTTCAGAGAGTGTGCATAACAGTGAACAAAGAGAGCTTGTGGAATTTTTTCCTTTATTTTAGCTTGGACCCCATTCAGTCCAGAGGCCATGACTCCATCGTAACACTGGGCAATTACTGGGCAATTACTTTATTGGTGCAGGCGCAGTACTCCAGAAACTCCAAAACTTGACCGGCTATGGCTTCTGCGCGCTTATCACCCCTGACATCAACAAACTGGAAAAAGCGCACCTTCACACTACCGCAGTGGTGTAACGCAGGACATATGACATCTGAGCGGTTTTACATACGTCAGTTGTCTCGTCTACCATAATGGAGACAAAAGGCGCGTTCCTCACCTCCTCCCTCATTGCTTTGGTCATTACATCTGCCACCGATTGAATCAAGTCATTCTGAATTTTGCTGTAGGTGCCGATGAAAACAGTGGCCGAATCCAGATGACAGCGCAGAGGGCTGTCATACTCCTCCAAAAACCCCAGCAACTCCAAGTAGTTCCTTGTTTTCAGATTCTTTGCTTTCATCATGTCCTCGAAATCACAGCTCTTGCTTTCCAAGAAATGTGACGACATTGATGAGACGTTTCAGGATTTCTCTGTTCTGCCTGACCTTGTTGTGGGCCGTAGTATTATTTTGGCGCTGCTCATCTAGCTGAAGATCAACTCCTGTCCTCAAAAGTTTTCAAACTGACCGTCGCTTGCCGGTGTGCCGCAGAACCTTGATGTTGGTGGGCTGACTTTGTCAGATTTGTAAGGCTGACAAATCCGCCGCTGACCCAGGTGGATGACTCGCTGATAATTTTCGGTCTTGAAATGCCTTTCCACTTTCTTAACCTTTTCTTTAATTCCAGTTCTGGAGTTGGTCATCTGTTTTTTATTATTTTAAGTTTTTGGGACTACAGATGAAAATTAGCCTATGGCTAACTCTGGTCCATTTACACTTCATGTGAGAACTGGGGCCTCATGTACTAACAATTGCGTGGATTTTCTACTGAAACATGGCGTACGCACAAAGCCAGAAACCGCCGCACGCACAAAAAAATTCAGATGTATCAATCTGAGCGTACGCCTGAACCCAAGCACATTTCCTTTGTACATACCAAATCAACGTGGAATTGAGCGCACGTGCACGAGTATCAGACTTCTCCCTGTCCACGCCCCTATTCAATTATGTTAATCATATTTAAATGAGCCCTGCATCAGGGATTCCCCTCTGTACGATCATAGAAAGAGAAGCACATCTAAAAAGCGAGCACATCTAAAAGCGAAAATTTACCGAGTGCGAACTGGAGACTCTCCTGACTGAGGTGGAGGCTCGGAGGGTGGTTTTATTTGGCAGTTTGTCCTCCGGGATTAACAGCAAGCGGAAGAGGAGTGAGTGGGACAGCATGTGTGAGGCGGTCAACGCTGTGGGTTCAGAGAGCCGCACACACGCTGAACTTAAAAAGAAGTGGTCAGATTTAAAAATGGAAGTGAAAAGGAGGACTGCTGCCCACCGTCCCTTCAGGAGACCTATTGCCCTCTCAACGACTGACCGAGTGCGGGTATGGAGGTCATTGTACCTCCGCTCTCGGTCAGTCTGAGGGTTGGTCAGAGGGGTCATAAGCCACGTCCTCAGTGGGTAGCCACGGTTGCCTGGGGTTAATTGAAAGTAGGCAGTATAAGTAAACTGGATTTGTTGTTCCCATTTCTTAGTTTTATACACCACTTACATGGATCACACACTATTGTTATAAATTAATGCCGAAGGGCGCCGGGGCAAAGGTGAGGCTGATAATGACATTTCACACTTTACGCACGGGTTTATTAACATGAGTACTTTGCACACAGAGACAGGGGCTTGTACGAAAGATCCGAAGCTGTTGCTTAACCAGCGAATCAATCACACAAACAAGTAATGATGCAGTGAAGACAGGATAGTATTTGGGGACGTACACTCAATGCGCATCACGGGGATTAATATTAGGACAATTAAAAGAATACAATTACTCACCAAGAAGCCACCCATCGCGCACAATGCCAGCCTGCAGTCTGTTCCCAACTATGCTGTTACTCAGAATATATGAGTCGTGCGTTGAACCAGGCCACCTCGCCACAATGTTGGTTAATAACATTTGCGCATCACATATAATTTGTAGCCTACATTTATTGAATGGAAATGTTTCCTGTTCACATATACAAATTCCTCATGTGATGGCGCTTTTATGGCAATGCGAGTGCAGTCGACAGCTCCGCTTATATTAGGAAAACCGGCTCTCGCTGCAAATTGCGCTTTAATGTTGACCTGTTCAGCTGCATTGTATGGGAATGTTATATACCTGGCTGACAGGCGGATGAGTCCGGCCCACACGGCTGGCATGGCCCGGCTCAGGGTCGACTGGCATATACCCGATCGATCGGTCTAGAAATGTGCGTACGCCAGCTCAAGAGTTGACGTGAGGCACGCAAATTTATACGGCCATTTCAGTCTTGATACATCTGCACTTTGCCATGAGAATGAACGTACACCATTTTTTTGTGCGTACGCAACGTTCGTACATGAGGCCCCTTATGTGTTGATTAATGTGCACTGTCCCTGTTAAATAAACGAATAAATAATAAATTAAATAAAGAGCCCCCCAATACCTGTTTCCATAAATGGGGAGGAGGTGGAAATGGTGGATACCTATATGTTCCTTGGGGTGCACCTAAACAATAAACTGGACTGGTCGGACAATACTGAGGCCCTCTACAGGAAGGGACAGAGTAGGCTGTTCTTCCTGAGGAGGCTCAGGTCTTTCAATGTGTGCACTTGGCTGCTACAGATGTTCTACCAGTCTGTGGTAGCAAGTGCCACCTTCTTTGCTGTAGTGTACTGGGAAGGAGGCATCAGGAATGGAGGCAGCCAGCAAGCTGAATAAGCTGTTGAGGAAGGCGATCTCTGTGGTGGGGATGAAGCTGGACTTTGCAGAGGCTGCGACAGAGGAGGATGAGGGGAAAGCTGCAGGCGATCATGGACAATCCCTCTCACCCTCTCTACACCGAGTTGAAGCAACTCAGCACATTCAGCCACAGGCACACTCAGCCACGGGCTTCAAACCGCTTGGGGGGCTCTTTCATCCCATCAGCTAACAGACTATACAACACCTCAACCCCCCGCTCCCAACGTCTGGAATGCCACAACACCTCCTTTCTCAACCTGATTACGGACTAAACCCCACACCTCAGGACTGACTGTTGTTTAAACCCTGTAATTTATTTCTTTTTCCATTACCTCAGGAACCCTGCACATTGGCACATTTATATTTATACTTTAGTCATATTTATCCATCAAACGGACAGGTCACTTAAAACGGACGGTTACATGTATATAGTATGTTCACCTTCAGCAGAAGACTCCTCTCACCGAGATGCAACACAGAGTGACACAGGAAATCATTCCTGCCTGTGGTTATCAAACTATACAATTTGTCACTATCATCTTAGTTTCAGCTGCATAACAGGTTATTCATATTGCATAACTGGTCATCTCACTACATAACTGGTCATCTGACATGCTACATCTTTGTGTATGCTATTACCTCTATAGTGTATGCCTGGATATATGTACATTTATGTATATTTTTATATTTCTTTATATATATTTTTTGTATATTGTTTATATAGGTTTATATTATATATTTATATATTCTAACACTCTACTATACTTAGTGTCTGTCTCTTCTTTTTTTTCCCTGGAGTATTGTGACGAAGGCAATTTCCATCAGGGAACATTAAAGTATGTCCGCCTGTCTGTCTGTTTATTTTATTCTAATAGTTTTTTTTTTTTTTATAATTGTATTCAAATTGGGAAATTTATTGTGTATACTCATATTTTTTTCATATTCCATTTTTTTTCATAGTTTTTCATATTCCTTTCCTACTGTACTGCTGGTCACTGTGAATGTACCTTTATAATCCAGTATCTTTTGCGGAGCTCTGAAAGCATGTGGTTTCTTCCACTGTGATTACTGCCCTCATGGACATGTCTGGTGAGAAAGATTGAGATGTGTGAGTCTTTGGGCAAGATACAGGGGTGTTTGGTTTCTTCAGGCAATGCAGATATATGCAGACGGCCACCCACTCTCAGAATGCCGTTGTCCAATACGGGGTCGAGCCGGCAGAGACTGCTGCTCTTGTGCACTCTGTGTGGTGACATTGCCAGTGTTGCCATTTCTGCAGGAAATGCTTGCTGCTGGACATAGGAGATGACTGACCTTTCTGCCTCTGTAAGATCTTTCACAGAGAGGAGCTGTCCACCAGTGTTGGCCCTGAAATCAATAGACTTGATCTTCATCTTTTCCTTGTTTGAGCGGGTTATGATTTGAGGTGAAGGGAGTGGCTTTTCCCTTTTTATCTTCATACTCAGCATCAAAATGCGTTTTAGTCTAAGGTACAGTGCCACTGCCTTGAGTAATTTCATCCAGTTTGAGAAAAATTAGATAAGCTGGTCTGTGGGTGTTTCAGTTTTTACCACAGCTGTAAACATAACAGTGCCTATCCTGAAACACTGGGCCCAATGCTCCTGCCACTGGCCAACTTTCTTTTGGCTTCCACAGGAATTCAGGAGCATGAATCCACCTTTTTTGCTCCATGAATTTTCTTGCACTCAATCCTCTTGAGCAGTCATCAGCAGCATTGTCTTTGCTGCTAACATATCTCCACTGAGACAGCTCTGTGTTGTCTCGAATCATCGAGACCCTGTTTGCGACATAAGTCTTAAATCTTAATCTTGCACATTGCCATTTGCAATATACTTCAAGACTGTTTGGCCATCAGTCCAGAAAACGGATGGCTTCAAATCCAAGTGCAATTCTCTCCTCAGCATTCAGCAGCAGCAAGTTCCAGCCTCGGTACTGTGATGGTCTTTAGGGGGAGGACTCTGGACTTTCCTAAGACAGAAGTGACATGTACCACATTTTGCTTGTTTACCTGTCTGATGTAGCTGACTGAGCCATAGCCACTCTCACTGGCATCAGCAAAGTGATGCAGTTCGGCACATTTTGTCTCTCTGTAGTCCTGGGGTTTCTGACAGCTTGGTATACGGAAGTTTTTAATCATTTTCAAGCTGTTGGTCCATTCCACCCACCGGTCTGATACATGCTGTGGTAAAGGTTCGTCCCATCCAAAGCCCCTGTGGCAGAGCCCCTGTAGCAATTGCTTGGCTGGAAGAATGCCTTCTTCATCCAGTGAAGAAGAAGGCACCTTTCATGCATCTATCATCTATCTATGTTATACGCACTAAGATTATTTTCATAATGTCCTATGTTACAGCCTCACATGCATCAATTCTCCGAAGTTCAGTGGAAGGTATCACTTTCCCTTTAATTTCATCATAAAGTTTCATTATTTTGTACATTCCTTTTTCAATGTCATCGCACATAGTAGCCAACTCAGTCTCAGATATGTCTTCCTTTAAATTGGCTCTAGATTTTCTGATTAGCATTTTCCATTGTCCATACATGCTGAGCAAACGTTTTTCCTTTTTAATTACCACCTCCATTTGGTAATCACAAATTTTCTCCGTAGGTTTGGACGGGCGATCTGTACGACGCGGTAAAACTATATTCTCTTCATTATCATCCATTTCATTTTGAAGTTCAGCTAGTTGCGTTTCCTTATGTTCAATCAGCTCCTTTAATTCACTCCTAGAATTCCTTTCATATTCGCCTTGATTTAATAAGCTTCTATGGTCTTGTATTTCTGCTTGTAACTTCTTTTTCCGTTCCTTAGCGCTGTCAATTTTGCATTTAATTTTCCTTACCGTCAGTCTCCGTTGACAACCACACTTGCTGAACCCACTGCCGTTGCCCCGTGCCGTCCATGGATTGTGTTGGCAGTTCAATGAAGCAGGTGTAGGTGAAGCTCTTACTGTAGCATCCCCACCGATGAATGGTCAAGACTTGGTCAAAACTGATGGTTGATTTCTTGATTTATTGAAATCCTTCCATAGTCAACCAATAAACCACCGTAAGAGCTATAGGCAGAGCACAAATATAATGCATTAACTACCTAGCCAGTGTCATGTATTAACTGAGCACACATAAGCAATGTCTTAATGTCTTAATTTATTAACACATGAACAACCTTGTGCCTCCTCGACGGGTGCTAAATCAACTCAATGCTTAAACTTAAACTTTGCACGGCACTTTGTATCAACAGAAAAGTCCCTCAAACAAGGCAGAATATAAAGCAATATAAATTAACCAAAAAGCAATAATTATAGATCATGAATACTTTTTGCTGTCTTTTCTTTTAAACTAATTCAGAAATTGGGTCCTTTATGGGTCCTTTACACCAGTGGTTCTCAACTGGTAGGTTGCGACCCAAAAGTGGGTCGCGGACCCTTTGTGCAGGCAAATAAAAATATTAAGAAACAAATCCTGTGTTTATTTTGAAGAGGATATTTTGATGCAGCGGAGTGCCGTCTATTTTGTATTGCCTGAATAAGTGACTGAATAGTTTAATAGTACAGTTACTGAAGTGTTATGTTATGTTACATGTTACATGGAATGGGATGTTTTCGTCTGTGTTCTTCACTATTCCTGCTGTAATAAAAAATGATCTCGCGAGATGGCGCCGAGGATGGCTGCCTTGTCTCGAGCTCCTCAAACATCTCATTTTAGTGTCGTTTTGTTGTACTTTCTTTTTTTGTTTATCTTAATTTTTTTGCAACATGCAAACCGCCCAAGCGAGCCCTATCATTCAATATGATAGAGAACAACTTTTACTAATCAGGTCGCTGGTAAACAGCAACAAACCTCCACGACCAGAAAACAACAACAATGGCGAGACTCCGTGGTTACCTGTTGGCGCTTTACCTGCGGGGCGCAGGAGACAAAGACGGCGAGGATCCCGGGCCGGGGTCCTAGTCAGGCTGAGGAAACGCGAAAACCGGCCACCTCTACCGAGCTTACTTCTGGCAAATGTCCAATCCCTGGATAATAAGCTGGATGAACTCGGAAGTAGGATGGCATTCCAACGGGACATTAAGAACTGTAACGTTATGGTTTTCACGGAGACTTGGCTTGACCCTTCGATCCAGGACGCCGCCATTGTCCCGCACGGATTCTCCATTCATCGCCAGGACGGGACAATAAACTCAGGGAAGAGTAAGGGAGGGGGTGTCTGCTTTATGATCAACAACAACTGGTGCTCAGATGTGGAGATAATTTCTTCGGACTGTTCTCCCAGCTTAGAGCACATCATGATCAGATGCCGTCCTTTTTACCTGCCGAGGGAGTTTACATCTGTTGTTTTAACAGCAGTGTATGTGCCGCCGCACGCTGACAACAACACAGCGCTGGAGGAGCTGTACGGAGTTATCGACAGGACAGAGACTTCAAGGCCGGAGGCTGCATTTATTGGCCGGGGATTTTAACAGCGCCAACATGAAGAAAGTCCTGCCGAAATACTATCAGCACGTCAGCTGCCCCACGCGCGGTGGAAATACACTGGACCATGTTTACTCTCCCTTTCGCAACGGATACAAAGCCCTCCCCCGCCCCCCCTTTGGCAAGTCGGACCACGTATCTCTTCTCCTGCTCCCCGTTTACCGGCAGAGACTGAAAAGAGACCGACCTGTGACACGGACAGTCCAGCGTTGGACCGAGCAATCAGACTCTGCTCTCCAACACTGCTTCAGCACTACGGAGTGGTGTGTGTTTGGGGATGAGGACATAAACACACACACAGACGCGGTCATTTGCTACATCAGTAAATGCATCGATGACGTCGTACCGCGGATTACTGTACGAACATTCCCAAATCAAAAGCCCTGGATAAATAGCGAGGTCCGAGCTAAACTTAAAGCTCGGGCTGTCGCGCACAGCGCCGGTGATTTGGACGAATACAGGAATTCCAGGTATGCGCTCCGGAGAGCTATTAGCAGTGCCAAAAGACATTATAAGAATAAAGTGGAGTCTGACTACAAGGGCTCCAATGCTAGAAACATGTGGTCTGGACTAAAAACTATAACAGACTACAAAAGATCAATGGGTGGTGCTGAGGGGGTGTGTGCATCTCTCCCAGATGAACTGAACACGTTTTATGCACGCTTTGAGAGACCCCCGGCTGTGGAGGTACAGAAGGCTCAGGATCCCTGCCCCTGCCCCCTGGTTTTAACCAGTGCAGATGTGTGCAGATCCCTAAAAAGGATCAACACACATAGGGCTCCTGGGCCTGACGGCATCCCTCGTCGTGCTCTCAAGGTGTGTGCAGTTCAGCTGGCAGAGGTGTTCACAGTCATCTTCAATAAATCACTGCTCCAGTCTGTGGTCCCCACATGTTTCAAGGAGTCAACCATCATTCCTGTCCCTAAAAAGACTAAAACCATCTGCCTTAATGACTACCGCCCAGTTGCACTCACCCCCATCATCATGAAGTGCTTTGAGCGGTTAGTCAAACAGTTCATCACCTCCTCCCTCCCCGACTCTCTGGACCCCCTGCAGTTTGCTTACAGGAAGAACAGGTCCACAGCCGATGCCATCTCCCTCACCCTCCACACTGCCCTCTCCCACCTGGACCAGAGGAACACGTATGTGAGAATGCTGTTCATTGACTACAGTTCAGCATTCAACACCATTGTGCCTTCCAAGCTCGTCATCAAGCTCAGGGACCTCGGGCTCAACAGCGCCCTCTGTGACTGGATCCTGAACTTCCTGACGGGCAGACGCCAGGCAGTGCGGATGGGTAACATCACATCCTCCAGCCAGACCCTCAACACCGGAGCCCCCCAGGGTTGCGTGCTCAGCCCTCTCCTCTACTCCCTGTTCACGCACGACTGCGTGGCCACACACAGCTCCAACTCCATCATTAAGTTTGCTGATGACACGACCGTCATCGGCCTGATCACCGACGGCAACGAGACGGCGTACAGAGAGGAGGTCAGAGCCCTGACATCTTGGTGCCAGGACAACAACCTCCTTCTCAACATCAGCAAAACCAAGGAGCTGATAGTGGATTACAGGAAGAAACAGAGAGGTGGACACGGCCCCATCACCATCGACGGGACTCCTGTGGAGAGAGTCAGCAGCTTCAGGTTCCTCGGGGTTCACATCACTGAGTGGAAAACATGCTACCCATCTCCACAGTGGAGGACCCTGCTTTCAGGCAGATCGTTAGCATGGTGCCGTGCACAGGTAATAATAATAACTAGAAAATTAAAAATTCCCTCAAGGTAAATTTTGAAAGGGCACGGGTGATACAAGAAAACACAAAAGCATTAATGAACCTAATTTACGCAAAATAGAAACAACATTTAATTTGATGTGTGTCCAATGACGAGAGAGAGACGGAGAGAGAGAGCACTTTGGTAGAGAGACATAGATAAACAATAACAGAGAGCGAGCGCCGGTCTCGATAAAGCTGTTATTAATCAGAGAAATAAAACGTTATTTCCTGATTGTTTCACAGCGGTTACATTCAGCAGGTAGACACGCGCATGAGCTGCACACATTATCCAATGAAAAGTATTAGAGCTCTGTGCGTGAGCATAGTCAAGAAACCGCGTCTACCACCAGTTCTCCCAGCAGCAGCAGCAGCAGCGGCGAGAACATTCGCGCAAGTGAAAAGGACCAATAGAAGAGTCCTCTCTTGTATCACCGGAGGACGCACACACCCGCACACAGACGCAAGCACCCACACACGCAAGAAAGGATCGATTTTTAGACAATGAAACTGAAATATGGTGAACTGTGTTTGGACACGTTTTGGCTGCTTTTACCAACCTCCTCATTCATGCTACTCTCCTGTATAAACAAACACTTAAAGAGACTCTGTTCTCTAAAGCAGGCACATGTCCCACTAATGCGCCCAACATAGTTTTTGTTTTGTTCTGTGACTGTCTTTCTTTCCATTGATGCCATTTCATCCATTTCATCCAGTGATGATAGTGGTGATGATGATAATGAGGTCACCTTCACAGATGTTAATGATGTGCTTGATGCTGCCACAGAGTACGGGATTGTTCTGCCACCACATCTCAGGTGTGCCTCTCATACTATGAACTTGGTCTCATGCTCTGATCTTGAAAAATGGTTCACTTCAAATCCTGCGATCAAAGGAATCTACCGAAGTGCTACAGCAAAGTGCACTGCACTGTGGAACAAGGCCAGTAGGTCAACCATGGCCTCCGAGACGGTGGGGGATGTGTTCTCCAAAAAGCTCTTGGTTCCATGCACTGCAAGGTGGAACTCTTTTCATGATGCTGTGGCAAGGATAACTGAAATTCCTCTGAATGACTTAATCACCATCTGTGATCGTTTAGGCCTAAAATGTTTTAGTGATAGGGAACTCAAATTCCTGAAGGAGTACTGTGCCATCACAAAGCAACTCACCGTCGCTCTGGACATCCTACAAGGAGAGCACAACTGTTATTATGGCACCCTCCTGCCCACCCTTGAAGTGTTGATGGCCAAGACACTGGAGAAGAAGGAAGGTCTGACTGTGGCAATGGGCCTACCTGATGCCATAGTTCAGGTAAGAAACATTCTATCAACACATGGAAATATATATATATATATTTTACCAAAGACATTTTATGTAAAACATTGGTAGTCATATTGGTAATACCCACAATTCTCCATTCATAGAAATATGAGTGATGTTTCTTATGATTAAGTATCTTTGATTTTACTCAAAAGGGAATCTTTTACTAATGCTAATACTTTTGTCACTGTGTGTTTGCAGGCTATCAAAACCCGATTTGCTGCTGTCTTGGAAAACAAAGATGCCATGGTAGCGGCTGCCTCGCTTCCCATGTTCAAACTGCGATGGTGTAAAGATCAGGTGAAGAAGGACATGGTGAAGGGATACCTGGTAGCAGAGTGTCACAAGGTTACCCCTCAGCCTGGCCCCGTGCAGCATCCAGAGGTACCAACAACTGCAAGCACCTCCAAAACACATGACTTTTTTAACTTTGGGGAGGACGATGACACCTTCAGTTCTGTCGAATCTGAGATAATATCCTACTTGAGAACAACCGCAACAGAGATGGATGTACTCCAACAATTTCCCACAATAAAGGAAGTCTCTCTGAAGAAAAATGCTGCTACTCCGTCCAGCGCCCCTGTTGAGAGGCTGTTCAGTTTGGGAAGTCTGGTACTGTGTCCTAAGAGGAACAAGCTCAAAGACAAAGGGTTTGAGAAGCTGCTTCTCATGAGATATAACCACTGGTTTCAGTGATAACTCTCCACTCAAACAATCATTCAGATCTCTGCAAGTAAGCACTCTTATTATTTGAAAGAAGTGAGCATCCTTTGCACTTTTTGAATAATAAACTATCAGCTCACTCTGTTAGTTGGCATAAAATGCTGGCATCAAACAGACATTCTCTCTGTCACCTATTTCATGGATATGTTAACCATTGTTCAGGTTTGATTTTGGGCAGTTGGTGGTGTTATGTATCATTTTCATATTTCATTGTCTTAAACAGAAGTTCTTAGGTGCTGAGTTAAAGCCCATTCATTTGTCCAACTTGATTCTGAATAATAATTCAGATTGTTTATTTGGATCAGAATATTGTTTTCAGTTATTTATATCAATGTCTGTATTTGCTTTTAAGCCACTTTAATTTTTGGCAGTTTGTTTTTGAATAAAAATAGCCTTGTTTAGCCAGTGCATAGCCTATGGCCTGACTGAGATAAATATACATTGAAAAAATACTTTGGTGTTTGTGTCAAGGTTTGTGTTGGTGCACAACAGATCATATTGCTTGGATGATTAGATTCAGTGATGTGGATGCAAATTAATTGAAATGGTTGTTAAAATCAACAGTTTGTATTATTCAGCATCAGTACAGAACTGAAATGACGGCTAGAGGGGAACTCGGAGCATTGGAAGAACGTTTTACAGTAACTAAAAAGTTACTTTCTCAGTAACGCATTACTTTTTGGTTTAAGTAACTGAGTTACTAACTGAGTTACTTTTTTACATGCCCTTTTACATGCCCTTATCCCTACCCCTCGATCGAAATGAGAATTGAGATAGCCCTTCATCTAACGTGCACGCGCAAAACTAAGGGGAAGGGGGAAGGGGTAAAATAGAGAATTGAGGCATGTTTACAACTAAAAGTGACAAACTACAAGCCCCAGATAACAGCTCAGCCAAGCCAAGCAGGGCCAGGGATCACACTGACTGGTAGGCATCTGTGAATTTGTTTTAGCCTCAGCCCACACTTATTTTTAATTAAACATGTTGCTGTTTGCCCATGTCTTTAAAACGTTGTGGCTGTTTTGTTCTGATGTAATAGAGTTGTTGTTTTTTTGATGCACCACAGTCTCTGCATTTCCACCCAGTGCAATATGTTTTAAACAAGGTTCTGAAAGCAAAACAGTGTTTAGAAAGTAGATCCAGGCCCCTCTTATGAATAATGGGAACATTTCTATGAAATGTGATTTATTTTGGCCTATGGAAGGAATAAAATTCCAGCTATGTTGTAAATGACAAAAAAAAAAATGTGTCATATTTTATTATCATGCTATTGTTGATACTGGCACAATCATTGAAAATTTCAAATTGGCACTCAATGTCACAAAGGTTGTCGACCCCTGATCTAAAGCTTCAACACGTCCAAGCAGAAAGGATGACAGCGATTTCCTGGACTACACAGCAAGCTTGGAGGATCAAGCAGAAAGCACAGAGCAAGAAGATGTAGCTGCTGATGCATCTCCAGAAGCTCAGCCTGAGCGCCGCTATCCTGAAAGGCATACAGCACCAGAAGGACTGAATCTCTAAATGTTCAGGTAGAGATAACGACTTATGAAGTCAGTGATTATGTTCACACTGCTTACTGCTATGATTATTAAGTTTAGGATGTGTTATTGTTAAATGAACCTTGCATATGAAGTTAAGGAATGACTAATGCACTGAAGTATTTATTCTTGATATATAGGTTATAATCTAGGAGGGAGGAGTGTAGTAGCTCTTATGATTATGCACTACGGTAATAATGGCCATAGTATTAGAGTAATTACGGTACCTGTATTGGCCACTCGTCGGTTTTCGAGTTCCTATGTAAACGGCAGACGTACTTTGGCTATGTCCCCGTGTACCCTTCTTCCACCTACACATATTACAATGGTTAGCTTCAAGTGGTCAACATCGTTATTTATTTTCTCAAGAGGTTAAACATACTGAAAAATATAGTTGGTGTCAGAAGTAGCATTGCTTTGTACATGAAATACACAAATACATTAGATGACACTTTGTCATCTAATTAAACTAATACATTCAGCTGTTTTTGTTGTCGCAAGTTATACATTCAGTTGGAGCCATGTAAGCTATAAAAAATACAACATTTCCTATAATGGCATAAAAGTAGCTGGATATTTTATGATGGTGCATTCATTATTTCTACTATAGAGACCGAGCCGTAGTGACATTTGACACGTTTGGTTTCTCTAGTGTGAATATACTTATATAGTGTAAATTGTACACTCCCATTAAAGTTAAAATTAAACGACTGAGTTTCTTTCAACGTATGCGTGGCCAGTAGAAGTTTGACTCTGAATTGAACGGTACGCGTTGTGTTCCATAAGTCCACTAGATGGAGCCAAACATTACATAGTTGTGGTCACAACACTGCAACATTACCATTTTTAAAAATGTCCACACATCCCGGCCATACATCTACAAATGTTCTTTTCCTCTCTGAATTATATCTTGATAACTTTTATTATTGTGATTTGGTTGTTCTGAACTGTCAAAGCTATTAGAGCTGCACAGTCTGTATGAAAGGTGCTATTTCAATAAAGTTATTATTATGATTAAGTCTTGGAGCTTTTGTCAAGTTCTCTGTTGTGAGAGATAATCAGTAAGTATTTGTAAGGTATTCAGCTCATGTCGCCCAACTATATAACTCTTTATATGCAGAGAACACACACTGTATTCCGTTCAACTTGTATTTTCTCGAAATGTCCTACGCATATTTTCTGTTCATGCCCAAACTGATGTCTTCAAACAAATCACATTTTGAAAGCTTGCAAAGGAGACTGGAGGATCCTTTAATTCAGATATGGTGAGGAGGTCAACGAAAAACATGGAGGATATGAAGAAACGACTGCATTACACAACGCCGGGGAACGCACAAGGGAAAGGCGCAGACAAAGCAGGTTCAAGTGGTTCTCCGGTTCCTGCTCCTCAGGCCGGTGAGGCCGGCGATCCCGGGCTCCGGGGAGGGGTCCGGCCGCTCTGCCCCCCCCAGAGGACCCTCCAGCGCCAGCAGGAGCTCCACGCTCGCCTCCTCCGCCTCCGCCTCTGGGTTGGTGGACTCCTCCAGGCTGAAGGACAGGCTCTCTGCCTCCATCACCGGGTCCTCCTCGTCTGTCTCCGCCTCTCCTGCACCGTCACAGACTGGACCGTCACTCTCCTCTTCCTCCTCCCCCTCCTCCTCCTCCCCCTCCTCCTCCTCCTCCTCCCCCTCCTCTTCCTCCTCTCCTTCCAACTCTTCCTCCTCTTCCTCCCACTCCTCTTCCTCCATCTCCTCCTCCGCCATGGTGTCCTCCTGCTTCCCCCTTCCGGCGTTGTCCTCTCTGGGGTAGCGGAAGACATCCTGGTGGTCACTGAAGCTGATGTGCTTTTGCCCGGGCTCACGTCGCCGCATCTCCTCGCTCACTTCCAGGCCCAGCCGCTCTTCCTCGCCTCCCCCTGAGGAGCGCAGGCGGAGAGGAGAGCTGAGCAGGAGCCTTTTCTCCGCCACCTCCACCTCATCGTCCTCCAGGTCTTCGTCGTTCTCTTCCTCCTCTATTTCTTCTTCTACGTCCTCCTCCTCCTCTTCCTCCTCCTCCCCCTCTTCTTCCTCCTCATCTTCCTCCTCCTCTCTCTCCTCCTCCTCCTCTTCCTCCTCCTCCTGGACGACATGCAGCTTCCTGTCCGAAAACTCAACTTCCTCCTCCTGCTCCATCCTCTCTGCCAGAGCCTCTGCGGTCAGCAGGGAGGACTCGGGCACCTTCAGGACTAGCGTAGTGCAGCCGCTGTCCTGCTGGCCGTCCTCGGGGTATTCTGGGAAGGTCTCCTCATCGTAGCCTAGCGCGGGGCACACCACCGGCCACACGTTAGCAACAGGCCAACCCGGGCCGAGATCTCGGAGTCAGGCAGCCTCACGAAGCCAGCCCGATCTCGGGAGCTCACCGTCGGGCTTGACTCCAGACGTTGACGGCCTGACACGGGGCTGCCTGGTGCCGTATGGATCCCTGTGCGCCGTGTGGAGCATGTATGAAGCACACGTCGCTGTGGGGGCTAACACTCTGGAACCACCAGAAGTGCAGTAGTGACGTGTGTTCAGACATGGTCCACACTGTGCACGGGGCCACATGCAGGGCTCCAAACAACACTGAAATCAGTGAACCCCAGATAGATATGTGGATGGAGGATGACCGGGCAATGCAGATTAATATTGATGCTGCTTTAGACTTGCGCGAGTTGAACACGATACATAGGTAATAATAGGTCAGCTATTTTTATGCAAAGACACGCACTCTATGGCCCAATCTCATTTCTCTATTCTACCCCTCCGCCTTCCCCTTGCCCCTTCCCCTTCCCCTACGTCTTGGCCCTTGAAACAGAGTGCCTTTACCCCTTGGTTTCAAGTAAGCTCCCGATCTTACTTGGTTTTAAGGGGTATCTACCCCTTGCCCTTATCCCTACCCCTCGATCGAAATGAGAATTGAGATAGCCCTTCATCTAACGCGCACGCGCAAAACTAAGGGGAAGGGGGAAGGGGTAAAATAGAGAATTGAGATTGGGCCTATGTCTGGACGCTGCGTTGGCCTTCTGATTGTACTTCAACATCACCGCCATGATGGAGAGGTAAAGACTAAAAACAACTGAGAACAAAGTAGACAGTGGAGCTGCAGTGTTTCTGGATCAGGTTTACATTTCTCAAATGAGCTACGTGGAGCAAAGAAGTACACCATTTATGTCAAGAAATGTAAACTGTTGGGCTTTTTATCCTGAAAAGCCACAGCTCCCTGTTCACTTGTGTTTGCTTACAGGCCAGTCGTGACCTCCCCAACATGGCTGAGATGTTGACGCAGGGCGCGGTTACCAGACAAAACCAGTGAAGACACGTCTACTACTCGTGCCCTGGTCCATAAAAGCAGCAGACCCATAAATAGCGTGAAGAACATCTGTGTTCGTTCTACGACGACACCACTGGAAAAGGTCTGTGGGCTGATTTAATCTACGCCACGTGACAGACATTGACAAGCGTGATTTAACAGATGAATCGGCAGACCGCCCATCCCTGACTGGTGATGGGTGATCTGTTGCTGGGGTGGTTGTATCTGCCCCGGACCGCTCAGGACCTTCGGTTGAAACAGGGACTGCAGTGAGTGTGGGAGGCGGCGGGCTGACCTTCCCAGTCAGCCGTGTAGGGCACCTCCTCCGCCTCCATCTCCGGGGAGCCCACCTCCAGCCGGCCCTCCTGCATCACCTGGGTGATCTGCTTCAGCTGCTTCAGGAGCTGCTCCTCCTTCCTGCACACCGCCTTCTTACTGGCCCTCCTCCAGCTCCTGCCCCTGAACAGCAGACAGCCATGTCCACATGCAAGAACAAGAATACAAACTAATGTGAGGTTTGCCTCTCGCCTTGTCTGCATGGGTCACTCCTCCCAGTGAGTACAAAACCAACCTCCATGTAAAGTCAGAGAGGTGTAGCGCATGAAACGCACTCAAAGTTATTTCTCATTAAACTCAAATCAACGTCTTAGACACGAGAACGAGAACCCAAAGAGTGGCATCTCCCTGCAGGCCTGCGGCAGACGTGAACTTCGTATCATCACTCCCTCATCACATACAGCACAACCGAGCTGACGAGATGTCAACCAGCCAAAGGCACTGAATAAAGCAGCTGAAACCAAGCAACAATAAAATTACTTATTCCTGGAGCTGCTCAGTATTGTCACATTGAGTGTTTAACGGTGTAGTAAAATGGGTATATTTGTTTACCAAAGACAAATCCTAATGAGGACGGACACGTTGCTTTCTGAACGCCCGTGTTGTTAAGACATGCCTAAAATAAACAGTTGATTGAAACCGTAAATAGAAACAGACTCACTTGCCAGAAGCAACTGTCTTCCCAGAGACAATCTTCTCCATCATTCTCTCAGTTTCCAGCAGTTGTTCCTGAAGCCTGATCAGCTCATATTCATTTACTAAGAGACATGCAGAGACAATAACAGTGATATTACTCAGTTAGTCAAGTACATCTCTTTCTCTCTCTCTCTCTCTCTCTCTCTCTCTCTCTCTCTCTCTCTCTTTCTCGCCCCCTCTCGCAGGCTCTTATGCATATGAGGAGGGATGAAAAATTCCTTTTTCCCCCCTTTCAAGTCTCCAGTGACTATAATCACACACCCTAATATGCGAGCTTTACTCATCAAACCAATTATTATGAAAGTGTTACGAAAGTCCTCCACATCTGATAGACGTCTCATTGAACATTCCACAGACACCAAGTGTTATCTAAAATTAGGGTGGTGGGGGGGGTTGACTTAAATTATAATTTCTCAAGAACACAATGATGCCTCATTATAATGAAGGCTCGGTCAGACCTCAGCGACATCGTCGTTGAATGTGACATCACCGCACCGCAGCGATGGAATCAAAACGCGCCACTTTGTGTGTGGACAAGATGTTCATCTTTGTAATTAGCGCTTCACTCGTTATACGCTGCGGTGACAGATGAGCGAATCATAACAGTGATGCACTGTGGCGCCGTGAGATTTAACAGCCATTACTTGAGCCTGATTTGTTACAAATGGCGCAAAGTCACCCGTCAGCAATTAGCGAGTGAAGCTCCCCGAGAGGATATCTGGGCTGACGGGAACGGAACGCAGCGCTTCTCCATGGAGGATCTGGTTGTTTGGTTCCTAAATCTTGATCTCTCCTGCTCTTTCCTGCTCTCTGTCTTGACAACAACCCGCCCTCTCACATACACACACACACACACACATACACACACACACACACACACACAATCTTACCTGCAGCACCGAAAAGTGGGAATAAATTGTCAACACGATTTAAGAAAAGCTGATAATGAGGAAAGTACAACTGTGGTGTAAAAATAACCCTGTCATACCCAGACTGTGTGTTATTGATTGATTAATGAGCAAATCAGAGGAAGACAGTTGCCTCTCTACATATTGCATGAAACATAGTTATGGGTTGAAGGAGTAGATCAAAGTTATGTCCACAGTAAAACATAAGGGTGTGTGTGTGTCTGTATGTGTGTGTGTGTGTGTGTGTGTGTGTGTGTGTGTGTTCCACACCTTCATCACATGATGGACTTACCTTGCCTGCTCCCCATATTGCCAGGCTTCATTCTAGAATAATAGTATTCAGATTTCCCAGGCTTCCCTTTGGGCCTGCAAGTCAACTGCAAACAGAGAGAAACACCCCAAAATAATTGTGAAATGTCGATTAAGAAAACATCTATTTTATTGCATTTGATATAAAAGTAGATACCACCCATTTCACCTTATGTATCATGTACAGTATGTACAGCAGAACTCCAAATCCATATATGGGGATGACTTGACCAATCAGGTTGTGTTTCCTGGCCCTCCCCTTGCCTGTCACTTTAGCCAGCGCCTCAGCACTCTGGACCTTGGTGTAGGGAGGCCTCTGATCCCACTGCTCAGGGTCCTCTGGGGCTGACAGGTGGTGGGTCATGGGAGGGTAGAACCCAGGCCCCACTAGGAGACAGGACATGACATCATCAGGACACTCAGCTGGGATGTATCAGCCTACAGGTGCCCTTTTCCACACGCAGCGGATTGCATGATATTTATGGATCTGTGTGTTTTGTATTCAGTATGAGCAAGAAAAATGGCGATAATTGGTACATCAAAGCCCCCCCCCCATTAGATACGTTGGGACTGGCTTTTTTTTTCCTGGAAAATACATTAATAAATTAACTGCAGCCTACACTCCCTTTGAATGACTGGACATTCATTAAAGCTTTTAAACACAGTTCAATAGACGGTTCAGAAGTTTATGCAGAAAAGATAACAGAATAGAAGCTAAGATATCAAGTGCACTCAGATCTCTGGTAGCCCATTAGCTAGGCCCAGTCGTAGCATCAGAAGGCATAGTACTAGTAGTATCAGGATTTATTTATGTCTGTATCTAAAATTAAAACAGACCCTGTTTACTTAAACACTGATTGTTACATACTGTTTGCCTAACTTTCAGATCTGATTTGTAATTATTTAAAAGGTGTGATTAACGATGGTGTGTCTGCAGTCAATAGAAAGGCAGCTGAATAACACAATAGCACTGAATAACACAAGTTGTAACCTGGTTTTCTCAATATATTTGTCTTTTATTTTAAAATGACAAATACATTTCAATAATAACGGTTTTTCCATTTCAGAAAAATGTTGGCCTGGCATAGGCTACTATGTAACATCTGGCGACAACAACAACGGCAGCAGCCAGAGCATGAGTGATGGCGCATTATAATGATGATGGATGGAAGATGATCTGTTAAGCCGCGTCTTACCCTCGAGCTGCTGCCCTACTTCACTTCTCCCTCTGGAGAGAAACATTTTCGGGAGGAAAAGAGAAACGCACAGCACGGAGCACGATATCAGCGTCACCTTCTGACAAGTTGTGATCGACATTTTCTCTGATCGTAGTTCTTTAGTTGTTGTTGTTTTTAGGAAATATAAAACAAGCATCCAGGGACGCGTGAACTTAGCAGCCGCTCGACGACGTGACGTCATCGGTGCCCCCTTGGGTGCGCGTACTGTGGAAGGCCAGCAGAGGACGCTGCAGACCTGAGCTACGGACCGCGCTACACCTGCTTCCGCCACCGCTCCACCGTTTGTTGGAGAGAAAACACAAGACATCCCCACACGCGTGGAACATCTTCAGAAAAGATTTATACTTGTACAATGAATGGAACAAAGGTACAATGAATGGAACAAAGGAGAAGTACCGGACACCGACGACAGCCCACACGGGAGATACGCTGTTTATCTGTTAGGTCAGCTGAGATGAAGCTAAGGATGGGAGGGAAACTAATAGTTATTTGTTTTGTATCGTTTAAGAGCCAAATCCATTTAACGCAATGTTTAGACCCTTCTATATTGCTATTTCGCCTAAATGTAAAAACTCCGGAAGCACGATAGAGAGCGTTGTGTCGCCTCCTATCGACTCCTAGCGTTGGTACGACACCTTGTGATGGTCATGAGCAGCATGCTCAGCCTGCAGGAGTATTATGGGATATATAACAGGCTGAGGCAAGATCGTCGTAAAATTACTAATTGCTTATCTTGTTCTCGACTAACTGATTCATATCAAATTGTATAAACCCCACTAACCACTAAGTCTATTTAGAAAGAAATGTTGCAATTATGTAGGCTGAAATGTAGTAGTAGGTCCTAGTTTTTTTTTATTTTCATTAAATAGGCAACAATATATTGACTTTAGATTTTTCCAAGTTTTAATAAAAACTCCATCAAGTAGGACACAAGACATTGTACTATCCATTCTATTCCAAAATGTTTCATATTTCAAAACCAGTTCACATAAATATTCATGAAGAAATACTGCACCTCTTCTGTGTTACTATTATTAAAAAAATAAAGTCATGTTCTGGGACAAATGTCTTTGTACTTCAATCTGTATAGTCAATTATCCAACACGTTTAGGAAGTTGTTTTCCTGTTGAGAAATGGCATGGCAGCCTTTAATTTCTCGACAGAGGGTTGACGGATGAGAGGGTGGGATTTCAGTATCTGTAAGCACAAATCACCGCTCACAACAACAAGTCCTAAAGAGGGCTCCTGCCCCCTCCTGATTGGCCCACTCCCAGAACACTGGTGAATTGGGGAGCCAACCTGATGACCGTAGTTGTGCTCACCATATCACCATTTTGAAACCGATCCAGACACCACTGTCAACATTGTCCTTTTTCACGCTTAAACAAAATGGACATTTGAACATGGCGATGATTTAATTGATAGCACTGCAACCGTGTGTGGTCCATCGAGAATGTAAATGTTAGCATCCCGACTAGAATCTATGGTCGCTTATATTGTTACATCATCTGAAAAATGCTTCTTTTTTTTATTTCCTTGTGAACCTTGGAAGTGTGTATAGGTGGACCTTTAATTCAGGATGAGGTGATTATTAAAGATGAAGTCTTCAATAAAATGTACACATGGAAATGTGCAGACTCATGGCTGCCCCACACATCACGTCAGATCATTCATCGTCTTATAGCTTATCTTATACATACATACATACATCTTATACATAATCAGTTTAGCTCCACCTCAATATGACTTCCATACATTGTTTTTGTTTTGCTCTTGCAAGATACTTGCAAGGTGGAGTTGGCCGGGCGTGAAAACAGATTGATCAGTTACATTGATCCGTTGCGATTCCTTAACTCCCTATTTTAAGTGACATTTCCCTTTTGATGATGTGAACTATTTAGCTAAGAAACATTCATGTTGTTTTTCGGCCCTGCCATAGATCGCACTGCCATGATGCATTATTTAATAGCATGTAGATAACCTTTTGAACTGGATGACCTCGATTTGATTTCTTAATGTCCGTGAGAGAACAAAGCCTGACATTGCCAGACCAAATCACAAAGCATGTAAGTCTGGAACTGCAGATTGTTTTCGGTTTGCAGGGTTTTGAACGGGTGTTACAGGACAAAATGCCCCTGGGTACACTTGGATAGACTAATCAAAGCAACAAAATGTGTGACACATCAGTGGCAGCCATCTTGGTTGTTTTTTTTAAAGTCTCAACAGCGCACCCATTGGCCGCTCCTCTGGACAGTCATTGTGTCAAACCCGCCCCATATTTGATCAACTGTTGTGATTGGCCCGGCCTGGGCCAGGTCTGCTGGAAGTTGGTCTGTACGGGAGGGGCGCCAGGCACATATGCCAGAGCAAATAAAACATGAGCTTGCAGATTGGTATGGTCCCCAGGCTGGGGAGGTGCAGGGACCCAGGTAAACAGGGATTTACTCCCCAAAACGGGTGGTAAACGTACAGTCTTCATTACACAATGGGAACTCACGATGCTTGGGCCCATCAAGCTTACATTTGAAAAGATAGGCCTCACTGTAAACACGCGTTCAGGCTGAAACCTAGAAACAGGGTATTTATACCAGGAACCCGAACCAACACAGACATAAAGGGAAGGCCTGCAATTGACTAAAATCAAAGTTTAGCTAGCTACGAGGGCTTTAAAACTACCCTGCTCTCTGCAGACTTGGTGTGTCCCAACATCCCCCTTCAGGTGTTCCAGTGGTGTCTATAGGCGCTCCTCTATAGACACTCCTCTATAGACGCTCCTATAGATGCTCCTCTATAGACGCTCCTATATAGGCTCCTCTATAGACGCTCCTATAGAGGCTCCTTTATAGACGCTCCTATATAGGCTCCTCTATAGACGCTCCTCTATTGATGCTCCTCTATAGACGCTCCTATAGAGGCTCCTCTATAGACGCTCCTATAGAGGCTCCTCTACAGACACTCCTCTATAGACACTCCTCTATAGACGCTCCTATAGATGCTCCTCTATAGACGCTCCTATAGATGCTCCTCTATCGATGCTCCTCTATAGATGCTCCTCTATAGACGCTCCTCTATAGATGCTCCTCTATAGATGCTCTATAGACACTCCTCTATAGACGCTCCTCTATCGACGCTCCTCTATAGATGCTCCTCTATAGATGCTCCTCTAAAGACGCACCTCTATAGACGCTCCTCTATAGATGCTCCGTTAAAGACTCCTCTATAGATCCTCTATAGACACTCCTCTATAGATGCCAGGTGGACGAGGCAAGTTGTGTTTTAAGCAGAGAAGAACGTGTAAGAATTAACAAAACAAACGTATCCTGAACACATGCAGCAAAAACTATACCATATTAAACTGAGAGATGCTCCCTGGATATCTACTGTTGAATCAACCAACATTTTGAATTAAACAAATATGTGTCGTATTCCTTGTGTTCTTATAGCTGGTGCTTACTGTTGGTGTTGTACAATTACTGATGTGCTGTAAATGGGACAGCCATCACATTTTAGATATAGAGGAATAAAATAACAATACAATATCTAAAATGTGATGTTATATTGAACCGCGATCACGCTTACAAACGTGGTGCCCGTGATGTTATAAACACCTGTGGTTTGCTTTTTTGGTTTTGACGCTACAAATCTCTATATCCACAGTAGCTTGTAATAGCTGGCACAATGATAACTTATTGCCAATGCCGTACACCCTTCATAAGCTTTTAATCCTAGGAAACAAATATGTGTTTGTGTACCATCTCTGGAAGAATGGATTATAGATTATCAGTGCCAACCGGCATATGATGCCAGAAGAGATTATGCTGGCTGTATGTGAAAAGCTGATAGCTGCTCCCTAACAACTGGCTGTTAGGGAAATGTTGGCACAATGCACGACTCCAAAGTGACACGCCATTTGACACGCGGCAGAATATTAGACACTGTGAGTGGGAGATTTCATTGATAGAGATTCCTTCTCCAAACACATTGCTGTTCGGGAAATCATTTAGACCCAACAATGTCTCCCTTCTCGGTCTCCCTCTGTTCTCTACACTTTCCATTATTCCAGTCAATTCGACTGTGACCCGACTCAAATGTATTTCCATATTCCCCCCATAATTGTAACATTGTTAAAATAAGACTTTAATCGCTTTCATGAAAACCCCTCAGTACATTTCAAGCTGTGCAATTACTCAAAAAATAGGACCTGCTAATGTCAGTGGTGAAAATATCACAGTGCACTCTCTTCGCCCAAATCCAGCTGGGAAGTATTTCATTTTGAATCTGACCGCATGCATATTCACAAGCATATGGGAAAGCCGTTGAAACGAACAAAATAGAAAGAACAGTCGGCCCGGTTCTTCTGGGCCGAGCCTTCGTAATACTTGTGCTTTATTGCAGGGCTGTGAGAGAGAGCCGTGGCCGAGCCTTTGTACAGACGGGCAAATTGTTAGCCGCCCTTGTCCTCTATTTGTTTACTGTGCCGCTCGCTTATCAAGCCTTTAATGAGTTAATTATTCTTCATTAGACACAATTAAAACACAACAGTCTGCCCCTTGCAGAAGTTGTGTCTGCCATACCGACAGCCATGCCAGCTCGTAATGGCCAGAATGTGTTTTTCTTGGGGTGCAATATAAATATAAATGTACCATTTCTTATTATACCCAGAGAGAAATAAAACATTTACTTTGCTGAAATGTTCATGCATTTCATTGTTGACTGAGAAATAGATTCACACACTGCACATGGAAATCTACGCACATTCTCTGAAGAAAATTACTTTTTAGCAAAATAGATTGTTTTTTTTTCTCTCCCCTCTCCCCCTCTCTCTCTCTCTCTCTCTCTCTCTGTTCATGCAAGTGATTTGTTGCAGAATGTCACCTTACACAACAGCAGCAAACCCATTTCACAATAAGACCTGGGTTCTGTTCCCTACCACCTCTGTCTGCCGCTGTCTAAATCATTCAATTTACTTCCAAATTGCATGTCGAGTGTGAGGCTAAGGGCTTATTGTGATGACAGCATATTAAATCAAAGCACTCATATATTTTTGAGATGGTTAAATTTTTTATTTTATTTGATATTGATGGGTGATGCATGTGTGTCGTGAAGGACACACGCGGTTACAAATTCCTGTATTTTTATATTCATAGAACAAAGACAGTTGTGAAAAGTGAATGAGGTGGATTAATGGAGTCTAAGCATGCTTTACAATATGGGCCAGACCTTGAGTGTCTTTTACTGCTCTGGTTGTCAGACCACACATTTATTTATTAGCATGGCTGGAGCAGTCCTCGCACGGCTCTGAATAATACACTGTTAACAAATCACCACGGGATCACATTTGAATTTCCTGCTATCTTTAGAGCCACGCCACCAAAAGACACGCAGATGAATAATTCTTGAGGTGATTGTTGTTGTACGCGAGTCCAACATATTTAGTGACGAATGTTAACACGATGGAAATCAATAATTAAACGAACAGAATGTTTCATGGAATGACACATTTTCTTTACGGAATTACAAAAAAAAAAAGAGTTAAAATTCAACCAGCATGCGCTCAGATTCATTCCATGTTTTTACTTTTTAACTGAAATCACTTTCATGGACTTTGCAGTCTGCAGTTACAGGGTTGCTTCAGTTATACTACTCAAACGGGGTGCGTGTTAAAAGTACACAATTGTCTCAATGGATGTCAACACTTCACAGCGCAGAATCTGCTGCTGCCGTTCGTACGTCACGCAGCACGACAGTCACACACATCGGAGGCTGCCCTTAAAACCACTGTGTTTTTGTGGGCTTGTTATAATATACATTGTTTATATGCTCTGAGGTGCCTACTTACTGTAGGACTCTGTTGGACCAACTCTGTTGAACAGACGCTGTTGTCCTTCTAGAAAATACACGGCACAGGTCAATGTAGTCCATCTGCGCAAACCTTTCTCAAACCCTGCTGTACCACACACACACACACACACGCACACGCACACACCTGTGTGTGTCAACCACCTTTTAATGCCCCTAACCAACACTAATAGGAGATAATGATTGGTGCTCAACAAAAAGACATGCTTTCTGAATTATTAACAAGTTAACTTTATAGTGGAGCCACTTTATCCCTGAAGACAAACAGCCCCAAATGTTTGCAAAATATAATTAAGCCGAGGCCTCCTTAAATGTCATTGCAGCCTGTGCCATGTTTCAAATTGTTCTGCATCAACAGAATTTAACGAGATGGCGAAGGAATCCATTTCCTGCAAGCATGTGATAAGCCACACATACAGTGGAGCACTTTCATTGATTGCCAAAATAAAGCATTTTGTATGCAAATGGCGGAATGGAGTGGCTAAGCTGATTCAGCCTCATGGACACCAAATAATGGCCCTTACAATTAATACTTCTACATGCTATCCATTGAAAATGTCATCCCGCGTTCAGCTGCTCTCAAACATTTACACGTGCCCAGAAAAAGAGTTGAAAAATACGGCGTTCCAAAAGGGATTAATATGAAAGCCAACAAACAAATAAAGCCACACATCCCTGGCTGTCCCCTCGCCTCGCTCGGACTCTCCGCGCACTGCGGCACATTTTGGATTAACTGATAATCTGTGAACATGAAGGAAGGTCTGTGGACCCCAAGGTGGTGGTGGTGGTGTTGGGGGTGGGGGTGGTGCTGGCGTTTAGAAGCCATGCTGCATTGTTTGAACCCGACGTGCTCGTCTCCTTCCTGTAAACATGGCTTATTTTGTCACAGCGGTCCAGCGTTTCTGTGAGACCCGGCAGTCTCTGTGGGTGAGAAAGACCTCGGTCAGGTTCTGACCCACCTCCTGGTTCAGACCCACTTCCAGGTTCTGACCCACCTCCTGGTTCTGACCCACCTCCTGGTTCTGACCCACCCCCTGGTTCTGACCCACCTCCTGGTTCTGATCCATTCCCCTGGGCCGTCGTCACACTGTGGGTGAGAAAGACCTCGGTCAGGTTCTGACCCACCTCCTGGGCTGTCACCACACTGGGGTAGAAACAGCTGCAGCTGTGAGAGATTGGCTTTCTCAACTAGGTCAATTGGAGGAGAGGGAGAAGCATGTGAATTGTATTTAAAGAGTCCCTGCGTCAACCTGCCCAACGTAGGGAAGATGACTGGAAAGGCCTTTTTAACACGAAGGACTTGGAGTTGGCCTGAGCAACCTTTTCTGTGTAGATCTCCCAACCCCTGTGTTAGTTCTGTGACCATCCTTTGGTGGCCAGTGGATTTGGCATGGGAGTAGTTTCTCTTTTTCTGTGTTTCTGTTGACCTTTAGTGGTCAACACTGGACATAGGCCTACACTAGCAGAACTGTTGTTATTGTGTTGGGCTGCACACCAGTGACTGGGTGATTATTCAGGCGACGCTGGGTCCTTGTGGTGTAAATAGATATGGTTCTGTAGCCGGTCCAGGGGTCTAGCAGCAGAACTTCTGAACCTAGACGATGACATGATGAACCAAGCAGTTTGTGACACATGGTGTAACGTGAATATTGGGAATGGAACTTTGGTCAAGTAAATAAAGCACAGCCTGTACAGAATTGTTGTATTATGTAGTATTATGTGTTGTTACACTGATGGAGCACGTCAGTATACAGTCCATAGTTGTTGTTGTTTATGTCTGATATATGAAGGAAGGTTTATTCCTCTAATACAACAATCATTCGATATTAGTTTCTTTACTCATCCATAACATAGCAATAATGTTTCGTATCGGCTTATTCAGCCGAGATCAAACAGCTGTTTTTCCGCGGCGCCCTGAGTGTATTGTTTTTGCGTTGTCAAGGAAACCCGCAGTCGATGGTCGTATTTGCGCGTTGATTTTTTTTTAAGGTTGGATTCTTGCCGCATTGATTCGGAACTGTTAAAAGACAAAGTTGTCGTTATTGATGCGCACCCTTGGAACGTTATTGACCAATCAGGATGAAGTATTTAACAATGCTGTTGTGCCTGTGTGTGTGTGTGTGTGTGCGTGTGCCTGTGTGTGCGTGTGTGTGTGTCGTTCTACCCTTCGTGTTCCTCCGTGTGTGGCATTTCTTTTCTCGAAACATGAACTCTTCTGCGCCATTTCAGTGTCAAGGACGGCAGCCGAGGCGGTTGACAGCAGCAGCATTTCAAGTGAACCAGTGAGCTGAGCCCTTCCTGGGGATGAGGCCGGCGGGGCTGGAGGTGGAGGTGGAGGTGGAGGTGGAGGTGGAGGACAGTGATGAGCCTGACCTACTGATCAGCTGAGCGCAGAGGCCTGTGGAGAGAATCCCCTCTTTGCTGCCCAGGCTGGATTTTTTTATTTTTTTGCGCCTGAGAAGTGTTTAACTTTCTCAAATCCCAATTGCACTCAGCAGGGAGTGTCCCCTCCCCCCTCCGCCTCCCCCTCTGCCTCCCCCCCCCCCCACTCTCTCTCTCTTTCTCTCTCTTGATCTCTCTTTCGCTCCCCTCACCCATTCTCTTTGGAGCCGAGGTATGGGGGCTTCCCTTCAGTCCTTGCGGGGTCATCAATAGGAGGATGGAGGCAGTGCACTCAGGTTGGGGGGGGGGGAGGCTAAGCTCAGGGGGAGGAGAAAGGGAGAGAGAGAGGCAGAGAGGGATGGAGACACCTGAGCAGGAATTATCCATGACACCTGGCTCCTCCAGCTGCCACCTTGAGAGCCCGTGGTTTGGGATCACCGCTCTGCGTGGTGTGAGCCTGCGCCCACTCAGCACTTCCAGACCCTCCTGGTTTTTAATCTGGAGTTAAATAATCATGTGGTCCCTCCGTCAGGAGCTCTCCGTTCTCCTTGATGGACTGACACACGATTGTCAGATTAACAAATGTAGAGTGTGTTTTTGTGGCTGTCCCCAGTCCCTGCTGGGAGTGTATTGGCAGGTGTGATATGAACGGCGGTGTGAGTACGATGTGTTCATGCAGCAGTCATGTGATCTTTGGTTTATCACCCCATGTATCACCGGGCCGCTCTGCCGGCTCGGCGTTGTTTCTTTAAGTGAAGCCGAACAGGACGGGGCGCGGTTAACGAGACGAGAGGCCAATGCACTACAGCGCCCCCTGGACGACGCCATCGATGACCAGCCTGCGTCACGATGACATGGACGTGTCTGCCCGACATTTCACTTTTTTATTTCAAGTCAAACCGACGATCGGTTCAGAGGAATTGTGAGTCCACTCACAGGAGTGGACTCACAGGAGTGGACTCACAGGAGTGGACTCACAGGAGTGGGCTCACAGGAGTGGACTCACAGGAGTGGACTCACAGGACTCACAGGACTCACAGCAGTGGACTCACAGCAGTGGACTCACAGGAGTGGACTCACAGGAGTGGACTCACAGGAGTGGACTCACACAGCCCAGTTTTGACCTTGTTATTTATTTATTTCATTGAAGTATGTACTTATTCATGTATTTATTTGACAGGGGCTGTGCACATTGTTGACATTACTGTAAACATGGCAGAGTTAGCCGAAGAGGCTAATTTTCATCTGTAGACCCCGGGCAGGCATGCTAGTTAAAAACAGATACAATCAATATACTGTATGTGCAGTGTGCAGGATTTAATGGCATCTAGTGGTGAGGCTGCTGATTGCAACCAACTGAGTACCCCACGCACACGCCTACGCACACGCGCACGCACACACAGGCGCGCGCACACACACACACACACATACACACACACACACACACACACACACACACACACACACACACACACACCATTCCATTGTTGTAGGAGAAGCTATGGTGGCCTGTGAGGTGACCGTTTGGAAGTTAGTCCCAAACGACGTCATCGTCTATAAGTGATGCGGTTCCTTGATAGATTTGTAAATCGTTTTTTGTTATTTAGTTTGTATAAACTATAGGTCATATCTTACAAGTACGATAGAGATGATGAGAAAACACTTACAATGCGTCCCCTCCAGAGCTGTTTGTCACGTCTGAGCTGCTGTAGAAACATGGCCGTGCAACATGGCGGGCTCCGTAGAAGAGGACCCGCTCCCTATGAACACTTAAAGGGCTCCTCCTAAGGTCATGAAAAAACATGCATCCCATGAAAAACTCAATGATTGTTATTTTCATGGGATTATACACTAATTAAAACATATATTATGCATGCGTTTTATATTCCATTTCTATATCACAAGTCTGTTCAGCTGGATGCCGAATAATTCTATATACTGCACCTTTAAGATAAGTAATTAAAGATGCATTCCACACACAGAGGGACACAAGACTCAAAAAGACAATCTTACCTTTTTTGCACAAGCCAAGACGCCAAAGATTAGAAATACTAGCTTTGCGAGGAGTGACCTTTAGCGACATGTGAATGGAAAATGATGATGTCATGGTTCATTTCCTGAATTTAAGCGTTTGAACTGTTAATAATATTGTCTGGGGGAAATGAAAAAGATTATTACTGTGGATATTTGTGAGTGACATTCATTTCATGTGTGATTGTAAGCGAATGAAGATGGCGTGGATGGCTGTGTTTACCTGGCTCTGAAAGTCACTCAGCTGGTAAATCCTTGCCAGCGTGTGTCGTGTTGTTCTCGCTGATTGCGGTAATAGATCCCATCAAAGGCTATGTATACATCAGGTTTAGCTTTCAAATGTCACCATCCTGACAATTTGGCATCAATCCTCACACCGACCTCTAATTAAATTTGTCTTCAACAAAGTCTTTGACCCAGACCCCGGGCCAAGTGATGCTGTCTAAGATGCCTGATAGCAGGTTAATGCCACGTGGGGCTTCAGATACCGTGCTGCTGGCGTCTGAGTTGTGCAGGAGGCCAGAGGGCTTCAGAGGACTCTCCACACCGGCCGGCCCTCAGCACACACTGGGAACTCATCCCCCGTTTGAGGTGACACGCAGGCCACAATAAAGAGACGTGTCGATATTTATTTCCTTTTAAAAATCTGTCACTTGTGCTTTAAAATATGAAAAAAGTCAAGAAAACGTTTGCCATTTATTATAAGCATAAGCTGCACCAGTTGTTGTACAAGATAAACTCGGCAGTAGACATCAGATCGTAGAGTTGCGCTTTTGGATAGGTTACACACACGTACACACACACACGTACACACACGCACACACGCACACACACACACACACACACACACACACACCTAACACCGACGATAAAATGCATTATCAGGAATCACTTTGAGCGGGGGTGGGTGGGGGGGTAGCAGGGGGTAACGGGGGGGGGGGGGGGGTAACGGGGGGAGACATGCAGAAGGCTTTGCTCCTCGGACATCCCACCATCCCTGGCGTGCACTTGTTGAATAAAACATCGCTCTCACCGCGCGAGGTAATGACAGACATAGGGCTCATGTTTGCAGAGATGAAACTGCCCCCGTCCCTCAGTCCCATGCCAGAGAGAGTTTAGCCTTGATGCATTTTGTACCCCCCCCCCCCCCTCCACCCCCCACCCCCCAAAAAAAAAAAAAAGAAACCCACCAACAACAACAACAACCCTGCCTTGACAAGTTATCTGTGACCTGTGGCGAGAGCAGGAAAGGCTGCAGTGAAAATCAATCTTCGCCTCTCCTTTCGCCTTGAATACCGGCGGAGCAAACAAACAGGCCTAAACAATAGGATATACACCACATATCAATTACACTAAATGCCTCAGTATCTATACTTCACTGTCCCAGGCACACACACTGGTTACACGCACACGCGCTGCAGGAGCCCGATAATGGAGCCGCATTGTTCCTAACCATCTGGAGGGCTGATAAGGCTTGCCTGCGCACGGTTGATAATAAGAACAGGCAGAGGAAAAACCGAGTGTTAAACATTTCCTTGGCCCATGAAAAAGGTTCCATTAAGTCCACTGACCCCAATTGAATATTAATGAGCTAATTAACGGATTTATTGTTATACGCAATTTCTGGAGGGGCATTTTTTTTTCAAGTGCTATTATTTTTCTAATTATTTTCCGCACTTTTTTTTTATAATTGAATCTTTGTAGCTGCCAGCATCCTGTTCGTGTCTTGGCAACCAAAACACATTTTGGCTTCTGTTTCCTTCCCTCCCTGTAAACACTAACAGGACGCCGCGCGCAGACGCGGTTGTCATCCAGAATCATCTCCGGCTCCTATCAAACGCAACTTACATGGCAGACCACAGCGGCTGCTCTTAAAAATTAGCCTTTCCTCGCTACATCTGGGGGTAAAAAACGGCAACAAATGTTAAGGTGTTGATTACTAAACGGTAATTACGGGGGGTTGTTGGTGGATGAAAAGCAGAGCCGTGCGGCGCTGCGCGGGGAGGGGGGGGAAGCCAACAATGGTGTGAATGGCCGCTGACAGCTGGGCTCGCTAGATAGCATAATCAGCTGATGCGGAGGACACATTGAAGCCGTCTTCAGTGGAGACGCGGGGAGCAGCGATCTGAGAGGGAGGTGGTCACCTTCAGAGGGATCATTGGATATTGGGTTTAAAAGAAAGCACGGAATAGGGTTTTCATCTTCAGCATGCGGCGCTCGAAAATTGACACGGTCGCTTTGCGTGCAGCTGGAGGGACGGCTGGTTCTCCATTCGCTCCCAGTGGGCCGCTGTGATTGTCTGGGTTTTCGTGTTGTTTATTTTGTCATTTTAGCTCAGATTGGTGTGCACAACATGGGTGAGACGACAAAGAGACGCCACGGTTGTGTCAGGATTATCATGAAATCATTTGGAAACATGTTTGTGTTTCTAATGAAATATAAAGGTGTATTATTATTGGACTTGTTTTTTTTTTCCAATGCGCCTTTTGTTTCACATTGTAGCATGTTGGCTTATTGTCACACGTAACATTCAGTCAACTAAGAGCAGGAAATGAGACGGATCTGAAAAGTGTGTGCGTGAGAGCGTGATTGTGTGTGTGGGCGCGCGTGTGAATCTGAGCATGTGTGTGCGCGCCTGCGAAGGTGGTGATTAGAAAGCAGTGGTTGCATTGTGATAACCTTTTCAATAACTCTAATGTCATTATTATTGCATTTTGCTGTGTCTGTGTTTGACTAATTCTGTTTGGGACTGAAATGTAATTTCAGCCAAACAAAAGAAGCAGGTTCTTTAGGTTAGTTTGCCAATAATAACTTGTGCATTGTAATAAACATATTTGCCATTGTATGGAAATGTAGACTCATTATAATAATTTAGCCTGATCCAGGAGGCGGTGTGATATTAAGAGCAGGGCCCTACAGCCACAGGATTATTATGCTATATATCACAAGGTGTGTTACACTCCTGAAACTGTCAACAGTAAGGTTGGGAAGTTTCAACATGTGGTCCAGCAGGTTAATATCCTCCCTCCAAAGGCTGAGGAGACATGTCCAGACTGTATTGCTTCTATTTGGGAGCCAATTTTCCTCCATTTGACGATTCTGCGTCCCGGGCTGCTCCATCCACACACATTACCTCTCCTTAATCAACTGTACGCCCGGGCCCTTCCAGAGAGTGGTGATCTGGCTATGGAATGGAGAGCCATTCTATTTGTGAAGTTGGATTCTATATTCAGATCATCTAGTGGGCAATTAGGGAGACCTCACCAGGAAACACAGCCCCCTGAAACACGAGAACTTCTCCTAAACATACACAAAGAAAATGAAATGAAATCAGTTCCAGACACACACACACACACACAAACACAGTGTATATATATATACACATTGTTTGGCCATACACAGTGCTTAGCCTTTGCTGGGCTGAAACTGCTGAAAAAAATACTTTCTACCCAGCATTCTTTTGAAATAATGTGATTCTGTTTTGCTATTTGATCCAGAGCTGTATCCCTGCAACACGCCTCCTGTATTCCATGCACTACTGTACCCCTGTATCATGTCAGGACTTAACATTTGCATAACATTTGAATCCATTGTGTAAATGATCTTATGGAGGGGTAATTTAGGGGTAATGTTGTCTCAAAACTATGACCCCCCCCCTTAGTGTAAGACATATTAACATGTTCAACAACAGTGTTTCTGATTGGCTGAATGGCACTCACATACATTGAACAATGGTGAGGGACTCAGGCTGTGGGACAAAGCAGCAACGTGTGGTAATTGGTTTGTGAATGGCATGTCACTGGGAATATGTGATGCTGAAATGCTCTTATTTAGCACAGTGCTTTTAGACGTCTAATGCAATTTTGCAATAGCTTGATGCTTCTTGAGAAGGGTAATCTTTTGTAACAATCAATTACAACACATTTCCCTTCTGTCTGGGCTTTAATGGCCCCTCTGCATGGTGAGCGCTGACTGGTAAATATACACTATTTCCCTTTTAAATGTCTTATAATATGCATGGGGAACAAAGAAACACACTATGATCGAGGGTCTGAGCATCAAAGCCAAGAAAAGCAATTCATCCGAGTTTCTAAGTTGGAGAACGGAGTGGTTTGTGGTTTGCATCCCATTATCTAGATTGAATTACTGTGTTTTACTTTTAAGGCCATCTGTTCTGGTTTAAGTCATATGTCTAAGTCCATCATGTTTTGTCTGTGGAAAGAAGCCTTCTTTGAGTGGAGGCTGGTTTCACCGAGAACAGAATGATGTGCGGAAGGCGTTTTGGACCTGTAATCTGAACAGCGATGCTCTGCCAGGCTGTACAATAGGCAAGGTCTCCCAGCACAGAGCCTCGCAGTACCACGCACACGCCAAAATATGACTGCAGAGTAACCCCCTTGTATTATGTTATTTGTAGAACACTCATTAAATTGGATTTACTTGAAACCATAACATGGCTTTGAGTCACATTGTAATAATCATAAAATGTTTATATGGGGTTGAATTAAAATGGAGTCCCCATATTCTGGGGACTCCAGAGTTTGGACATCATGTTTAGACGCGGGTGCGAGGGGAGGGGCTGGCGCGCTGTTTATACCCCTTCATGCAAGGAGTTTGTTTGCCCCCCTTTTGAGAAGTTAGCTTTTTGTTTGTTGAATTCCAGACAATATTAGAGCATAAGACACATATGGGTATTGTTATCAATTGCTTATTGTGCTCTGTGATTGAGAGTCGTGTTTTTGTGTTTTAATTAAGTCTGCAGAGAATTTTGGATAATGTATTCCAGCAAATGTGCGCTGTATCTTAATTGCAATAGTAATGGATGAATTCAGAGTCTATTGTGCACGTAAAACAAACAAACCTCGATTCCCTTACTGGTCAAATTGTATCACATTCACTCTCCTGCTCTGCTCTCGTATTTTCTGTAACACGAAGCATCACAGGGACTTGGGGCTCGTTGAGGTGGGCAGCTCACCCCCAGTTCACCTGAGGGCCGGCGCTCCACCATTCCTTTATTAACAACCTCATGCAAGGGAAAATTAATTCAGAACTCTGCTCTTTGCAAGTTGCAACACAAAACATCCTTCCCCGGGAGACGTCGGGGTGGGAAGAGCCCTTAAATGTCAGTGATCCAGTGGAGAGGACGCAGACGCCCGGCCTGAGGGGACAAAGCGTTTCCCTGCCGGCACAAAGACCCTCTCCCCCACAGCCCCTTGCACTGTCACCCAGTCCCACTATTGAATTGAATGGTCCACAGATTACTCAATTATTTCTATATACCAGTCTTCCATGGCAGACTAAAGGCCCATTATTGGAGCGAGTGAGACCGTAGGAACTTATTACAGGTGTGACCTTTTAAAGCCCTTCACCGTGATGGATCTCAGGTGAGAATTTACCGGAATCAATTTTTATCTGAAAGCCGTGATGCTTGCTCACCGGGTGCAGCCGCTGTGAAACATCCGCTCTCCGGGGGAAGAAACAGAAAACAACGCCGGAGACGGCGGGGAGGCGCTCTCCGACGGAGACGGCCGCCATTTTAGAGTTACTTGCGTGTCGCAATCTCCTTTCCCTCCCAAATGAAAGAGACTCTGAAATACAGGGTTGGCTGGCGTGGGTGAGGGCGTGGGGGAGTGTGGGGGAGGCTGCGGGGGCGTGAGCGAGGGGATGGGGGAGTTATTGTGCTTAATCAAGGTAGAAACACAAAGACAGAGCCAGTTCCCCAAAGGTTCACATCAAAAGGTGCATCCCACCAGTAAGCCATTTAATCAGTTAAAACACAGATGGCAGGCTGCCGCAATTAATTAATCATATACGGGGCCTGCTGTACCTGCTCACACAAAGTGTGTCAGGGCTGTGCAGATCTCATTTGGATTTCATTGTAACTCGGTGCCACCGGTATAATTGCGGAATATGAATATGACGAGCTTTGTGCATTGCCTTGTGGACACGATGTCCTTAACTTTGAACCGTAAGCCGATGTCACACACTTCAGCCTGACTGCTGACTTCCGCGTCCTTCAACGATGAACTAAAGGTTTTTCGGGTCTTCTTGCTGAAGTGTTTGGGGTTTCCTGAGCATTTTATATTGAGCTACATGTCTCTATGAATCTACAGCCATGTTAATAACTAAGTACCAAGCACACAGACACACAGGGGTCAGACTGCGACTATAGGCACAAACTAAAGGTCTCAAAGTCAGCTAATAAACAAATTGGCCATTTTATTGGAAAGGCTTGTATACATGCCTTTCCAAAAATGGCCAATTTGTTTACTAGCTTACTTTGAGATAATACTTGTTAATACTTGTTTACATTTTCTTGGCAAGATCTGTGGTTGATGTGTAGTAGATACGTCCCTCTCTCTCGTGCCGCTCTCTGGTGTCTGTTGAACGTTCTCAGGTCCTGCTTTCCATCACTTCCAAAACCAAACTGCAGTCACCTGACAGCTGGTCACCAGAGCCCTGCACCTCTCTGTAGCCGTGCTGAAGGATGAGCTGTGATAAACATGGCACTGCTGTGCATCGCTAATGTAATGACTTGAAATTATATTAAAAAACAATACATGTTGTTCAATTGTCAACGAGAGAGAATGAGGGAGAGAGAAAGTGAGAGAGACAGACAGAGAGAGAGGAAGTGAGAGAGAGACAGAGGTGTGGTGAAGTATTTCATCCACTCTCAGTTCACATGTGTGCATCGTTGAGAGCATCAGCAGATAGGGAGGTTAGCAAGTCATGACACACACACACACACACACACACACACACACACACCTCATGCTAGCACATGGGGCGGCTCTGCCTGCCTGGAAGCTTCCACAGGACAGCACAACAACACGGCGTCTGTGATGGAAGCCAATGTTGATCTTTCATTCAGAGAACTTCAGTGAACACAAGCACAGCAAATATGTTTAGAAATAAACCCTGGATACATTTATTGTCAAAACTCAGGGCACAGTGCTGGGACTGCTGTGTGTGTGTGTGTGTGTGTGTGTGTGTGTGTGTGTTGTAAACAAACTGGAATGAATTGATGTTTCAAAAAAGACGACAGAGACTGCTAAATGAAAGCGAGGCCTACGTCTCTATTAGCATTACTTGTTTCTTATTTTTAGGTCATGCGTTTCCTCTGCAGGAAACAGGTTGCATGAATTGTAATTCATCCAATTGATCCGCGGTTCCATGATTTCATGAGGTTTGCAAATGTAATTTGTACTTTTCTCGTTTTCCATCAATGCAGCGAGAGCAGCCCTGTCAAGTCACGGGGAAACCAGGCAGATCTACAGTATGGTTTCATATGTGGCTGGGCCTCATGCAGGAGATATCTGGGAACGAGGTCCAAACGTGGGGGGAGGGGGGGCGATTAAGGAATGAGTAGAAAGGCTGCAGTCGGCACAACATTTTTTGAATATAAATTGAGCCCATGATGGCAAAAAGCAAAACTGCAATGTGGGATTATTCACAGTTCTATAATGTGGAGGAGAACACCAGCCCTTCTCATTCTGGTCACTTATCCGTCATTGTAAAGGTCTGTGTGCTGCAGCGGCTTAGGGGATACATTTCAAAGCAGCAAATAAAAATTGGCTAAACTTCCAAAATTAGCACTTCAAAGTCAAACATGATTTGCAGCGAGCGAGGGGATGGAAGCTGGAGGACTGTGAAAGTGTTTGTCAAAGCTCACCCTGTGTGTGTGCGTGTGTGCACGCGCACGCCTGTGTGTCTGATTGTATTTGTGCGTGCACAAGCATGTTTGTGTGTTGACAAGCAGGCCTGTGTGTGTGTGTGTGTGTGTGTGTGTGTGTGTGTGTGTGTGTGTGTGCGTGTACGCGCGTGCGCGTGTGTCTGTGTGCGTGCGTGTGTACTGCAGAGCTGATGTACGGAGCTCGGCATTAGGCCTTAGAACCAATTTCTAGGCAAATTGGTTTCATTTAAGAATGAGATCACAGAGTAGGCAAACCTCTTTCAGGGCTCATGCATCTGTAGCCGTTTATTTCAGTTTTATATGCATTTCTCGGCGTTGGCGGTTTGGAGGTATAACATGTATGACCTTAGCCATGGGCATCTCTCTGCTATTCTGGTCTTCACATTTACCTTATTCCTCAATAAATAAGGCAAAGTATTCCACGCTGTTGCATTAAGTCAACATAAACACACCTGGTGTGTCGCCTAAATATATGGAGTTTAACCGACTAAAAGACGAATTATGACTTTGATATTTGGTGCATGCGAGAGCATTAGCCATGAATAGGAAGCACGACTGTTGCCGGTAGCCGGTGCGTCGCTGCGGCTCGTCAGCCCGTCCTCCACTTCCCCGTCTGATTCCCCTGACGTCTCCGAGACACGCTGGCTGCTGGCCGGCCGGTCTCAACCCCACGCCTGCCCCCGGACAGCCCCGCGCCCCGCGGCGTGGCCACTGTTCCAGGTGAGCTGGCGCGTTGTTGTTGTTGTCGTCGTTGTTGCCGCCGTTCAAACGCCATAGAACACCGTTCCCCACACTCACATCCCAGAGTGAGTTCTAAATATTCCGAAACACTGCAAAGAAAATAAGAAACCAAAGCTCTGACGCCTGTTTTCAAAACGTGAGCGCTCCTCTGGGTGACAGCTGTCCCGGTGACAATACGTCTGTCACCAGAGATTATACATCACATGAATCCAGGCAGATAATGAGCGCCAGGGAAGGACACTTTTTAACACCCCCTCGTGAGCAACATACGACACAAGCCAAGCTAATTAAGCAGATGCCATAATGCAGTAATCAGGAACACAGTGGCGGCAGGAGGATTCTCAAACTTGAGTCATAACGCCGCAACATTTGGTACTTAAGAACTTTTCCTAGAAAACACCAGCAGATGGAAATGCCAAGTGTGCGATGTGTGTTGTGGTGCTTTACCCATGGTTACATTGTGTGTGTGTGTGTGTGTGTGTGTGTGTGTGTGTGTGTGTGTGTGTGTGTGTCCATGTGTGTGTGTGTGTGTGTGTGTGTGTCCGTGTGTGTGTGTGTGTGCGCGCGCGCCCGCCCTCGTGCACATATGTGTATTTACGTTTGTGGTTCTTGTAAATCTTTGTGCCATCAGTAATTCCACTAACAGTGCTAATATTAATATTAACATTAGTAGTACTAAATAGCCATGTGTGAGTGTGTCTTGGATCCCACACACATCTGTGTGTGTGTGTGTGTGTGTGTGTGTGTGTGTGTGTGTGTGTGTGTGTGTGTGTGTGTGTGTGTGTGTGTGTCTGCAGCTGGGGACACAGCCTTGGTTGGCGAGGTCTTTTCCTCATTATTTTTCCAGAAAATGAGCAATCAGCCATATTGCATGGAGCCTGATTGTCTCCCTCTGTAAATCAATCTAGGAACTGCAATTAAATAGTGCTCTTATGTGCTATAATTGATGTCTACCTAATCCTTTATTTGCGCACCTGCCTGTGAGTCTGAATTTTTAATGAATTTCTAATTAATGATCTTTGCACACTTGATTTATTTGTGAGGAGATTATGTTGCCATTTGGTTTCCTGTGGGTGGAACGCGGCAGCAGAACGCCACATTTCAGACCCGACGGCGCTCTGCTGGAACCGAAACGTTGAGACGCGGTGCGCCAGGCGGGCGTGACCTCTGTGACCCCGCGGCGTGGCGGCCGTCCACATGACGGCCGAGGTGAGGAGGAGGAGGAGGTGAGGAGGAGGAGAAGGAGGAGGAGGAGAAGGAGGAAGAGGAGGAGAAGGAGGAAGAGGAGGTGGAGGAGGAGGTGAGGAGGAGGAGGTGAAGGAGAAGGAGGAGGAGGAGGAGGTGAGGAGGAGGAGGAAGAGGAGGAGGAGGAGGCGGAGGAGGAGGAGGAGGAGGAAAAGGAGGAAGAGGAGGAGGAGGAGAAGGAGGAGGTGAGGCGGAAGAGGAGGAGCGCGTTGCTTCAGGGGGATTCTGTAGTTACTGGAGGCCCTCCTCCCCCCCCCCCCCCCCCCCCCCCCCCCCCGGACACATTTACGAGCCCACGAGCCCACCCGCCCCCCCACCCCGGCACCTGTGTAAACGAGCTCCCCGGCCCTGCCTGGCTTTACGGCCGTGCACCTCCTTATTTGGGGCTCCTGCCCCGAACGTCACTCCGTAATTAAGTTTTATAGAAGTTTGAAGAATGTGGTGGGGGAGAAAAAAAACCCTGCTTTTCCTGATTATGTCTTTATTTTAGCACAACTAATGAAAGTTTCCAGGAAATGGGAGCGCTCTATAGATACACACACACACACACACACACACACACACACACAGGGATGTCGTTAAATACTTGAAAAACAAGGTTTGATAAAAGCTGATGTAATGGGCTTTTAAACTCTCGGGGGGTCATTTACTAATTGATCTGCTCTTGTATGAACTGAATTAAAACCTCTGGTTGATCTGCGGGCCAGCAGTGTCACCTGGACTCAGTGTTACCTGGACTCAGTGTTACCTGGACTCAGTGTCACCTGGACTCAGTGTTACCTGGACTCAGTGTTACCTGGACTCAGTGTTACCTGGACTCTACTTCACACCTGGACTCAGTGTTACCTGGACTCAGGGTCACCTGGACTCAGTGTTACCTGGACTCAGTGTTACCTGGACTCAGTGTTACCTGGACTCAGTGTTACCTGGACTCAGTGTTACCTGGACTCAGTGTCACCTGGACTCTACTTCACACCTGGACTCAGTGTCACCTGGACTCTGCTTCACACCTGGACCGTGAGATGAGACGAGGCCCGACTGGACAGCGCAGAGCGCCACTCGGTCCCAGGGCCCGCCCACTGTTGTGATCAGAAGCCAATTAGAGGGCCGTCAATCAGGGGGGCTCGCTGAAGCCCCGCCCACACACACACCTGCAAAACAACACGGTTTGGAGAAGCATTCTTTTATTCCAAATAAAATCTTATTTAGGTCATTTTAAACAGCATTTATAGTTCCATCAGAACCCTGCAAAATGTAATAAAATGTTGTTTGTTCCATGATGTTTCTTTTTTTCAAAAAAAGGATTTCAAATATATTTGTTGTTCCCATTGCGAGGCTTTTTACAACGCTGTGGCTTCTTAGAGCTATGAGTACACATCAACACATGGGCCACACCAGCTCCATCACTTTGGTTTGTAGTACAAGAGGAAAAACTCACTATGAACATTTAAGAATTTTTAATTGACACTAGTAATAAAATTGCATTACATTTCATAAAATAATTGTTCCAGTTTATATATACAGAGAAAACAGACTGTACATACCCTCCAAATAACCATTTCCAAAAGAAAAGAAATGAAAAAATAAAATAATTCCTAAACAAATTTCACAAAAAAAACCATACAAGCAATACAGTGCTCAGCTAAGCAGGCACAACTGTACATCAAAACTGGTAACTGCTCAGTGTTGGGCCACGGGGGAGTACATTTACAATAGAGTCTTTAGGGGTTCATAAAGGTGTTTTAAAAAGTATTGCAGGCAAGCAGACGCTTGTCTCTGTCCAATGAGCAGCAGCGGCTCATCTCGTGGAACGCGTGGAGCGGAGCTCCGCCCCCCACGCCACCGCCACCACCCCGCCCCGCCACCTGCCCCACCCCCCCCCCCCCCCACCAGGCCCCGCCCCCCGTCCCGCAGGCCCCGCCCCCGGGGCTCCCACTACTGCACCGGCGTCTCGAAGCTTCCGTTCAGCTGGCCCTCCTCATAGTCCATTTGACACAAAATCATGTTGTTCTTTAGGAAAAACTTGTCCCCCACACAAAACCTGCAGGCAGAGGATGTCGGGAGATAAAAGACAGCGTTAGAGGACAAAATGTCACCTGGTGTTGGTGTCATTAGAGAGCCGGCGTGTGCTGATAAGCTGATAATGACTCTGTTCTGCTCCGGCAGTCGGAGAATAAGCAGCCGTGTTGATTTCCATTACCACGCGCCTCACTTTGACTGAAAACCTTTGGCTCGCACCTTCCTGTTCTACCCGCTGGACGCCATTGTTTCCCCGCCCGGGACGCCGAGGCGCGGCCGGTGGCCACCGGGCTGAGAGGGCTGAGCTCAAAGTGAAGGCAGAGTCAAACGCTTTCACTGGGAGGCGTGCAGACGGGGTCCGGCACCCAATAAAAGAAGGGCCAACCTTCTCGGGACTGGCAAGGAGAGCACCATTACCACGCCGGTTACCAAGGTAACCCCGCCAGGGGCTCCACTTTTCCACCCGCCGGATTCTGGTGCCTATTGTCAAGAATGTTTTCACTCGCCAGTCCAGAAGTCAACTGAAGAAGAGGGAACGTGCCCAGTGGGGGCAGAACGAGGGACTCGTTCCCTCTTTGTTTGCCACCATTACGGCAGGTTGGTGACAAGACTCCAGGGTGGACCAGATTAGGGCAAAGTTGAGCGTCGCTTGGCTCTTGTAATGAGGCGGGACCGGCGGTGGAGTCATAGCCACAAGGTGGCAGAGTCACAGCCACGGAGTCACAGCCACAAGGTGGCAGAGGCACAGCCACGGAGTCACAGCCGCCAGGCGGTCGAGTCACAGCCACAAGGTGGTGGAGTCACAGCCACGGAGTCACAGCCGCCAGGCGGTCGAGTCACAGCCACAAGGTGGTGGAGTCACAGCCACAGAGTCACAGCCACCAGGTGGCAGAGTCACAGCCACAAGGTGGTGGAGTCACAGCCACGGAGTGACAGCTACCAGGTGGCGGAGTCACAGCCACAAGGTGGCGGAATCACAGCCACCAGGTGGTCGAGTCACAGCCACGGAGTGACAGCTACCAGGTGGCGGAGTCACAGCCACAAGGTGGTGGAATCACAGCCACCAGGTGGTCGAGTCACAGCCACGGAGTCACAGCCACAAGGTGGTGGAGTCACAGCCACGGAATCACAGCCACAAGGTGGTGGAGTCACAGCCACGGAGTCACAGCCACAAGGTGGTGGAGTCACAGCCACGGAGTCACAGCCACCAGGTGGCGGAGTCACAGCCACAATGTGGCAGAGTCACAGCCACGGAGTGACAGCTACCAGGTGGCAGAGTCACAGCCACAAGGTGGTGGAGTCACAGCCGCCAGGCGGCGGCGGAATCACAGTCGCCATGCGGTGGCGTGTTAAGGGCAGACTGCTTGTCTAGCGGAGGCCTGGCCGGTGTTCCCTCAGAGCAGGTGCCTGTCCTGTTAAGTGAATCTGGTGGCTTTGAGGTTAATGAGCTTGTGCCCGGTGCAGGAACAGGGTCAGCCGCATCTTTCCAACCGCGCAGAGAAAGTTATGCTGGCAGGCTCGTTCTATTATTAACAGTAGATTAAAGTATGGCGTATCGTGTGTTATGCCCTTCATAATTCATTCATAATTACCTTATCTCTAAGGAAATACATTTTCACGTCCATGTATGTCTGTGAGGTAGCTCATTGCTGTGGTGTCTGGTAACACCAGACGGCCATTAAAACATCCACTTTGACCTTGCTTTGGACTGGCCTAGCTGTTGCACAATTCATGGCCGAAACAAAAACCCAGACAAAAGGGCCAGTGAGAGGTATGATAGAATATAATGAAATAAATAAGGGAGCATTGTTATAAATGTGGTGTAAGGTGTGCTGAAATAGCTAGCAAGTCAAATAGTATTTGTAGAAATAAATGTTGACCACTGATACATTTGCTATTAAAATGTAGACAGGAATACCAAACAAAAAGTAATGAGAATGACGTTATTAATTATACAGTTTATTGTTAATTGGTTTTCAGGTGGTCGTTGTCATGTTGGTTGTTCTTATGTTGAGCTATAATATGTGTTTTAACATGTATGGTGATTAAAATTGTCTATTGTTCAGCCTTTATGTACACTGAAGCGTCAAGCTGTACGCAAGTTACTGCCAAACACTCTCAACCAACACATGAACAAAGAAGCTAATTGTGAAGAACCACCGTGAAGTCCTTACCTCTGGTTACAAAGCTGACAGGCGAAACAGTCCAAATGGTAAACATTATCTCTTGCTCTCATCACCATTTCAAAGGCTGGGATCAGTTTACTGCAGGCTGCACAGTTCCCTGTCGTTCCAAAGAGCCTGGAATACAGACAGACAGACAGACAGACAGACACAAACGTTAACCGTAATAACCTCACGCAAACAGCAACACCAAATAACAAATAACCAATTCAGACGTCAAATGTTATGCATTGATATTTCTTGGCGAATGCCTTCATTTTGTGATGTTTTTTTAATGAGGATTGTAAATATAAATGGTAATTCAGGGCTAATGATCTAATTAAATTGATCACGTGGTTTTAATCTTTTTCTTCAAAGATTTTCTGCCCGCTCACGCAAAACCAAAAAGCAGCACCGTGTCTGAGGCGGAGCGGCTGCACGCTGTAGTTCTGAAGTTCTGTTCAGACTCGCTGAGCAGATCCAGAGCACACTGGCTGTGTACAACCCGCTCGTCAGAAGCTATAAAAACCTCACTCCTTTCTCATGTGCTCATTCATGCCTCTCTGAATTCAGGGGGTGGCGGGTGTGGGGGAGGGTGGGGGAGGATGGGGGAGGTGGGGGAGGGCGGTGGCGGGGTGCTGAGGGACCGGGGGGAGATGTTACCTCGGAGCGGTGTCTAAATGTTTGGCAAAGCGGCCGACGCAGCTTTGGAAAACCCAGCGTTTGCGGCTGCTAGTTGAAGCTTATTAGATAGGAGTGAGACGCTGGGGGTCAAAAGGTCAGAGCGAGGAGACGCAGACCGCCGGCGCCCGCTTCCCGCGCCGGGCGACCGCGGCTCAAACACTCGCCCCGGACGCATTTACATTCTCATTTCCCCGGCACCTGCTTCGCCGTTTAATTTGGAGATTCTGGATCGCAGATAGATTTCTATATTCTGCGAGGGCGGGTCTCAGTTCTGCTGGGGAGGGGGGAGGCCACTCCGGAGGTATGTTAAACATGCCACGCCGAAGTTGTACAACTCAGAGAGAGAGAGAGGCCACCAAGTTGATATTGTGGTTCATTATGGCCAGTCTCCTTCAGTTGCTTTCACCTTGTTAGAGGGAGAGTCTTCGCTGCAGCGCCTGCATCTAATTAGGGCCTTCTGCCCCTGAGGAGCGCGGAGTCGGAGCCGGCGATATGTAGGCCTGGAGAGCACAGCTGTTTGTTGCCACGAGAAATGGTCCAATTCAGAAGGTGTGTAAGAGAAAGATCAGCCGCACCGCTGAGTTAAGTGAGTAATAGGACATCTGCCACACACAGAGCCCAACTTTGTCAAAGAGAACTTTCTGTTCTTTGTCGAAACGTGAAGCCGGGGAACAATGGATTTTTTTTTTAATCATAATCTTACCTCTAATTTAAAGATGCGTTTTCCTTGAACATCTATCAACCCCACAAATAAATAGCTATTATAATCCTAATGCACATTTGTTGTTTTTGTGAAATCGTTACCGAATGCCAGATGTTGCCCTGTCTTTGTCTCTTGTGTCGTTATATTGTACCTGATCCTGAACCTTCCATGGCAGAGGCAGATTTAGATTCCGACTGCGGTGTTTACATGCACCACTCACCAGAGTGCACAACAATTCTGTCTCATTACGTCCTTGAAGGAAAACGATGTCAACATGATACATTGCTTTCTACCTCTTAAGCATATCAACCTGAAAAACCCTATAATATTAACAAAGCCTAATGGGTTGAACTGCTGTTGCTCTCGACCTGGGCTTGACCTTTGCGAGGGGTCACACACTGAGGTCTCTGAGGGAGAACCGAGGCTATGAAAGAACCTTGACAGCCATGCCCAATTACTGAGGCTGACGTGCAGGGATCCTGACCGCAGACATCGTTAACAGCTCTTACTTATTCTAACCTTTCTTGGCAATTACCCTCTTCACAGTGGACACTGCTCTTTGTGTAACGTGCATGTGTTCGCTGGTTGGACATTCTATTTACAGCCGTGTTGGGATGCCGAGATAAACGCCTCGTGTGATTCCCCACAGGGAGCCCAGCTGAAGGATCCCCATCCAAAGTTTAAGGGGCTTGAAAACACCTCCAGCAGTTTGCTCCTTAGAGGTATGTAAGCCAAGCCCATCCTCTGCAATTAAATTTGACAAATGCTGTTTGGTAAGAGCCTGACCTTTCCTTTTACCGGCTCTGTTGTTGCGATTTACACTGGTGCATAAAGTGGAAAGGCCTGCCGTTACATTTTATAACTTCAAAAAAAAGTCTTCTCATTAATGACTTCATTTATTGATATCGTCACGTAATCACCACTGCAGCTGATAAATGCGACACAATGACTCAGTCTAACTGTGAATGAGTGAGTCCAACTGTGACTCAGTCTAACTGTGAATGAGTGAGTCTAACTGTGACTCAGTCTGACTGTGAATGAGTGAGTCTAACTGTGAATGAGTGAGTCTAACTGTGACTCTGTGGATGACGTGCATCATTACTGACAGAAGGGGACAAAATAACACACACTAAACACAACGTTTGCATGATGGAAGTATGATCTACATTGGTGTAATGTACCATTTGGACATTACACCAATAATGTCCAAATGGTTTATAAAAATGAATGGCAGATGAAAAACATGACTTGCATTCATGTTAAGTAGACAGTATGTCATTTGGTATCCTTTTCACCATGTGTTGATGATAGGGTTATAGCTAAACCATAGGTGGAATTATCTATTATCTGTCACATCCTAGCCAAAGATTCAGATGCTGTATGAAGTCCTGCTTCCAGTACCGGAGCTGCAGGTTGAACGTTACTTGCGGTCTGGTGGAAGCGTTAATGGACGTATGCATTCTGCATCATGTTGCTGCGTTCCACCAGAGAAGACTGAGCCCTGCAGCTCATCACCGTGCTTCAACGCAGCAGAACCTTGTTTTTTCAGCTTGGCTCTGGCTGTTCACATCTTACACACGGAGATACATGAGACATTTATAGAAATGTATTAAGCTTTTTCTTACACTTCCACAGGCAGTGATAAATATGTGATGAAAAACATCAGATTGTTTTATCTGAATTAGACATAAGGGTGGTAACCAGAAGGATGCGACAGATATTAAGAAAGGAGTATAATCACTGTTCAGTCCGCGTGTAAACGTGAGAACACCAGTGATTTCTTGCTTGCCTTCCCGGTGACCTCGGGCCGCTGGTGATCAGAAGCGCGTCCCGCTCGTCATATCTCTGGCGAGGTCACCGCATCCCGGGCCTCCGTGAAGACATGAAACGCCTAATGAACCCATCGTTCTCCTCCGCAATAAGGCCTGCGTGTGTCACCAGCTCACACACTGTGGAGCCTCCTCTCCTCTCTGTGTGTGTGTGTGCGTGTGTGTGTGTGTGTGCGTGTGTGTGTGTGTGTGTGTGTGTGTGTGTGTGTGTGTGTGAGTGTGTGTGTGTGGCAATGACGGCATCGTCTGTCAAAGTGATTAAAAAGTGAGCCCGTGAAAACTTTGCTGCTGGTTTCAGGACAGTGAAGGTGCATTGAAGATGTTGCCAGGACGACCGGAGGACAAACACAGATGGAGCTGGCGGTGTAATTAATGTGAACATGGCACCGCTCCAATCCCAGGCAAATATATGAAGTGTGTTTGATCCCCCCCTGCCTGTCCTTTATGAAGTGTGGCTGTGCGGGAGGCTGGGGCCCGTGTTTAACTCCATTACCGCAGGTGAGCACAGCCTTTGTTCCCCGGCCCAAGAGCAAGGCAGGCAGGGCAGGCAGAGCCGCCGGGCGTCGAGGGGTTAACGCCCTCGCGACTCGAGCTCTCTGAGTGATCTCTGTGAAGTGACGTGATCCCGCTCTGGCGTCTCTCCGGCTGAGGCTCTCAAAGGGTTAAAAGAAAATGTCTTCTTTCTGTTTTGACTGCAAGGTTTCAATGTAAAAAAAAACCCTGCATTATTATTATTATTATTATTATTATAAAAAGCATTCTTCATCCTGAGCACGGCCAGTCATTAAACATCCTGTGTTTCTGGCTCGGAGTGGGAGTGAATTCAAGTCGGCGCCCTTTTTAGTTTTTCACATCGGTGTTGACGTGGCAACGCGGAGACTACCATCCCGCTTCCTCTCCTCCATCTATCCTCATCCCCGCGCAGCTCCCTGCTGATTTCAAGTGTCGTTCTGTTCTCCGTATTCCCACAGACCTCGCCGCCGCCGCCTGCTCCCCGCTGTCTGAGGAACCCTCTCTGTGGCGCCGCTCCCTCCTCACATCGCTGGTGGCGGTGGCGGTGGCGGTGGCGGTCTGTGGCGCGGTCTCAGCCGCGGCCGTCACCCTGCCAAACGCAGCCCCGCCGCGCTGATGGGCCGACGAGGGGGTTAGGGTTAGCCCCCCCCCCCATTCACGCCACGGCGCCTAATTATGTCTGCCGTCGCGTGTCATTTACCCGCTCGTCGGCGCCGTTCAGCCGCCCCTCCGGGCCGGGGGGGCAGCGGAGGTTTGAGGGTGACCTTGCCCGCTGTCTCTTCAAACACATTCCACTCTCGCTGAGAGCCGGCGGATGACAGCGGTCCACGCCGGCAGCTCGTGGAGCTGGCGGCGTCTGGCTGGTTTGCGTGTCACTCATTTACACAAGGTTAATCCTGACCATCTGAGAGGAGATGGTGTCCTAGCGGTTGCTAATGGCGCGAGCTAAAGGCGGGCCTGGTTCAACGAGGGGTGTCAGCGGGGGACGGGGGGGTGTGAGCAGGCTTGAGGGTGGGGGTGGTGGTGGTGGTGGTGGTGGTGTAGTAATGGTGTAGTGGTGATGTGGCGATGGTGGTGGTGGTGGTGGTGGTGTAGTAATGGTGTACTGGTGATGTGGTGATGGTAGTGGTGGTGGTGGTGGTGGTGGTGGTGGTGGTGGTGTAGTAATGGTGTAGTGGTGATGTGGTGATGGTAGTGGTGGTGGTGGTGGTGATGGTAGTGGTGGTGGTGGTGGTGGTGGTGGTGGTGTAGTAATGGTGTAGTGGTGATGTGGTGATGGTAGTGGTGGTGGTGGTGGTGGTGGTGGTGGTGTAGTAATGGTGTAGTGGTGATGTGGTGATGGTAGTGGTGGTAGTGGTGGTGGTGGGTTGGTGGTGGGGTGGTGGTGGTGGAGCGGTGGGGGTGGTGGTGGGGGTGGTGGGGTGGTGGTGGAGGTGATGGTGGTGGGGGGGTGGTGGTTGTGGTGGTGGTGAGGGTGGTGGTGGGGGTGGTGGTGGTGGGTTGGTGGTGGGGTGGTGGTGGTGGAGCGGTGGGGGTGGTGGTGGGGGTGGTGGGGTGGTGGTGAGGGTGGTGGGGGGGTTGGTGGTGGTGGAGGCATGGTGACATGGGGACAGGGGGTGGATAACGCAGGGCAGGGAGGCTGGGGGAGAGGCCTGTGGGCGGCAGGGTCTCTAAGTTGGCCCCGAGGGATGCTGCGGGATAAATGTCGAGATCTCATTGGGAATGGGACTTAACGCCCAGGAAATGAGCATGTTTAATTTAGCGAGCAGATGGCAGTAGGAAGCGGTGAGGGGGGTGGGGATAGGGGGGTGGGGATAGGGGGGTGGTCCACAGAATACTGGTGGAGGCACCAGCCTGGAGCCATCCCTCCGCCTTCAGCTTCAGCACCACCCAGATTCAAAGCTACACCGCTGGGGTGGGGGTGGAGGGTGGAGGGTGGAGGGTGGAGGGTGGAGGGTGGGGGTGGAGGGTGGGTGGGTCTTCTGTCCTCCTCATGTAAACACGGGGAAGGGCAGTGAAATCGTGAGGAATAAATGACACACACACACACACACACAAACACACACACACACACACACACACATAAGATGTCAACACCGGTACCACCCAGTATTTGTGTTTTTGTCTCCCTGTTACATCAGATCAGTGACAGGCGCTTCAGCACACCAAGCTTATATGGGTTTGGTTTTAATTGGCACACATTTAGCAGCGTGTCCGTCCTCTTTCAAAGACACACCGAGAGCCATCTCCCAGGAAACCCTGGTAGCCAAGTGTTGAGCATGCTCTGTGTACTTTTGTCTTTTTTTCTACCGTAAACATTTGACCAGAAACCCCCCCCCCTCCCCCACCCCCCCCCACCCCCCGCGGCATTATTAAGGACACGGATATCACCGAACGATCACCGACCGCCGGAAAGCTAATCCTGTTTAATTTGGAGGAGCAGCATGATAACAGCGAGGGTCTTTAGGTTGCACCCCCCCCCCCCCCCACTATCTGCTCTGGGAGGGGGGAGGAGGGGGAGGAGGGGAGGGATGGGAGGGAGGGGGGGGAGGAGGAGGGGGCCGGCGCCTCTCTTACCTCAGGTAGTCCCGGCGACACAGGATGAGGTTGGCTTTTGTGTAGAGGGTGGAGCCCACCTCCCCCAGGCGGCAGTCGCAGCAGGCGCATTTCAGGCAGTCCTCGTGCCAGTATTTGTCCAGGGCCTTGAGCAGGTAGCGGTCTTTAATCTTGCGATTGCAGCCCGCGCACCCCTTCTGTTTCCCTTTGGGCTGGACGGAGAGCATGGGCACACCTGTGGCGATAAGGAGACACGTGGCCGCGCGTGATTTACTGCCCGGGAACACGAGTGACTTTTCATGTTCTATTTTTGATAAGCGGCGCGGCGTGTCCGTGCGTCCGGCCACAGCCGGCTGACTCCCTGCTTTCATATGCATTAAAGAAAACACTCTTCCATGTAGATAGTCAGCCAGGTCACCGCCACCCCCGCCCCCGCTCAGCCCCATCGCCGCCCGCCCGCCACACGCTGTAATACAAGGAATACAACTTATTTGATCACTTTGTGCAGGCTTCGGAGCCAGGCACATCCAGTTGTAATTTCAGGACTTTGAACCCACGCGCACGCACGCACGCACGCACGCACGCACACGCACACAAGCGCACACACGCACACGCACGCATTTGTTGGTTTCGCTGACTGCGGTATTTACAGCGCGCTGTATAGTGTGTTTGCCTCCTACCATTTCATTTCACTCAACTGTCCACAGCTGTAAAAGCTTCTCATGGGCTTTGTTTGGTATAGATTAACATTAACCTTTTTAAAAGCCTGTGACCACAAAAATGTTGCTACCAGACCCCAGTGAGATATGTTATGGCC